>CM038466.1:42189815-42580445 GCA_021464415.1 Lonicera japonica | reverse complement strand
AATATATTCATACATATTTTAAATATTGATTCAAACAAGCTTGAAATTGAATTTATTTGAAAAACATTATTTTATAAAGACCGAGTTTCAAAATAAATTCATATTAATTTTAAATGATCATATTTTAAGCTCTAATAAAAATATGTCTCTTAGAAACATATCTTTGAGGTTTAAATAACATTAGAATTTTATTTGGAACAAAATTGTTAAATTGCAAAAATATTTTTTATTTTACATTCAAAATTCGCTCAATTTCTGCTCAGTTTTGATCTAACGGTAAGATGGAGGCCTTCCCGAACACTGATAATTTTGAAATTTTTACAGTAGTTAGAAACAATCTCCTGGAAATTGTGACTAAAATTTGAGCATGATCCAACCGTCTATTTGGGAGCAATTAACAAAACAATTTTGAATTTTTTGTCAAAACTAGCTATTGGAAAGTTTGAAAATGTGTACCTTGGAGCCAAAACCTTTCTTAATCATCCCCAACGGCCATATGATTTTGTAAGCTATATATATGATGTCTTAGACATGTTCTAACACACTTGAATCATTCTACAAACGCATTTTACATATATACAAAGTTATTCAAGTATTCAATTCATTTCATTGATCAATCTTTCATCTTTTGAGCTATATATTTTTGATCAATCTTGATAACTCTAGTGTGAGCTTAATTTGTAATCTTCAAATACACTTGAGAGTTATTGTATTGGTGTGTATCACCACGAATAAATTATTCTTCATTTCAAAAGAGAGTTTGTCTCTTTGTAGAGCAAGAGAGCATATCTTGTGAGAAGTGTAGTGTGTATAACTACATTGTGAGTGTTGTGTGCATAACAACATTTGTATTGAGTTTTGATCTTCACCCGAAGAAGATTGAATAGTGAAAGTTCTCGGGGAACTAACCGAGCGCGGAGTAGGGGGAACAAGCCGAACCGTGTGGACAAAAAATCTTCGACTTCAAATTGGTTCAATCTTTCTAAACTCAAGCTCTCTTTTTATTGCTATATTATTTCTTTTATTTTGAGATTTTTTATTTGCATCTCTTGAGATTGTTTACTTGAAATTTATTATTTTCTTGATATTGTTGCTTAGCTTAGTTACTTTGTTTAAATATTTTAAAAATGTTTTAATTCCGCATTAAATTTTTAAAAACCCTATTCACCTCCCCCCCCCCCCCCCGCTAGGGTTGTTTTTTCACCAACAATTGGTATCAATGGTTGTACTCTTATTTTGATTTAACAATTTTAGAGTTTACGATCATGTCTATATATCAAGGAACCGGTCTTTCCGAAGGTCTCTCCACCCATAGACCACCTCTATTTGATGGTAAAAATTATAGCTATTGGAAAAGTAGAATGAGTATATTTTTACAATCTAGTGATTTTGAACAATGGAGAGTTGTAGTTGAAGGACCCTATGAAATTACAAAAAGAGATGATAGTGGAAAAATTGTTCCTAAGAAAATGTTCGAGTATGATGAAAATGATATTAAGAAAATTCAATATAATGCTAAAGCCTTAAATGCTTTAAATTGTGCATTAAGCATGGACGAATATAACAAAATTTCTAATTGCAAAATGGCCAAAGAAATTTGGGATAAACTTGAAGTTACCTACGAAGGAACCACTCAAATTAAAGATGATAACATAAATATGCTTGTTCATGATTATGAATTATTTAAAATGGAGCCTAATGAATCTTTTGCTTCCATGTATAGTAGATTTTCTATTATTACTAATGATTTGGATCTTCTTGGAAAAGTTTATTCTAATGAAGATAAGATAAGAAAAATTCTTAGGATTTTTCCAAAGAAGTGGCGTCCAAAAGTGACGCAATTCAAGAAGCAAAGAATCTCAAAACACTCAGCATGGACGAGCTTTTGGGATCTCTAAAAACTCATGAGAATGAACTTCAAAGAGAAGAAGAAGAGGATACAAAATCAAAGAAAACTTTAGCTCTCAAAACTATCCAACATGAAGATAATGATGTATTAATGGATGGTGATGAAGACATGGCGCTTCTATCTAGAAAATTTATAAAATTTCTAGTTAAGAAGAAAAATTCTCAAGGAAAGGATAACAAATATTCATCATCCTCTAGAAGAAACAACGATTGATCAAATCAACAAAGAGGAGAAAATGAAGATATCAAAAAGTGCTATCATTGCCATGAACCTGGTCATATCAAGACAAACTGTCCAGTTAGAAAGAAGGAGAAAAGGGATACACGAGATAAAGTATTGAAACAAGTGAAGCATGCACTAAAAGGAACATGGAGCAATTCCGAAGAAGGAGAATCCGATGCCGACTCTAGCGACGAGAAAACGGCAAATCTCTGCCTTATGGCAAGAGACGATGAGGTATATTCTACATGCAATTCATTTAGTGATGATAATATCTCTATTAACAATGATGCACATGATGAGAATGACTATGATGAATTATATGATATGTTTGAAGAATTGCATAACAGGTTTAAGAAATTGTCTAAAGAATATGTAAGTCTCAAAAAGGAAAATTTGATGATTTCTAGCAAATGTGAAAATTTTGAGAAAGAAAATATAGTTTTGAAAAATGAAATTAAGACCTTAAAGAAAGGAAAGGAGAAAGAAAGTCCAAACACACTTGAAGTATAAAATATCAAATTGAAATATCAAGTGGATGATTTGACTAATAGTCTAGCCAAGTTTACCGAAGGAAAGGATAACTTGGACAAACTATTAGGAATGCAAAGATGTGTATTCGACAAAGCCGGTTTGGGATATAACCAAATTGACAACCAAAAAGATTACAAAAACTTTTTTAAAACATACACACCTCATGATCCCACTCATCTTTGCACATATTGTGGTAGAAATACTCATTACGTGGATCATTGTTATTATAGAAATGAAAGTTTCCCTAAGAGGAAGCTTACTTGGGTTCCAAAAGGAACCATTATGTTTGCTAACCCAAAGGGACTCAACACATTTTTGGTACCAAAGGAGAAATTACTTAAAGTTATGGTATAGGTATGCCTGAAAGCCAAAGGTAGCAAAACCAAGTGGTTCTTGGATAGTGGTTGCTCAAAGCACATGACGGGAGACAAAAATAACTTCTTAAGTCTTATTCCTAAGCGAAGAGGAAATGTGACTTTCGGGGACAACGCCAAGGGCAAAATCATTGGTATAGGTAAGGTTGGTAATAAATCTTCTTATATTGATAATGTTTTACTTATTGACGGTTTAAAACATAACTTACTTAGTATTAGTCAATTGTGTGATAAAGGTTATGAAGTTATTTTTAAATCCGAATGTTGCATTGTTAAAAATATTAGTGATAATTCTATCTTGTTTGTTGCTTATAGATATAATAACGTATATACTCTTGAACTTAATGATTTGTCTCAATAAGATGTTAAATGTTTATCTATGTTAAATGATGCTTCTTGGTGTGAGAATCCGCAAATGCGACCCCCGGGTCTCATCCCCGTTCGTTTGGGCGTCTGAAACGTCGGAAGGGATTCCGTCGTTCCATTTGCTTGGAGTTGGTTGATAATTCATATCGGGTGTCCCTACGTCTATTTCTACATGCAAAGGGCATATGTCGCGCGACATATGGCAGTATGTCGCGCGACAATCTTGACTGTCGCGCGACATTTACTTTAATGATGACGTGGTGGGGCAAATGTCGCGCGACATTTGGGTGTATGTCGCGCGACAATCTTGACTGTCGCGCGACATTTACTTTAATGATGACGTGGTGGGGCAAATGTCGCGCGACATTTGGGTGTATGTCGCGCGACAATCTTGACTGTCGCGCGACATTTACTTTAATGATGATGTGGTGGGACAAATGTCGCGCGACATGTCCCTGCAAAGGGGGATTGTCGCACGACATACTGGACTGTCGCGCGACATGTCCCTGCAAAGGGGGATTGTCGCGCGACATACTGGACTGTCGCGCGATATTTCACTTTAAAACATGTTTGTTTGGCCAACAAACCCTTCCGGGGCAGTCTCAGGTGTTTGGGTGGGTCCCGGAGTCCAGAAACAGCAGTTCTCGAAGGTTGTTAGGGTTCTTGCGGGGGTCACGGATCGGGGTGTCTACAGACCCTCTCGACTCAAGCTCCTTGCTTGCAAGGAATTGAGGCGACTGGAAGAGACCATGGTCGATGGCTCCCGCAAGAACTCTAAGGAAGTGTGTGTATAAAAAAGTGTTCGTGAGTGCCTCCGAAGAGGTCTTTTGTTACCTCATTGCCTCTTTCGAGGGCTTTTTGCTCCACGTGCCTCCCCCCGGGAGGACTTTTTGCTCCACGTGCCTCTCTGGGAGGACTTTTTGCTCCACTTGCCTCCCTGGGAGGACTTTTTGCTCCACTTGCCTCCCCCCGGAAGGACTTTTTGCTCCACGTGCCTCTCTGGGAGGACTTTTTGCTCCACGTGCCTCTCTGGGAGGACTTTTTGCTCCACTTGCCTCCCCCCGGAAGGACTTTTTGCTCCACGTGCCTCTCTGGGAGGACTTTTTGATCTGTAAAAGAAAGAAAAACAAAACAAATTACCTCCGGAGAGGGCTTGTGCCTGTGTTAAGGACTTGATGACCGGTTTGCCTGTTGAAAGGGCTTATGTGAATGGATTGCCTCCGGGGAGGGCTTGTGCCTGTAGAAAGGACTTGTGGATGATGTTTTGCCTGTAGAAAGGGCTTATGTGAATGGATTTATTGCCTCCGGAGAGGGCTTCGCCTCAGGTGGGAGGACTACCAGCTGCGCCTCAGGTGGGAGGACTACCATTTGCGCCTTAGGTGGGAGGACTACCATTGCTCCACTGTGCCTCCTCGTGAGGGCTTTTGATCTGTGAAAGAAAGAAAAAGAAAGAACAAAACAAATTACCTCCGGAAAGGGCTTGTGCCTGTGTTAAGGACTTGATGACCGGTTTGCCTGTAGAAAGGGCTTAGGTGAATGGATTGCCTCCGGGGAGGGCTTGTGCCTGTAGAAAGGACTTGTGGGTGATGTTTTGCCTGTAGAAAGGGCTTATGTGAATGGATTGCCTCTGGAGAGGGCTTGTGCCTGTGGAAAGGACTTGATGACCGGTTTGCCTGTAAAAAGGGCTTAGGTGAATGGATTGCCTCTGGAGAGGGCTTGTGCCTGTAGAAAGGACTTGTGGGTGATGTCTTACCTGTAGAAAGGGCTTATGTGAATGGATTGCCTCTGGAGAGGGCTTGTGCCTGTGGAAAGGACTTGATGACCGGTTTGCCTGTAAAAAGGGCTTAGGTGAATGGATTGCCTCTGGAGAGGGCTTGTGGATTTTTGACTATCTCTCTCTTTGATTGCTAGAGTGAGAGAGGGAAATTTCCGATGAGGGTGGAAAGAGCTCCTCGAGGTCTAATCTTTATCCGGATGTCTTTCTGAAGTTTAACTCTCATTTTTCTCTTGACTGAAAATACTTTTCTCGGAAAGCAGTTTTCGAATCTTGCTCTTCACCGAGTGATGATTCGAGGTTTTTTTCCAAACCATCTCTTCTGTATCGTGCTGAGAAGAAATTTTTTATGAAAGGTCAATCTCTGATCTCTTGTCTCTTTTCAATTCTCATTTTTGGTGGGCCCACATCGTATTCTGTTTTTCGATGTCCTGGCATTCTCTGTTTTTGACCAAGAGTCTTTTCATCCCTTTGGCGTGATCAGGAGCCTTACTCACCCAAGACGAAGCACTGAGCCGGTTTGGCCTAGCTGTCACTCTTGGTGTGGCTCTCCCTGCCACTCTATACAATTCTGTTTCTCTCGCTCGCTCTGGGCGCTCATGCGGGATTTTTCTCTTTTCTACTCTTTCAATTTTTTTCTATTCCCGTCTTATCTTGCTTTTTCTCATTTGATGGTCTCGGTCCTTTCTGGGAGATCAGAGAGTACTTTATCTGTTCGTATTTCGTTCTCGCATTTTCGGAGAGATGATTTGGAAGTGTTTCCTCGAATTCTCATCTTGGGTGTGCGGTTTTTAGCAATTTTTTCAAAAACTGCTTCTCGGAAGTCCTCCTGCAAGAGATAAAATGAGACGAAGGTCAAAAAATCAGGAGAAGGGCCAATATGTCGCGCGACATTTCGGTGGCAAGGCCCTTTGTCGCGCGACAATGAGGCTGTTTGTCGCGCGACTTATTGATCCACTATATATACTCTCTGCTGAGCTCATTCCACCTCATTCTCTCCTTTCTCTTTCTCTCTCTAGCTCTCCTTTCTCTCTCTAGCTTTCTCTTTCTAGCGCGGAAGCCCTGCTGCTTTTCCAATTTTTCCGACTTTCTCACTTACTATACTCATATATAGATGGATCCTGCACAGCCCGATCGACTCGAGGGTGATCAGGAGGAGGTCACCTTTACCGACGCTCAGGGCGTTCTTCGGTGTAGTCCGCACCACGACGACTGGGAGGACTTGGATTGGTATGATGAGGATGGGTTGGACCGCGGTCGGGCGGTGGTCTATAGAGACGTTACCCCGGCTGCTCCAGTCCCGGATGTTCCGTGGCTCTTGATGGAGCCTGCTTCTCACGAGATTCGCCGACGATCTCTGGTATGTATTTTTGAAATTCTTTCTTTGTTTGATTTCTTCTGTCGTTTCCTGCATGTATTAAACAATTCTCGTTTTTAGTATACATGTCTGCCTAGAAATAATGTCCGATTTAGTGAACACATACTTTTACCTGTGGTACCCTTTAGGTTTTTTTTTACATAATGTACCCCCATAACTCTATAACCCTCATAATTACACCAAAGTACCCTCAGGTTTGGAAAATTACATAATTTACCCCTATAACTCTATATCTCTCATAATTACACCAAAGTACCCTCAGGTTTGGAAAATTACATAATTTACCCCTATAACCCTATATCTCTCATAATTACACCAAAGTACCCTCAGGTTTGGAAAATTACATAATTTACCCCTATAACTCTATATCTCTCATAATTACACCAAAGTACCCTAAGGTTTTGGAAAATTACATAATTTACCCCTATAACTCTATATCTCTCATAATTAAGCCAAAGTACCCTCAGGTTTGGAAAATTACATAATTTACCCCTATAACTCTATATCTCTCATAATTACACCAAAGTACCCTCAGGTTTGGAAAATTACATAATTTACCCCTATAACTCTATATCTCTCATAATTACACCAAAGTACCCTCAGGTTTGGAAAATTACATAATTTACCCTTATAACCCTATATCTCTCATAATTACACCAAAGCATCCTCAGGTTTGGAAAATTACATAATTTTACCCTATAACCCCATATCTCTCATAATTACACCAAAGTACCCTCAGGTTTGGAAAATTACATAATTTTACCCTATAACCCCATATCTCTCATAATTACACCAAAGTACCCTCAAGTTTGGAAAATTACATAATTTTACCCTTATAACCCCATATCTCTCATAATTACACCAAAGTACCCTCAGGTTTGGAAAATTACATAATTTTCCCTTATAACCCTATATCTCTCATAATTACACCAAAGTACCCTCAGGTTTGGAAAATTACATAATTTACCCTTATAACCCTATATCTCTCATAATTACACCAAAGTACCCTCAGGTTTGGAAAATTACATAATTTTACCCTTATAACCCTATATTTATATATACATATCTCTTTGTTGTCTGTAGTGGGTTGGCCGAGGTTGGGGTTCTCCCAACACCATATCTTTGGAGTGACGACGGGCACCGACCCCTGTTCAGGAGTTGCTCCTTGCGACTCCATTTGGTTCTCTCTTTGACGCCCTCCCGGAGCGGGTATCCAGGGCGACAGTTCTGGTGTCAGCACTTGCCTCCTACTGGTGGGATACTACTCATACCTTCCATTAGAGTTGGGGTGAGATGACGATGACCCCCCTCGACCTTTTTGACTGGGATTCCTTCAGGGGGGATCCCTATTCGGATTGATGTCCCTTTGCGCCTGACGCAGAGGGCATTGTGGGCGACTTGGTGGTTCCCGGAGCGACGGAGTTTCTGGTGATACGATTCCTCGGGGTGTCTTGGTTTCGCGACTAGCCCGGAGAGAGCTCGGTTAGTTGCTTCAGGGGTGCCTATGACCCGCCAGGAGGCGCGCCAGTATGCTCGTGTTCTTCTTTTGTTGACGCTCCATGATTTGTTCGAGGCTCGTGGGGGTGACACGGCCCATCTTTGGTGGTTTCCCTATCTTCGGGACTTCAGTATTATGTTTGATTATGACTGGGGAGGATTCATTCTCGCTGTCCTATATGATGCCATGGACCAGGTCTCGCGCCATTTAGCCTTGAACCTCAAGGGCTTCTCTTTACTATGGGAGGTACTTACTCTTGTCCCTTTATCTTTGCTTGAGTCCTTCATTCATAACCTGTTTGATAATTGCTGACATCCTTTATATTTCCCTTTCAGAGTTGGTTCGTGGCATATACACGTCTGGGCCTGGCCCAGGTGGATCTCCTCGTTGAGAACGAGGATCAGTTTCCCCTTCTCCGCCGATTCATCGCGGGGAACTATAGGGCTCCTTACGTATACTGGATTCGAGAGACCGGAGCTGCTGCCGTCCACGACCTATTGGAGGAGCAGGTAAATATCTTAGTATTTTTTCCAATAAATAGTAAAATAAAATATGAGTTACTAAAGTAAAATCTTATTCTCTTTTCAGATTGTGTGGGACCCTTGGGGTGATCTGGGCCCCCATTTTGGATATGGCCGTGCTTTGACTGCTTCGAGGACCAGGCGGCTTATCAGGGACGAGTACGGCTTTCACTTCTACTTGGGCGAGAGAGTTATTCGCCAGCATTCGCCTGCCCAGGGGCCTCGGGTTCCTTTATTCCCACCAGTTCAGATGAGGCGGACGGGTGATATTGACTCGGTGACGGTGCAGGCCCTTGTAGGCGGGCTCGGCTTTCAGAGGTTTATTGAGGAGGGGGATTATGCCGTTTTTGCTGCCCGCTATCTGATGAGGGAGCCGAATGGGACTCGTGGACGGGTCTTCTACGAGAGGTACCGGGCGTTGGGAGGTGATCCCAACTACATACGGGGACAGACTCATTTATCTAGGATGGTCCCTGGTTACTTGCCGCCTATCCCTGATCAGAGGGATAACATTCTGGATTCTGATGATGATGACCCTGATGGAGAGAGGGACGTCCCTGCTGGTGCCGAGGGAGGTGGTGATAGACCCGAGGGTGATAATGATAGGCCCGAGGGTACTGAGGGAGGTGGGACGGCGGCGGTTCCAGAGCAGCCGCCTCAGACTGTACCGACAGAGGGACAGCATACCGAGAGAGAGAGAGGTGATTTCTCTGAGCGGTCCTGGGAGCCTGCAGACATTGGATTTGGTTACGAGCATTTTGGGCGGACTCCTTCTTCTTCAACTGCTACTTCTAGTGGGGTCCCACCCTTGAGGGAGACGGCTGTCGTGGACCCTCCTGGTGTTCGTACCTTCGCCACACTGACTCCTCTTTCGTCTGCTGCCATGGGTCCTCCAGTTAGATCCACGGGTCCTGGTGGCTCATCTTCTCGTCCTCTTTTATTCCCGATTCATGAGGAGGGTGGGTCCACTTCTGCTGTCAGGCCGATGGGTTCATCCATTCATCCGATAGATCTGCCGATACTTCCTCGAGACATCTCTTACGTCGGTGCCGGTCTACGTCGATACACGGTGCCTGAGTATCCCCTTTCGGAGGATACGTTCGATTATTTGGGTCGCCATCCTAATGATGAGGTACGTGCCTTTCTTCTTTCAATATCTCTTTATATCCATGTTTATTCATTTTATCAGTGCTGATTCCTCTTTCTTTCCTTTTCAGCGGGTGAGTGTGCGTGTGGCGGATCTGAGAGCTTGGCATTCCCAGTATCTCTACAGCTGGAACCTGCTCCAGTTCGTTGGTCGAGACCCCACGACATACATGCGGGACTACCAGAGGGCGATTGACGTCTCCTTGCGGGCAGATGACCCTCTATCTTCATCTCGTGCTCGGACGGAGTCTCAGAGGAGCAGTAGTCGGACCTCCAGGCGATCTCGATCTTTAGTGATTCGCCCCACGGCACCGGTTCAGTCGACGGGGCCTTCTCAGGTAGCAGCTCCTTCTACTCAGGGCGTCCTAGAGGTCGACCCTACTCCCGAGGAGGGTTCGGGTGATAGTGGGAGTGTGTCCAAACGCTCCCGATTAGATTAGCTTTCCTGCATTTAGTTAGTCCTGACAAATATGTAGTTTTTATCCTTTAGACTCATAGACATGATTTTTGTAAAAAACTGTTCTTTTATTAGTTTTATGAAAAAATCTTTATTTGTGACTGATGTTACGCATTTATTTATCTAATGATGAAAAATAATTCATGTGGACCGATAAAGTAGGAATTGTACCTTCATGATGTTTACTGAAATTATCTGCAAAAGAACAAAGTGAGTACAAATGCATAAAAAAGTGGATCTTTTGGCAAAACTGACTCTTACGTGTGAGAAAAGACTCAAACAGAGCACACCAGGGGCATTTGTCGCGCGACAATCCCTCCTGGACATAGGTTTGTCGCGCGACAAACAGATGCAGGACTCCTCTTTTTTGCTATAAATACACCCATCCTCCTTCCTTCATCCTCACACCTTTCTCACAATGTCTTCTTATACCACAAATTCTGATTTCTCTTATGTTGAAGCCCGAGATGCTCTGAAATCTTCTGAAAATGGCTTGAACTTTGGTGTATTCAGTCCTTTAGCGAGTTGGCACCATCGTCCTGTAGATTTCTCATTTTTGCTTGGCGCTCTGTACTTCTGGAGTTCTGCCGATCATCTTTTCCGTTTCAGATTAGACGAGCTCTGCCCGACTTATGAAGAATTCTCTTGGCTGTTGCGTTCTGACGTTCGCCTTCTGATGGCTATTCCTGTAGAAGAAATCGGTCCTCGAGATATGCTGATTGCCCTGTTAGCCATTCCACAGGCGGCTTGTAATGGCTTTATTACTGACGGACTCCTTGATCTCTACAAAATGGTGAGGTTCTTTCATCGTTACGAGGAGAGAGCTTCTTATAGTGCAGGGCGTACTGTGGCAGCCTTGATTTGCCTGGTTTCTAATATGCTACTGGTAACGGGCTCTTCCCATGTCGATCCGACTATTCTCAGTTTGATTTATCAGGCAAGAAATGGGGAATCCATAGTGCCTATCGTTCTGGCAGAGACTCTGAATGGCCTAGATGATCTCCAAAGGGGAGTTTCACCCTTCTTCAGGGGAAGTCCACGCTTGCTATACATGTGGCTATTGGAGTGTTTTCGATCAGTGGGTTTTAATGGGGTTCAACTTGATAACCCGACATTCTTCTTCAGTCGTCCCCTCTTTGGTGCCTTGACCATGTCCTCCTCTGATTGGACGGTATGGTTTTCAGAGAATTCTAGGGCCATTCGGTGGAACATTTCTTGGTGGAAGCTGAGGGCGATAGTGCTTAGTACCGGGGGGCAGCATTACATTCGGCTCCGTGGACTCTGGTTCACTTCTTTTTATCTCCCAGGACGTCTTCTTCGGCAGTTTAACATTCCTCAGGGCATTCCCCTTGGCCTGTACAACTTTTCTTCCGAGTCTAAATACTTGACCCAGCATATTTCTTCATCGATGGAGAGAATGTGGCGTGCTCGACTGACTCGTCAGTTCAACCCTGCCTGTTTCGGTATTTCTAGGACCCTCCGGGCTGACATCATCCGTTCTCTTTGGGGGTCTTTTGAAGATGAGCTGATCGATGACACCTTTCAGATGGAATGGTTTCGATTCATGGATTCTGAGGCTACAGAAGAAAGCATTATCTCTGCGTACCAGATTCTGGACGAGGCTCGAATTGACTTGGCTATTGAAGACCCAGCTTGGCCAACCCCTAGGGATTAGGTCTTTTTGTATGATGTATTTCCTTTGTAACCTTCCGGTGTTCTGAACCACCTTAATAATAAACAAAGGATTTTTATTGCTAGAAATAAATTTCTTACAATGTTTAAACCGGGCCTGAAGTCACTTCTCAGGTTGTCTACGTTCCCCTTTTGATTTTTCTAAAAACACAATTTGGAGTTGGGGCTCAGGTTTACGTAGTTCTTATCATACATGTTACTCTTCCTTACCCTTTCCCTCACTCTTATCTCTCACCCTTACAATTTCACTCTTTCCCCCCTTTTCCTGATAATCTGGATCAGTGTGTATCAATTGTACTGGGTCATCTCGGATGAGTCTTACTGGATCAAAGCCTTCTTCATCAGTGGTCAAGGCGTTAATTCCCGCAGGTGGAGCATGGTTAGGAAGGGGGTTGTTGGTAACATTGGGCCTGCCAGGTGCGGGTATAGTTCCGGCTTCAATGAGGTCCTGAATATGATGGCGAAGAGCCAAGCAGCGTTCCGTGTCATGGCCTGCTGCTTGATGGTATGCACAGTTCTCATTCATTCTCCAGGTACCGGGAATAGGACTTGGTGGAGGACGTGGGTTGAGTGGAGTGATTAGTCCGGCCTTCCGGAGTAGTTCCAAGCTTTTGACCAGGGTAGTGGGAAGAGTACAGAAATTCCTTTTTTTCTTAGCCTCGGCGCCCGAAGAGTCTCCTTGTGCGGGCCAATTCATCGGGGATGTTTGTGGTGACTACTGAAACGGATTTGGTTGGTACAGGTATGAGCTTATCTGGTTAACGGTTGGAGTGGTCATCTTTCTCCCTGCGTATGAGGCTTGCTTGGTATCATTCTCAGCTTTCTTGGCCAACTCTTCTTCTACTTGTGACCCCATGCTTAACAAGGCCCTGAAATGTGGGAATACGTGCTTTCCCATACAACTTAATACTGCTGGAGTAAAATTCCTCTGTATGATCTCCAATTGTTCTTCTTCATTAGGCCGTTTGGACATTTGGGAGGCCATCTCTCTCCAACGTGTGACAAAATCACTGAAGCTTTTTTTCTCGCCTTGCTTGGTCATTTCCAGGTGTTTACGGGTGATTTCTAAATCTTCGTTGGACCCGTATTTAGCCATGAATTCCTTGACAATATCTCCCCAAGTTTTCGTGTGGTGTCTCTCGAGATCAAAAAACCATCTCAGGGCGGCCCCCGTGAGAGTCATGTGAAAGGCCTGAGCTAATTCTGGTTCTCCACAACCGGACACATGCATGGATCTGATGTAGGATTGGAGATGGGTTTTTGGAGGTGTGGTTCCTGTGAACTTGGTGATGGAAGGGAGCTTGAATCCCTGGGGCAATCTTGCTTCTGGGTAGAGGGAAAAAGCATTCATATCTGTAATCTCATCTGCTCCTTTTATTAGAGAAACCCCCCTTTGCAAAACCCTCATCTGCTCTTTCAGTTTCTTCATTTCTTCATTCTCTCTTGACACCTCATCGGGCTGTTCCCGAGCTATAACTGATTCTGCATACACTGCCCGAAGTCGATTGATGTCCGGGTATTCATGAGGAGGGGCTACTGGGGCCGGAGGTGGAATAGGCCTTGCGGGAACTTGTGGCCATGGCTGGTATTGAGGATCAACGCCCGGTTGGGGCTGTGGCCAGACGATCGGTGGTTCTGGTTGCTGATAGGTAGGACCTGAATCTGGGGCCCACTGATTCGGGTTGTTGGGATCTGCCTGAACGGGACCTGTGGTGATAGGACTCGTTTGAGGTGGATTGGTTCCTTGAACTGGGGGAAGTACTTGTGATGACTGCCCTTGATCTCGATTCGGTGGTAGTCGTTCAAACCCCTGTGGCGCGACCCGCCCAGCTGACAACTCTTCTACTCGAACTCGGGTACTCTGTTGTTCATTCGTGAGGTTTGCTAGACTCATGCTGACGGTCCTCAATAAACGATACATTTCGGCTAAATCTGGCTGTGGTGCAGACGCCTCGGCTAGGCTCTGATCTGTCTCTGGATTCTCGCGTCTATCAGCCATTTCCGGTGTGCTCGGTCTTATTAATCTGCCGGTATGATCTCGACCAGCCCAACCTTCCAGACTGTTGCCGTATGATGACTGTAGATGGAACCATAGGGCGAAGATGAAGGAAGACCATGACGTGACTCGATTTTGCCAAAAGAACCACGGAGAGAAAAACAACGAAAACCAAGTTTCGGGTGTTTTTATAAAGACACATCAATAACAACTTGAGTGAATTCCCAGTGGGAGTTTAGGATAGGCAGCGAAGTGCTCCTTGGGTTATCCTACTCGTCTCGAATTTTGAAAAACTCATCTTTTGATTTTATGAAAATTGGGAATATCTCTCCTCTTGAGTTGCTTTTCATGGGAGATGTACCGGGAAAGTCACAACGAGTTTAACCTCGATGTAAGTTTCTACGACGAGGTGGTCAGCCTCCGGCCGTACTTGCCAATACCGGGGGGAGATATATATATGACAAGGCCCTATGTGGTACAAAAACTCCTCACGGTTGATAAAAATACATAAGAGTGTTCTATCTTGACTCTTCCTATATGCAGCGCAGGTGTAATGCAAGGTGAAGGTTTTCAGGCTCCCTCCTAGTTGGCAAGACCTCGCGATATACCCCAGGGGCGGGTACGTGCAAGAATCTTTTGATATACTTCCCGGGTACGTGAGTGTTCTCGTCACTCGATATACCTCGGGGGCGTACTTGGCCAAGGAGAGTGGAAGTAAATGCTTTCGGTTTATGTTGGCCCAAGCGAGCCAACTCCCTACTCACTTATAATACTTCCGAGGGTTCGGGGTAAATTCACACTCGTAGAACCAATGCATGATTTGTGATGTGTGTGCAAAATAAGAATTTTCGAAAGATTCAATTGCAAATATCTTATCTTTGAGGTGTATTTTGAAAACGCTATTTTTATTTATTAAAGATATTTCTTTACAATCATATAACATAAAGGGGAAATCCTAAACATATGTCTATGTCAATGAATGGACTCTACTGCGCCTCTAGGTCAAGTCAACAATAAAATCCAGGCACCACGTCAGGGGGAAAATAGGGAAAGCAGTAAAAGCATGCATGTCAACATATTTATAAATAAAAGTCCACATATAAGAGCCTAGTTCTCAATTGGTCCCCAGCAGAGTCGCCACTGTGAGAATCCGCAAATGCGACCCTCGGGTCTCGTCCCCGTTCGTTGGGCGTCTGAAACGTCGGAAGGGATCCCATCGTCCCATTTGCTTGGAGTTGGTTGATAATTTATATCGGGTGTCCCTACGTCTATTCTAGATGCAAAGGGGTTCGTTCAGATTCGCCAGTACGTTTTACGAGAAAACGGACAAAAAGGTTGTGTAAGAGAAAAGGCTACAGATAAGCCTTTATTTACACGTTTGTCTACAAAACCAGGATTCTATAAGGTTCGGGAACTATATTACGGTTTGGGAAGGTGTTAAGCACCCATTCCGCCCTTTCGGTCTCTAGCGGACTTATATGTTTATTTTATGTTGAAAAACTTGAATGCTTTTACTGACAGTCTACTACTTTTCCAATGAAAAACCCTAATTTCTGGGAAAAACGGGAAAGGGATAAAAACCTTTGTGTTCCGAGATCCGATATTTTATTATTGAAAAGATGTAAGTACAAATGACAAAAGTTGTATTTATTTTGAAAGAGTCTTCCGTATTATTTCCTCAGATAATGACGGTTTTCTCGGGTTGTGATTACTTTTGTGAAAGTTCGGATCTAGTATCGGGACTAATTTAATATGGAATTAAAACTCTTGAGGAGAGTTATCAGACACATCGCAGTCTATAGAGAAGGCAGGATATGTTGATTTTAATTCCTAGATAAGTCTTATCAGTCCGGGTTTTGAAAACAGAATTTTATCCGGACGTTAATCTACTTACTCTTCTGGTTTTGAAAATGGTTTTATCAGGGTCTTTTATTTTGAAGATGGTAGACTATTTATAACTTGGCAATAAGTTTATTCAAATAAAACGTGGACAAAATAACATAAATAAAATAAGTACATAGACAAACCTGATTTTCCAACGCGTTAGAAACCTAGCATAACCATGTTGCCACTTCGCTTACCAGGACGGGGATCGACCTGCCCGGTCAGGTCGCGGGGATCGACCTTCCCGACGAGAATAATAATAAGAAAGAGAATATAATACGGCAGAGAGATCTCCGGCGATGATAATCTTCTCCTTCTTCAGATATTTCCGAGAATTTGATTCCCGAGACTGGACACGTCGAGTGTCGAGAATAGATTCGATAATTCTTCAGAAATAAGACTATAATAGAAAATACTAGACGAAAGATCAGAAAATCAGATCATAAACCCGTAATTATGCTCTAAAACTGATGTTTTTTGGTGTGATGTTGGTGTCCTCAAACCCTTGGGGGTGATAGCCTATTTGTAGTCACGAAAGGGCATATGTCGCGCGACACTTGGCAGTATGTCGCGCGACAATTTTGACCGTCGCGCGACATTTACTTTAATGATGACGTGGTGGGGCAAATGTCGCGCGACATATGGCAGTATGTCGCGCGACAATCTTGACTGTCGCGCGACATTTACTTTAATGATGATGTGGTGGGGCAAATGTCGCGCGACATTTGGGTGTATGTCGCGCGACAATCTTGACTGTCGCACGACATTTCACTTTAATGATGACGTGGTGGGGCAAATGTCGCGCTACATTTACTTTAATGATGATGTGGTGGGGCAAATGTCGCGCGACATTTGGGTGTATGTCGCGCGACAATCTTGACTGTCGCGCGACATTTACTTTAATGATGATGTGGTGGGGAATTTGTCGCGCGACATGTCCCTAGAAAGGGGGATTGTCGCGCGACATACTGGACTATCGCGCGACATTTCACTTTAAAACATGTTTGTTTGGCCAACAAACCCTTCCGGGGCAGTCTCGGGTGTTTGGGTGGGTTCCGGACTTGAAAATAGCAGTTCTCAAAGGTCGTTAGGGTTCTTGCGGGGGTCACGGATCGGTGTGTCTACACATGGTCTCCCCCATGATCGATCATGGAGTCCACTGCCAGCACATGCATTTTGGATCCGGAGCATTATTCATCATTCTGCCATAACTTCTAGCTCGGAACTCCGATTGAGGTGATCTTTATGTCCACGGAAAGCTAATTCAAAGATCTACAACTTATTGAGAGGAAGTTTTCTTAAATTCTGGATGTATAATTCCCAAAAATTCACCGAAGACAGCGCTCTGCTGAAGCGCTATAAAATGAACATATTTTACTAATCGGTCAACTTCAGAGGCTATTTTGACCAACGAGAAGTGTGAATTGGACTTCGGTCAAAACACAAAAGTTGTAGAATAGTATGAAAACTAGACACAAGTGTAAACAGAGAGTAAATTGGATAATATATGAAGAAGTTATAAGGCTTCAAAGTTAGCCAAAAATAAAGAAATTGCGTAAAGCGAAAACACGCGATCGACATCTCGATTTCAATCCGAACCACCCGAATTATGAAGAGATTGATTCCACAAACTTAATATGTATAACA
Source organism: Lonicera japonica (assembly GCA_021464415.1). Lineage (NCBI taxonomy): Eukaryota > Viridiplantae > Streptophyta > Magnoliopsida > Dipsacales > Caprifoliaceae > Lonicera > Lonicera japonica. The sequence goes on along the minus strand of CM038466.1, from coordinate 42,563,050 downwards.
TGACATGTTAGAAGCATTGGATCATGTTCGGAGGGCTCATAACCCATTATTCGTACTCCAACGGAGATTAAGCCTCAACCGTGCTTAAGAGAAGTTTTAAGCGAAAAATTAGAACACGGGGTATTACATTTACAGATTACAATTGTGGATTATTTATAGTTTACCCATTGGAGCCAAGGAAGTTGAATCAAGCTTATTGTTATGGAATGAATCCCAACTATTCTTTGTTTTTATAGTATCCCTCATCATAAAGATTCCTTGCATAATATGAGATGGTGACATTATATCTTTTTGGGCATAATGGAAATATAGATGGGAATGCAAAAATATTCTTAAACCCTTTATAGTTCATTCGGTTCTTAAATTTTTACTTTGGATATATATATTATATTTGTGTTTTATTCTATCGTGTTTCCTGGTTTGGTAATCATTGCAAAACTAATATCATATCGTTCATTTCTGGTTTGTTAACAAATTATGAATTTACCTATCTTGCTTACAAGTTAAATTATATATAAATCCTTGGCTAGAGGAATCGAAGGAATTGTTTCTTAGAAGTCTAAATTTGACATCGGTTACATATATCCTTGTTAAATTTGAGAAAGTACTTCGAGTCATCGTAGGACATTAATTTTTAGGTTATAGGAGTTTCCCACATGTTGTGAGGTAATCGTGTTCGTGTAATTTTTCCAAATATGAACTATGGAAAGAGAGAACTTTGGTATGTTACGTGCTAATGGACAGGTGATGTAAATCTTGAGTAAGTAAACACTTTTGGTATGTAGATCAAACGTGAATTGACGACAATTTTAGATAGACTTATAGAAAGTCTGGAAAAATGTTGGTAATTGGATAAGTTTTATAGTATACATTGGATGAGATGATTATATTATGGAAATTCTGGTTTTAAATTTTTTATTTTGACCAGTCAAGGATTTAACGATTGGGTATACTGTGAAAACCTTTTGGTGCATATTAACTAATTAATGGGCATTATCACTAGTATTGAGTTTTAGAGCACTCAGTATTATTCTTGTTCTTGTATCTTTATTAATGTTGCTTATTTTTGGTTCCTTGATATTTGTGTTGGCCTTGCTTGTTGTATATGAGTTGGCTAAACGCCAATGAGGATTGATGAGTACACAGTTAAGTACACCTACCGGAATTTGCCAACAGTCCAACAGACCCTTTCAGGATGTCCAATGTGAGGGCATGGGTGAGGTGAGGCAAGGATAGGTGGTGGTGGTAATTAGCATGTGACCAAAGAGATATAAAGATTGAAAACAGAGATTTATGATCGATGTCTCAAGCTATTTTCTTAAGGAATGCCATTGAAAATTTTGAGGACGAAATTTTTATTAGTGAGGGAGATTATAATACCCCGTACTTTAATTTATATTTAAATTGAATTATATTATCTTATTTATACTCATGTGAGTGATCGTTTAGTAATTCAGGTAATCCGAATTGTTTTCGGTTGGTCAATAAGAAGTTTTAGTTCTTCGTGATTCGTTAATTCTAGCAATCTTTGAGTTATCGTAATTTCTTCGGTATTTATCCGACTGAGATTATGTTCATGTACGTGTCTAGTATTTGTACCATTCTAAAACTTTCATGTATTGGAAGAAGTCCAATTCACACTCCTCGTGGGTCAAAATAGGGTGCAAAGTAGGCCCATTGTAAAATCCTGGTCATTCGGTAGCGCTTCAACAGAGTACCATCTTCGGTGAATTTCTGAGAAAAATCTATCCGTAATTTGGGAAAACTTCCTCTTATAAAGTTGTAGATCATTGAAATACATTTCCTTTGACATAAAGATCACCTCAATTGGAGTTCCGATCGAAAATGTATGGCCAAAACAAAAACAGTGCTCTACGACCCAAAAGTTATAGCACGGACCGGTATAGCATTTTTGGCATACCGGTCCGGCACCAAAATTTTGGGAAAATTGACCCCCGCGGACCGATATTGGGTATTTTGCATACCGGTCCGCCAGTTAACATTCCCACCGACTTAAGCTCATTTTTAAACCATTTTCACACCTTTTCCACTCCATTTTCGAGGCTAACTTCAACACACTCCCAAGGAGTGTTCTAGTGGGTTCTAGAGAGAGAAAGGAAGGGATTTCTACGCATCTTTCCATCCAATTCGAAGAATCAAAGCTCCAAATCAATCAAACCCATCTCTAAGGTACTATTCATCATATTCTACCTTGGCTTTCCTCTATAAAAGCTCAAGCGTGAGCTTTGGCAACTTGGGTTGGGTTTATAAATCATTGATTCAGGGATTTTTCTATGCGAGGAACGTGTTCACGCAAGAGCTTGAGTATTTCACCGAATGGAGCTTCGGTTTACATCTTTCTTGCTTCTTTTGGTCTACAAACTTGAGGTAAGGGTTATATCTTTTCAAAACTTAATAATATGATCTTATTTGACGAGGGGTGAATGAAGTTATTCATATATGTTTGATATAAATCATATACTCCTTGTTTTTTAGTACACTTGGATGATATATTTACATGTATGCATAATATAAGAACCATGTTAGTTGATAATCATAAATTACGCATGATTGAGCTATAGTTCCACGATATGAAGCAAGATATGCCAAATAAACTCAATTCTCGCATAATATTTGATTTCTACGGCATGTCCCTCGGGTGTATATGTGTTAAGTTGATATTATTGAATTAGTAAATAATTTTGATATGCACCAAGGGACAAGTATGATGTTGATAAGGTTTACATGGCATATGTTGGTTCTAGCTTGCATTTAGAGCATGTTGTGCATGTTTGCATCATTATTGTGTCAACCTGGCATCTTGGTGATCTCGTGGCGAGTCTAGAGCATTCTTATGGCATATGGCATGGAAATTGTGTCTTAGGGGAATTATGTCTCTTCTCTGTGATGTGGATGGCTTTTGATGCTCGTGTGGTGATGTGAATCGCGATCGTATGTCTATCCAATATGACGAATCCGCGACCCTTGACGTTGAATATGTAAGAACCTTGGAATCACGCGAAGATGATGGAGGTGGAACCTCGACCCAATCCCTAAAACGAGAATGAACCTTGGTATAGTCGAAGACAAACAATCAATTGATGGGTTAATTGATTGATAAGTCGAAGAACAACAAGAATAATATTCCGGTCGTTCGAAGTGTTCTTAGAACACAAGAGGTGAAAAACACACTCAAATTTGTACTAATAAAACAAGGCTGCCTCATACAAGAGAGTTGCCTCCTTTAAATAGGAGGAGAAGAAGAAAACCCTAATGAAACCCTAAACAAGCCCTAAAAACGTGATTAATAAAACAAGCCCAATTTGAAGGCAACAAAAATAATGGAACACTCTAAATAAGCCCAAAAACACTCTTAGCAGGCCCATCACTCTAAATACTAATTAAACATAATCCTTGGGCTGCAAATCAATAAAAACGATAATAAAAACGCCCTAATTATTCTACGTCTTCTTGGCTAAGCATTATTTTCCATTCGTGCTCTTCATCTCCTTGAATGCTTCTCCAAGCGTCAGCTTTATTCATCAGCTCGTGGACCATGCTCATGAGTGCTTCCTTCATCTTCCTTGCTCTAGCTCGGGTGATCGGACCACTTGGAACCCGGATGGGATCTGCATAGTCTTCGCTCCATGATCCAGCTCCAGTGCTATCCTTGGGCTCATCATTCCCCTCCTCTTGAAAAGGAATTGTCCCCAATTCGTCATCTGTACTAAACGGACTTAGGTCAGCGACATTAAATGTAGCACTTACATTATACTCACCTGGTAGATCAAGTTTATATGCATTGTCATTGATCTTTTGTACGACTTGAAACGGTCCATCTCCTCTCGGGAAAAGCTTAGAACGCCGTTGAACTGGAAAGCGCTCCTTCCTTAAGTGCAACCAAACCCAATCTCCTGTTTCGAAAACCATCTTCTTCCTTCCTTTGTTGGCTTGTCGCACGTATTGCTCGATTCTTCTCTCAATGTTTTGCCTTGCCTTCTCATGAATCTGTCTAACAAACTCAGTTTTCTTCCTGCCATCTAGGTTAGCATGCTCAACAGGTAATGGTAATAAATCCAAAGGAGCCAACGGATTAAAACCATACACAATCTCGAAAGGAGAAAACTTAGATGTAGAATGAACAGATCGATTATATGCAAACTCAACATGAGGCAAAAATTCTTCCCACTCTTTCAAGTTCTTCTTAATTATGGCACGCAACAAAGTGGATAAAGTTCTATTTACTACTTCCGTTTGGCCATCAGTTTGGGGGTAACATGTAGTAGAAAACAACAAGTTAGTACCCAACTTTCCCCACAAAGTCTTCCAAAAGTAGCTCAAAAACTTTGCATCTGTAACATCCCATGTTTTAAATTACATTTGATTTAGTTCATTTTTTTAGTTTAACACTCAAATCCTTATTATTTTAAGCTCGAACACTTTCTTAAAGTTTTTGGGAGATCCAAATATTTACTTCGTCACTTTTATAGTATCCTATTATATATTTAAGAATATTCTGGAAAGTTTCTTCGCTATCGGAATTGAAACGAGTATTAAAGTGGCATTTTTTTCAAACCCAAAATTTTTGGTTATCGGTTGATTTTCAGTCAACTTTAGTCACTCATAACTTCTTCAATTTTTATCCAAATCCTACTCCGTGAACTACTGTAGTTTCATCATATTCCCCCCTACAACTTTCGTGTTTTGACCAAAATCTAATTCACGCTTCTCATTGGCCAAAACTGAGCTCAAAGTCAGCCGATTGACAAACTGCACTATCAGATTTCTGTTGCATTTCGGCACAGCGCTGACTTTGATCAAATTCTGGTATTAATATGTCCAGAATTTGGTGAAACATCCTTCATCAAAGTTGTAGAGATTTTTATTACCTTTCCGTTGATATAAAGATCATCCCGATCAGAGTTCCGAGAAAAAAGTTACTGCCAAATTACAGTGGGTAACCCCATAACCTCGTTTTTAACGAGTTGACTGCGTTTTGACCCGTTTTTAAGTTATTTCTCCACCATTTTCAGCCATTTTCGTGGGAGAGTAAGGTTAAAACATTTCTAGACAGAGAGTGGGTGGTTCTTGGTGGATTTTGAAGGTTTCATAGCTCCAAATCAAGGATTTCATACCGATATTGCAGATTTTTCTTCCTCTTCGCATTCTGGTCTTGATTTCGGGATTGCATGTGTGATTTGGGAGATTTCTGGAGCTCAACCCAGGCCATAAACCTCTGTTCTTCTAGCTATTCAGGTGGGAACTCTCCCTGTTCTCTTCTTGTTTCTGATTTGATGGCTTGATAGAGTGAAAATGCAGAATTGCGGTAACAAAATCACATTACTCTCTGCATGTGAAAAGGGTAGACCAGATTTGTATGATATGAACTTGTATTTAGATAACTGCTATGTTACTATTGATGAATATTGAGGTTGATTGCTGTGCATGTTGGAAATTATGAACTGTTTTGTGTATTTGGTACCGAAATGACTAGAATTACCCCATGCATATCTAGTATTCTATACACTACTTGATTTTCGAGATTTTCCAGAATTAAAATGATTAAAAATAGGTTGTCAAAACTCCAAAATTTGATATGCAAGTGGGTATGAGTATCATTCTAGTAAACTTAGCATTTTCTCTATTTTATGCCTTTGGTAATTGTTAAAAATGAGACAATTCTTCATAAATTGGTGTTACACACGGTTTAATTATACAAACTTGGTATAATTATGATGAACATAGCGTGAGAGAGCTCTTCATATGTATAGTAATATCCTCATTAATTTTGGAAACTTTATTAACTTATATGACAACCTTTTGAAAATGTTTTCGGCAAATTAACAAATCGCGGTGAGATGACGAGGTTGTTGGAACCGGATAAGCACCGGTATAGAAATGCTAAAGTTGATATGATTGCACAGACCCATGGGAAGATGGGGTGCTAGAAATCTGGTTACAAGTGCACAGACCCTCGGTTAAGGTGGGGTGCGTATGTGAGTGTCATATTCCGTCTAGTACCGGTATTAGGTCGAGGAGGAGGAGGAGTTGGATGGACGTGTGAGCAGTTATCGTGAGAGTCTCACGTGGATAACAATTGTTGCACTTGGCATATAATAAATGGATTTCTTTTATAAATGGCTTAAATTGGATAATTCTTGATAACAAGTTTAATATGGAAAATCTTTTATTGATTCACACTCATGCATTGCATTTCCCTTTCCCTATAGTTCCCACTGGGCCAGTTGTGGCTCATTCCCTCATTTATCTTTCAGGTACACCTCGTGGTACGGGTAGAGGCCGTGGGACAGGTCTGAGTACTTCTTAGAGTCTCCTCTGATGCCCTTATGGGCTTAGTCATTGTATTTCCATGTATGGAAGTTGTGTATTTTGTTAAATATGGTGATTTTGAGACAATTTATGATAACTCTGGGTTGTAATATCATTTGGAATTTGGATTGTATTGGTATTGTACTTGGATTATATATTGAATTCCAGTTATCATTGGTATTATTAAGTTTGTTGTTAAACAGGTTGGATTTTGTTGTAGTTACGAATACTTCATGCCGAATTTTTGCTAGAAATTTCCTTTCATATGAGTTTTATTCTCGTAATTATGCTGTTAATCTTATACAGCATCCGTTAACACCTGCTTATGTAGGCGGGTTGTTACAGTTGGTATAAGAGGAATAGGTTTAATTTCCTTTCGATCGGGGGATGGGTATATAGGATCTTTCTATTCCTTCAGCGTATGACCGTATCGAGTCGGGAAATTGGTTGACTCTACTAGTAAGCACAGGTGATGGGTGAATTAGACTATAATTGACTGTGAGCGCGACAGTCGATTATTTTATAAAGCATCTGTCTACTGTAGCTTATTAGAGTCGAACTTGATGACCCACATATTCATCTATCGACTTGCTTTGACGTATTTTTCTTGGCATTCCATTCTTCTCCGTTATGATTATTATTGTGGACTCTACGCTGCCCTTGTAATTTTATTTTTTTTTATATAGAGAATGCCGCCTAGACGTTTAAACCGAAACTGGCTTATTGCTGAATCTCCTATTGATGAGGGAGAAGGTTCGGGGAACCGTGATAGCAGCCGTAGTTTTATGTCCTCTATGAAGAGGATGATGAAGGATTTTATGGGGGAATTAAAGGACGTTATGAAAGCCTCTTCTGGTTCAATTACTGATGCCCGTGGGAACCGTCCTCAAACTGTTAGGAATCCTGATAGTAGAGAACATGATAGGAGTGTAGAGGAAGAAGCTATTCAGAATCAAGGGGGAGATCAGGCTAAGTTGCTGAGGTCGTTCAATTGGTTGGAACCTGCTAAGTTTGAGAGGATTAAGGGTCTCGAAGAAGCTGAATCGTGGTTATTCAATGTGAGTGAGAAGCTTGAATTGATCGAAGCTCCTGATTCTTTACGCCCTAAGCTAGCAGCTTCAAAACTAACGAGGTTTGCACATGGATGGTGGAGAACTCAAAGTAGGATGGTAGAGATGAACTCATGGCAGGCGTTTAGTAGGGAATTTGTGAACCAATTTATATCCGATGCCTACCGTAGGAGAAAGAGGCAGGAGCTTCGGATGTTGAGGCAAGAAGGGATGACGGTGGCAGAATACTATCAGAAATTTGAGAGTTTGTCTTTACATATGGATCGACCTTCTGATAGGGAGAAGATGGAGTCATTTTTCTTTGGTTTACGGGCAGACTTTCGGGATGTCCTAAGTGCGTACAACTATCAAACCTATAAGGAAGTGGTTGAGGCTGCTTATCGGAGAGATTCAGTATTAATGAAGCCTAGCAGGGGAAGCTATAACAACCGCTCAGATAGGCTCTCCTATATGACTGATAAGGGGAAGAAAAGAAGCGGATTTGGTAATTGGGAAAGAAATAAGAAGGCTAAATCGAGTTCAGAATCTCCGGGAGGTCTCTACTCTAACGATGGGGGTAGCAGTACTGGCAGTTTTTCGGGGTCTTGCTATGTTTGTGGACAACAAGGACACCGAGCAAGGAACTGTCCAAATAACCCGCAAGTGAACCGAGGAAGTCGTAGTAGGGGTGAAGGTAGCAGTTCTAGCCGAGGTTCAAACCGGGGGCGCATTGGCAATTGGGGCCGAAGCCAGTCGGGCAGGTTTACTGGCAGATCTTCACAGACAATTAGTCAAGATGTTGAGCAGCAGGCAGCTAGTAGCCGGTACCAGTCAAACCAGCTTTCTTCCCAACAACCATATTACTCCCAGTCACGTCAATCCCACCAGCAATCTTTTTCTGGACCCATGAAGACTCAGGGTCAAGGCAACCAGAGTGGCTGAGTTTATAACTTGGCAACAACATCTACTCAAGATGATCACACGGTGATGGAAGGTAGTCTTATTCTCTTTACTACTGGTGTTAAGGTTCTTTTCGATTCGGGTGCTTCTCATTCATTTATATCATCAGCATGTGCATTTAGCTTGGGTTTAAAACCTAAGAGCCTTACTTCGTCTATCCGTATTAACACGCCCGTGGGGAGTGCTATTCTCCTTACGCAATATTGTACTGCCATCATTTCTCTGCATAGTGACTGTCATATGGAGGATGATTTTGTTCTTATGGATATGGGTTCCTATGATTTGATTTTGGGTATGGATTGGTTGTCCAAGTATCGGGCTATCATTGATTGTTATGCTAAGAAGGTGACCGCCTATCATTGGGGCCAAAACCTAGTGTTTTATGGTGAAAGATATGGGTTATACCCGGTAACTTATGCTTGTAGACGAGAACAGAGGGATTATATGGGATGGTTATGTAGTATTATTGCCGATGAGTCTCCTAAATTGTGCCCTACTGATATACCTGTTGTTAGTGAATTCCTGGATATTTTCCCTGAGGATTTACCGGGCTTACCGCCACATCGTGAGGTTAAATTCTTTATAGATCTTGCTCCAGGGGCTGAACCAGTTTCTATAGCTCCTTATCGAATGGCCCCTGCGGAGTTGAAGGAGTTACATACACAACTAGATGATCTCCTAGCCAAGGAATTTATTCGTCCTAGTACCTCTCCTTGGGGAGCCTCTGTCTTGTTTGCTAAAAAGGCAGACGGTTCTCTCCGCATGTGTGTTGACTAGCATCAACTGAATTGGCTGACCATTAAGAACAAGTACCCACTCCCACGCATCGACGATTTATTTGATCAGTTACATGGAGCTTCATTTTTCTCCAAGATTGATCTTCGGTTGGGCTATCATCAATTAAGAGTCCGAGAGGAAGATATTCCTAAGACCGCCTTCCGTACTCGTTATGGGCACTTCGAGTTCTTAGTTATGCCTTTTGGGCTAACCAACGCCCCTGCAGCCTTTATGGACTTGATGCAAAGAATCTTCCGTCCTTATCTTGATTAGTTTGTTGTGGTTTTCGTCGACGATATTCTCATCTATTCACGTTCTGAGGCTGAGCACGTTAGCTGGTTACTATCGTCGTTTCATCCAGGATTTTTCCAAGATTGCCTCTTCCCTGACCCGTCTTACCCAGAAGGGAGTGCCATTCGTTTGGGATGAAAACTGCGAATATGCTTTCAATGAGCTTAAGCGTCGCCTTACTTCAGCTCCGGTACTTTCTTTACCGCAAAGGGGTTTAGGCTATGCCATTTATTGCAATGCATTTCGATTGGGGTTAGGATGTGTGCTTATGCAACTGGATCATGTCATCGCTTATGCATCAAGACAACTTAAGACTCATGAGAAGAATTATCCCACACATGACCTTGAATTGGCAGCAGCAGTATTTGCCTTAAAGATTTGGCGACATTATTTGTATGGTGAGACATTCGAAATCTTCTCTGATCACAAAAGTTTGAAGTATATCTTCACCCAGAAGGATTTGAACCTGAGACAACGCCGATGGATGGAATATTTAGAAGATTATGATTTCACATTACAGTATCACCCGGGAAAAGCAAACGTGGTAGCTGATGCATTGAGTAGAAAATCTCAAGGCTCGGTTTCCGCCTTGAGGTGCCGCGAATGGAGACTCCATCAAGAATTACAAACGTATGACTTGGTGGTGAATCGGAGAGATAACATGGCATTTCTGTCTACAATGGTTGTTAGGCCGGTATTGATAAATAAGGTGATTGAAAGCCAAAGTCAAGATGAAAATCTTGGGTGGTGCCGTAACCGAATATTATCCGGAGAATACATTGAAGATGTCACCATTGGGCATGACGGTGGTATAAGATACAAAGGAAAGTTAGTAGTACTTCAGAACAACGTGGAGTTACAACAAGCGGTATTGGCCGAAGCTCATAATTTAGAATTTTCGATCCATCCAAGAGGTACCAAGATGTACCGTGACTTAAAGAGAATGTATTGGTGGCCGGGAATGAAGAAGGACGTTTTGAATTTCGTGGCAATATGTATTTCTTGTCAGAAGATCAAAATCGAGCATCAGAAACCTTCAGGTCAATTACAACCTTTGCCTATTCCGAAATGGAAGTGGGAAAATATCTCTATGGCTTTTCTTATGGGTTTACCACGGACTCAGTCTAAGAACGATGCAGTATGGGTAATAGGCGACAGGTTAACCAAATCGGCTCATTTTATTCCTATTCAAGAGAAGTTTCCCGTAGGAAGGTTGGCAAAGATTTACATCAAGGAGATTGTAGGATTGCATGGTATACCGTTGTCAGTTGTATCAGATAGAGATCCCCAGTTTACATCAAAGTTTTGGATAGCCTTACACAGGAGTCTGGGAACTCAGTTAGATTTTAGCACAGTATACCACCCGCAAACCGACGGGCAGTCGGAAAGGACTATTCAGATCCTGGAGGATATGTTGAGGGCTTGTGTATTGGATTTTCGGGGAAACTGGGATGAACATCTACCGCTAGCTGAGTTTGCCTATAACAACAATTTTTAATCTAGTATTGGAATGGCGCCTTTTGAGGCACTGTATGGCAGACCTTGCAAATCCCCAGTATGTTGGATAGAGGCAGGAGAATCAACGCTTTTGGGGCCACAGTTGGTGCAAGAGACTACGAAGAAGATCAAATTAATCAAACAAAAATTGTTGACCGCGCAGAGTCGTCAGAAATCGTATGCCGATGTGAGAAGAAAACCCTTGGAGTTCGAAGTTGATGATTACGTATTCCTGAAGGTGAAGCCTCGTTATAGTATTGTCCAATTCAAGAACAAGGGTAAATTAGCTCCAAGATACATCGGGCCTTTTAGAATCACCGAGAAGTTGGGGGTTGTGGCTTATCGTTTGGAACTTCCTCCTAAACTCGAATGGATACACAATGTGTTTCATGTGTCCATGCTTCGCCGTTATGTTCCTGACCCTTCTCATGTGTTACCAGTTGAAGAGATTGAGATTGATGAGAGCGGAGCATATGGGACCTATCCGGTGCGGATTGAGGACCGCAAAGAGCAAGTATTGAGGAATTGGGTCATTTTGTTGCTTAAGGTGATCTGGCATTACCATGGCGAGGAAGAAGCCACTTGGGAGTTGGAATCGGAGATTCGTAGCAAGTATCCTTTCCTTTTCTCCTAAGGTAATCTTTCTTATCTTTTCTAGTTTTCTATGGTTTAAATTTCGAGGACGAAATTCTTATAAGGAGGGGAGATTGTAACATCCCATGTTTTAAATTACATTTGATTTAGTTCATTTTTTTAGTTTAACACTCAAATCCTTATTATTTTAAGCTCGAACACTTTCTTAAAGTTTTTGGGATATCCAAATATTTACTTCGTCACTTTTATAGTATCCTATTATATATTTAAGAATATTCTGGAAAGTTTCTTCACTATCGGAATTGAAACGAGTATTAAAGTGGCATTTTTTTTCGAACCCAAAATTTTTGGTTATCGATTGATTTTCAGTCAACTTTAGTCACTCATAACTTCTTCAATTTTTATCCAAATCCTACTCCGTGAACTACTGTAGTTTCATCATATTACCCCCTACAACTTTCATGTTTTGACCAAAATCTAATTCACGCTTCTCATTGGCCAAAACTGAGCTCGAAGTCAGCCGATTGACAAACTGCACTGTCAGATTTCTGTTGCATTTCGGCACAGCGCTGACTTTGATCAAATTCTGGTATTAATATGTCCAGAATTTGGTGAAACATCCTTCATCAAAGTTGTATATATTTTTATTACCTTTCCGTTGATATAAAGATCATCCCGATCGGAGTTCCGAGCAAAAAGTTATGGCCAAATTACAGTGGGTAACCCCATAACCTCGTTTTTAACGAGTTGACTGCGTTTTGACCCATTTTTAAGTTATTTCTCCACCATTTTCAGCCATTTTCGTGGGAGAGTAAGGTTAAAACATTTCTAGACAGAGAGTGGGTGGTTCTTGGTGGATTTTGAAGGTTTCATAGCTCCAAATCAAGGATTTCATACCGATATTGCAGATTTTTCTTCCTCTTCGCATTATGGTCTTGATTTCGGGATTGCATGTGTGATTTGGGAGATTTCTGGAGCTCAACCCAGGCCATAAACCTCTGTTCTTCTAGCTATTCAGGTGGGAACTCTCCCTCTTCTCTTCTTGTTTCTGATTTGATGGCTTGATAGAGTGAAAATGCAGAATTTCGGTAACAAAATCACATTACTCTCTGCATGTGAAAAGGGTAGACCAGATTTGTATGATATGAACTTGTATTTAGATAACTGCTATGTTACTATTGATGAATATTGAGGTTGATTGCTGTGCATGTTGGAAATTATGAACTGTTTTGTGTATTTGGTACCGAAATGACTAGAATTACCCCATGCATATCTAGTATTCTATACACTACTTGATTTTCGAGATTTTCCAGAATTAAAATGATTAAAAATAGCTTGTCAAAACTCCGAAATTTGATATGCAAGTGGGTATGAGTATCATTCTAGTAAACTTAGCATTTTCTCTATTTTATGCCTTTGGTAATTGTTAAAAATGAGACAATTCTTCATAAATTGGTGTTACACACGGTTTAATTATACAAACTTGGTATAATTATGATGAACATAGCGTGAGAGAGCTCTTCATATGTATAGTAATATCCTCATTAATTTCGGAAACTTTATTAACTTATATGACAACCTTTTCAAAATGTTTTTGGCAAATTAACAAATCGCGGTGAGATGACGAGGTTGTTGGAACCGGATAAGCACCGGTATAGAAATGCTTAAGTTGATATGATTGCACAGACCCATGGGAAGATGGGGTGCTAGAAATCTGGTTACCAGTGCACAGACCCACGGTTAAGGTGGGGTACGTATGTGAGTGTCATATTCCGTCTAGTACCGGTATTAGGTCGAGGAGGAGGAGGAGTTGGATGGACGTGTGAGCAGTTATCGTGAGAGTCTCACGTGGATAACAATTGTTGCACTTGGCATATAATAAATGGATTTCTTTTATAAATGGCTTAAATTGGCTAATTCTTGATAACAAGTTTAATATGGCAAATCTTTTATTGATTCACACCCATGCATTGCATTTCCCTTTCCCTATAGTTCCCACTGGGCCATTTGTGGCTCATTCCCTCATTTATCTTTCAAGTACACCTCGTGGTACGGGTAGAGGCCGTGGGACAGGTCTGAGTACTTCTTAGAGTCTCCTCTGATGCCCTTATGGGCTTAGTCATTGTATTTCCATGTATGGAAGTTGTGTATTTTGTTAAATATGGTGATTTTGAGACAATTTATGATAACTCTGGGTTGTAATATCATTTGGAATTTGGATTGTATTGGTATTGTACTTGGATTATATATTGAATTCCAGTTATCATTGGTATTATTAAGTTTGTTGTTAAACATGTTGGATTTTGTTGTAGTTACGAATACTTCATGTCGAAATTTTGCTAGAAATTTCCTTTCATATGAGTTTTATTCTCGTAATTATGCTGTTAATCTTATACAGCATCCGTTAACACCTGCTTATTTAGGTGGGTTGTTACAGCATCCCTATCAGAAACTATGGTTCTAGGCATGCCATGCAAACGCACAATTTCTTTGAAGAACAAATTAGCAATTCGTGGTGCATCATCAGTTTTATGACAAGCAATGAAATGAGCTATTTTAGAAAATCTATCAACCACCACGAAAACAGAATCATTCCCATGTTTAGTCCTAGGCAAACCCAACACAAAATCCATAGAAATATCAACCCAAAGGTCACTAGGAATGGGTAATGGAGTATACAAACCATGGGGATTTAACTTAGACTTTGCCTTCTTACAAGTAACACATCTCTCACATATTCTTTCAACATCTCTTTTCATGTGAGGCCAAAAGAAGTGTTCTTGCAATACTCCTAAAGTCTTAGCTATACCAAAGTGTCCCATTAAACTCCCACCATGCGCTTCTTTCACAAGCAATTCGCGCAATGAACATTTAGGCACACAAAGTTTGTTTTCACGCATTTGAAATCCATCATGCCTAAAGTACTTATCAAATACTAATTTTTCACATGCATTGAATATATCTCGAAAATCAGCATCATCACAACACAAATCCTTGATGTATTCAATCCCAAGCAATTTAGCATCTAAAGTAGCAATTAAAGTATACCTGCGTGATAAAGCATCCGCTACAACATTCTCTTTACCTTGCTTGTACTTGATCACATATGGAAATGTCTCTATGAACTCCACCCACTTGGCATGGCGCTTGTTTAGCTTTTGCTGCCCCTTCAAGTGCTTCAATGATTCATGATCCGTGTGAATCACGAACTCCTTTGGTCAAAGATAGTGTTGCCAGGTATCCAACGCTCTCACCAATGCATAAAGCTCCTTGTCGTACGTAGGGTAACTTAAGGTCGCCCCACCTAGCTTCTCACTAAAGTATGCTATTGGCCTTCCTTCCTGCATAAGAACAGCACCAATTCCATTTCCTGAAGCATCGCATTCAATTTCAAAAGTCTTTGCAAAGTTAGGCAAAGATAACAAAGGGGCGTTACTTAGCTTGCTTTTTAGTAATTCGAATGCCTTCTCTTGCTCCTCTCCCCATTTGAATCCCACATTCTTTTTTATTACTTCAGTCAATGGCGCTGCAATAATACTAAAGTCCTTCACGAATCGCCGATAGAAACTAGCAAGTCCATGGAAACTCCGCACTTGCCCAACACTTGTAGGACTTTGCCATTCTTGAATAGCATTCACCTTTTCTTTATCAACCTGAATCCCTTGTGCACTCACAACAAAACCAAGAAATGCAAGCTTATCCGTGCAAAAGGTGCACTTTTTCAGGTTAGCATATAACTTCTCCTTTCGCAAGACATCCAAAACATATTTTAATTGAATTACATGGTCATCTAGACTCTTTCTATAGATAAGAATATCATCAAAATAGACTACAACAAACCTGCCTATAAAAGGTCTCAAAACATGGTTCATTAATCTCATGAAAGTGCTAGGTGCATTAGTCAAGCCAAAAGGCATAACTAACCATTCATATAATCCATATTTTGTTTTAAAGGTTGTTTTCCATTCATCTCCTTCTTTCATCCTAATTTGATGATATCCACTTTTCAAATCAATTTTAGAGAATATACTAGACCCATGCAACTCATCAAGCATATCATCTAAACGTGGAATGGGATGACGATATTTTACCGTGATATTATTTATGGCTCGGCAGTCCACGCACATTCTCCATGTTCCATCCTTTTTTGGCACTAGCAAAACTGGCACCGCACATGGGCTCATACTCTCTCTCACATACCCTTTCTCCAACAGCTCCGTAACTTGCCTTTGAAGTTCCTTCATTTCCTCCGGATTACTCCTATAGGCTGGCCGGTTTGGAATGGAAGCCCCGGGTATAAAATCAATTTGGTGTTCTATTCCTCGGATGGGTGGTAAACCGCTTGGCGTATCCTTCGGAAACACGTCACCAAAATCCTGCAACAAAGAGACAATAACACTAGGCAAAGAATAATTTAGCTCGTTAGTATTCAGAAGCGCTTCTTTGTATACAAATACAAGAAGCTGATTACAAAGCATCGCTATTTTCACTTCACTAGCTCTCGCATAAAAATTCTTTTGCCTCCTCTCAAACTTGCTCTCAATAGTCACTGGTTTTTCCATTCTACTTTCTTTTTTCTCAAGTTCTTTTCTTTTTCCCTCACTCTCTTTCTGTTCCTCACCACTCTCTCTCTTTTTCTTTTCAGCTCTCCGTTGCTCCTCCTCACTTTGCAACTTCAACTGATCGGCATAGGCTTGCTGTGGCGGTAAAGGTGCAAGAATGATTGTTCTCTTGTTCATCTCAAATGAATATTTATTGGTGAAGCCATTATGTTTAACTCTCCTATCATATTGCCATGGTCTCCCCAATAACATATGGTCGGCTTGCATGGGAACCACGTCACAAAGCACTTGATCCTCGTACCTACTAATGCTAAAGGACACCAAAACCTGCTTGTTCACCCTCACTTCACCGCTATCATTCAGCCACTGCAGTTTGTAAGGCCTTGGGTGCTTAGTCGTGTGCAATACTAGCTTCTCCACCATCGTCGAGCTAGCCACATTAGTGCAACTACCTCCGTCTATCACCAAACTACACACCTTGCCTAGCACTAGGCACCTAATGTGGAAAATATTCTCGCGCTGCTCCTCATCCTCCTTTGCTTGCGTGTTAAGCGCTCTTCTTGCAACTAATAACTCACCCTGGATGGCGCTCTCCTCTTCTTCGACATCCTCCAATGGTGGCATAGCTTCAGCGCCTTCTTCATCCGTTTCATATTCCCCATTATCCAGAAGCATCATTACTCTCTTATTCGGGCATTGAGTGGAAACATGGCCCCTTCCTTGACACTTCCAACAAATAATGTCCCGGTTTCTAGTCGTAGGAGTATTAGCGGGGGCTGCCTTAGCTTGGCTTCTACCAGGAGCTTCCGATTTCGATTCTACTTTCGGTTTCGCAGTGGTTTCTTTGTCATCCTTCTTCCACGGACTTTGTTTCCATGGAGTAGAGTAAGAACTTTGGCTTAGCTTGAAACTACCCCTCCTCTTGAGCTGCCTCTCTATTTTAATTGCCGTGTGCACCATATCTTCAATCTCAACATATGGCTGCAATTCAACCGCGTTGGCAATTTCCCGGTTTAACCCACTCAAGAACCGCGCCATGGTAGCTTCTCTATTTTCATCAACCTTGGCCCGAATCATGGCCACTTCCATCTCCTTATAGTATTCGTTAACACTACGATTTCCCTGCGTAAACCCCTGCAATTTTTGGTACAATTCCCGATAATAGTGATCGGGTACAAACCGCTTTTTCATCAACCGCTTCATCTCATCCCAAGTCTCCACGGGCCCTTCATCGCTACGCCTTCTCTCTATCATCAAGCGATCCCACCAAACAAGTGCATAATCTGAAAAGTCAATAGCCGCCAATTTCACCTTCTTGGACTCGGAGTAATTATGGCAAGCAAATACTAATTCAACTTTCTTGACCCACTCAAGATAGGCCTCGGGGTCATTTTTTCCTTGGAAGGATGGAATCCTCATTTTGATCCCATTCATGTTGTCATCCTCCTGATTAGATCCCCTACCAAACCGTCTACCATTTCGTCGGTTAGCGATTGCCGAATCGACATCGCTATCCCCATCGTCAAAGCTATCCCGGTAAGAGTTATCAAAATTAGCCCTCCGTTCCCTAGGCGCCGGCCTCCCACTTCTTTGAGCATTATGTGATATGCCGGATTGCTCAATTTGAGTGCTCTCAACTCTGTCTACCTTCACCCGCATTCTCTTCAATTCCTCACTCATCTCTTCCACCTGCTCTTTAAAGACATCCAACTCCTCTCTCATCATTTTTTGTAAGGTGCTCGTCATGGCTTCTTGGAATAACCTAGGATCGAAACTCGACATATTGCTGCAAAACAGAGGTTAGCACAATATAAAGAAATAAATTTTCCTCTCTGCACTCCCTTACTTGTTTTGCTCAAAAATAATATCACTCTGATTTTACCGCTCGTGTTTAGTTCTCAATGTATTGATATTCCTCTCAATTTTCACCTTTCGGAACTTCAAACGAATCGAAAAGCAAGAAGCCTTTTCTTGGTTGCCCAAACAGACCAATCACAACCCAAACAGATCAATTGTATGCTAGGACAAGTACGTTTTCACCAAGAACTCAAGAAACAGGAATCCCAATGAAATATGGACAAAATACGAAGCCAAATTTTGAAAGAAATGAGCGAAAATTTAGTCTCGTGAAAAAGTGATTTTTGGAACCCTTGGAACCTATAGAATCTGAATGCTAAAAGAAATAAAGTCAAATTTCGGAATTTTTTGTACTCTTATTTATTTTTTATTTTTTTCCTGACCTAGAAATAAAGTCAAGTCTAGGGTTTTAAATCAATACCAGCCGCTTGTAGACACCCCGATCCATGACCCCCGCAAGAACCCTAACGACCTTCGAAAGTACTGTTTTTGAGTCCGGAACTCACCCGAACACCCGAAAATGCCCCGAAAGGGTTTGTTGGCCAAACAAACATGTTTTTTAAGTGAAATGTCGCACGACATTCAAGTATGTCGCGCGACAATCCACTTTGCCAGGGACATGTCGCGCGACAATCACCCCCTATAAGGACATGTCGCGCGACAAACACCCCACCACATCATCATTAAAGTAAATGTCGCGCGACAGTCAAGATTGTCGCGCGACATACACCCAAATGTCGCGCGACATATGCCCCACCACATCATCATTAAAGCAAATGTCGCGCGACATATGCCCCACCACATCATTATTAAAGCAAATGTCGCGCGACATATGACCCACCACATCATCATTAAAGCAAATGTCGCACGACATATGTCCCACCAGATCATCATTAAAGTAAATGTCGCGCGACAGTCAAGAATGTCGCGCGACATATACCCTTTCCAGGGACATGTCGCGCGACATACTGCCAAATGTCGCGCGACATATGCCCTTTCGTCACTATAAATAGGCCACCACCCCCATGGGTTCTAGACAGCAATCAGACAGCAACATCAGAGCAAAATCAGAGCTGAAAACAGCAAGAAAAATCGCCAAAATAGTGCAGAAAATAGCAACAAGCATTTTTAATTATCGTCTTATTTCTAAAGAGATCGAATCTATTCTCGACACTCGACATGTCTGGTCTCGGGAATCGAATTCTCGAAAATATCTGAAGAAGGAGAAGATTATTATCGCCGGAGATATCTCTGCCGTATTATATTTTCTTTCTTATTATTATTCTCGTCGGGAAGGTAAATAAAGTCTCTTCTTGTAATTAAATAAGATATCTGTATATTAGTTGTATTTCTGTTGTTTTGTCCCCGTTCTAGTAAGCGAAGTGGCAACAGGATTGTGTTAGATTCCTAACGCGCCCGAAAATCAGGTTTATCTGTGTACTTGTTTTATTTCTGTTGTTTTGTCCACGTTTTATTTGAATAAACTTATTGCCAAGTTATAAATAGTCTTCCACCTTCAAAACAAAAGACCCTGATAAAACCATTTGCAAAACCAGAAGAGTAAGTACGTTATCATCCGGATAAAATTCTGTTTTCAAAACCCGGACTGATAAGACTTATCTAGGAATTAAAATCAACATATCCTGTCTTCTCTATAGACTGTGACGTGTCTGATAACTCTCTTCTCAAGAGTCATTATTCCATATTAAATTAGTCCCGATACAAGATCCGAGCTTTTACAAAAGAAATCAAAACTCGAGAAAACTGTTATTATCTGAGAAATAATACGGGAGACTCCCTTTAAAATAAATACAACTTTTGTCATTTGTACTTACATCTTTCAAAACAAAACATCGTATCTCAGAACACAAAGGTTTTTATCCCTTTCCCACTTTCCCTAAAAATTAGTGTCTTTCATCTAAAAGGTAGTAGACTATCAGTAAAAGCATCCAAGTTTTTCAACATAGAATAAACATATAAGTCCACTAGAGACCGAAAGGGCGGAATGGGTGCTTAACACCTTCCCAAACCGTAATATAGTTTCCGAACCCTATAGAATCCTGGTTTCGCAGACAAACGTGTAAAGAAAGGCTTATCTGTAGCTTTTCCCTTTACACAACCCCTTTTTGTCCGTTTTCTCGTAAAACGTACTGGCAACTCTGAATGAACCTTCTTGTACCTAGAAATAGGATAGAGGGACACACGATATGAATTATCAAAACAACTCCAAGCAAATGGAACGACGGGATCCTTTCCAACGTTTCAGACGCCCAATGAACAGGGACGAGACCCGGGGGTCGCATTTGCGGATTCTCACAGTGGCGACTCTGCTGGGGACCAATTGAGAACTAGGCTCTTATATATGGACTTTTATTTATAATATGTTGATATGCATGCTTTTATTGCTTTCCCTATTTACCCCCTAACGTGGCACCTGGATTTTATTGTTGACATAGACATATGTTTAGGATTTTCCCTACTTGTGAATTTGATTGTAAAGAAATATCTTTTATAAATAAAAATAGCGTTTTCAAAATACACCTCAAAGATAAGATATTTGCAATTGAATCTTTGAAAAATTCTTGTTTTGCACGCACATCACAAATCATGCATTGGTTCTACGAGTGTGAATTTACCCCGAACCCTCGGAAGTATTATAAGTGAGTAGGTGTAGACACCCCGATCCGTGACCCCTGCAAGAACCCTAACAACCTTCGAGAACTGCTGTTTCTGGACTCCAGGACCCACCCAAACACCCGAGACTGCCCCAGAAGGGTTTGTTGGCCAAACAAACATGTTTTAAAGTGAAATGTCGCGCGACAGTCCAGTATGTCGCGCGACAATCCCCCTTTCCAGGGACATGTCACGCGACATTTGCCCCACCACATCATCATTAAAGTAAATGTCGCGCGACAGTCAAGATTGTCGCGCGACATACACCCAAATGTCGCGTGACATTTGCCCCACCACGTCATCATTAAAGTAAATGTCGCGCGACAGTCAAGATTGTCGCGCGACATACTGCCAAATGTCGCGCGACATATGCCCTTTCGTGACTATAAATAGGCCATCACCCCCAAGGGTTCAAGGACACCAACATCACACCAAAAAACAGCAGTTTTAGAGCAGAATTGCGGGTTTATGATCTGATTTTCTGATCTTTCGTCTAGTATTTTCTATTATCGTCTTATTTCTGAAGAATTATCGAATCTATTCTCGATACTCGACGTGTCCAGTCTCGGGAATCGAATTCTCAGAAATATCTGAAGAAGGAGAAGATTATTATCGCCGGAGATCTCTCTGCCGTATTATATTCTCTTTCTTATTATTCTCGTCGGGAAGGTAAATAAAGTCTCTTCTAGTAATTAAATATTTGCATATTAGTTTTATTGTAAACTTTTAGAATTCGTCCTGGTAAGCGAAGTGGCAACATGGTTGTGCTAGGTTTCTAACGCGCTGGAAAATCAGGTTTGTCTGTGTACTTGTTTTATTTATGTTGTTTTGTCCACGTTTTATTTGAATAAACTTATTGCCAAGTTATAAATAGTCTACCGTCTTCAAAATAAAAGACCTTGATAAAATCAATTTCAAAACCAGAAGAGTAAGTAGATTATCGTCCGGATAAAATTCTGTTTTCAAAACCCGGACCGATACAATTTATCTAGGAATTAAAATCAACATATCCTGTCTTCTCTATAGACTGTGACGTGTCTGATAACTCTCCTCAAGAGTTTTAATTCCATATTAAATTAGTCCCGATACTAGATCCGAACTTTCACAAAAGTAATCACAACCCGAGAAAACCGTCATTATCTGAGAAAATAATACGGGATACTCTTTCAAAATAAAAGGTTTTGTCATTTGTATTTACATCTTTCAATAATAAATATATCGGATCTCGGAACACAAAGGTTTTTTTTCCCTTTCCCGTTTTCCCCCAGAAATTAGGGTTTTCATTTGAAAAGTAGTAGACTGTCAGTAAAAGCATCCAAGTTTTTCAACATAGAATAAACATATAAGACCACTAGAGACCGAAAGGGCGGAATGGGTGCTTAACACCTTCCCAAACCGTAATATAGTTCGCGAACCCTATAGAATCCTGGTTTCGTAGACAAACGTGTAAAGAAAGGCTTATCTGTAGCCTTTGCTCTTACATAACCTTTTTGTCCGTTTTCTCGTAAAACGTACTGGCGACTCTGAACGAACCCCTTTGCATCTAGAATAGACGTAGGGACACCCGATATGAATTATCAAAACAACTCCAAGTAAATGGAACGACGGGATCCCTTCCGACGTTTCAGACGCCCAACGAATGGGGACGAGACCCGGGGGTCACATTTGCGGATTCTCACAGTAGGGAGTTGGCTCGCTTGGGCCAACATAAATCGAAAGCATTTACTTCCACTCTCCTTGGCCAAGTACGCCCCCGAGGTATATCGAGTGACGAGAACACTCACGTACCTGGGAAGTATATCAAAAGATTCCTGCACGTACCCTCCCCTGGGGTATATCGCAAGGTCTTGCCAAATAGGAGGGAGCCTGAAAACCTTCACCTTGCATTACACCTGCGCTGCATATAGGAAGAGTCAAGATAGAACACTCTTGTATTTTTTATAAACCGTGAGGATTTTGTACCACATAGGGCCTTGTCATATATATCTCCCCCAGATATTGGCAAGTACGGCCGGAGGCTGACCAACCTCCGTCGTAGAAACTTACATCGAGGTTAAACTCGTTGTGGCTTTCCCCGGTAGATCTCCCATGAAAAGCAACTCAAGAGGAGAGATATTCCCAATTTTCATAAAATCAAAAAATGAGTTTTCCAAAAATTCAGGATGAGTAGGATAACCCAAGGAGCACTTCGCTGCCTATCCTAAACTCCCACCGGGAATTCGCTCAAGTTGTTGTTGACGTGTCTTTATAGAAACACCCGAAACTTGGATTTCGTTGTTTTTCTTTTTCCGTGGTCTCTTTTGGCAAAACTGGAGTTACGTCATAGTCTTCCTTTATCTTCGCCCTATGGTTCCGTCTACAGTCATCATACGGCAACAGTCTGGAAGGTTGGGCTGGTCGAGATCATACCGGGAGATTAATAAGATCGAGCACACCGAAAATGGCTGATAGACGCGAGAATCCACAGACAGATCAGAGCCTAGCCGAGGCGTCTGCACCACAGCCAGATTTAGCCGAAATGTATCATTTACTGAGGACAGTCAACATAAGTCTTGCAAACCTCACGAATGAGCAACAGAGTACCCGAGTTCGAGTAGAAGAGTTGTCAGCCGGGCGGGTCGCTCCACCGGGGTTTGAACGACTACCACCGAATCGAGATCAAGGGCAGTCATCGCAAGTACTTCCCCCAGTTCAAGGAACCAATCCACCTCAAACGAGTCCTGTCACCACATGTCCCGTTCAGGCAGATCCCAACAACCCGAATCAATGGGCCCCGGATTCAGGCCCTACCTATCAGCAACCAGAGCCACCCATCGTCTGGCCATAACCCCAACTGGGCGTTGATCCTCAATACCAGCCATGGCCACAAGTTCCCGTAAGACCTATTCCACCTCCGGCCCCAGTAGCCCCTCCTCATGAATACCCAGGCATCAACCGACTTCGGGCAGTATATGCAGAATCGGTTATAGCTCGGGAACAGCCCGACGAGGTGTCAAGAGAAAGCGAAGAAATGAAGAAACTGAAAGAGCAGATGAAGGTTCTGCATTTGAATGCCTTCTCCCTCTACCCGGAAGCAAGATTACCTCAGGGATTCAAACTCCCTTCCATCACTAAATTCACCGGAACTACCCCCCCGAAGACACATCTGCAGTCATATATTCGATCCATGCAAGTATCGGGATGTGGAGAACCGGAGTTGGCCCAAGCATTTCATATGACTCTCACGGGGGCAGGCCTGAGATGGTTTTTCGATTTAGAGAGGCACCACACGAAAACTTGGGGGGATATCGTCAAGGAATTCATGGCTAAATACAGATCCAATGAAGATTTGGAAATCACCCGTAAACACCTAGAAATGACCAAGCAAGGAGAGAAAGAAAGCTTCAGCGATTTCGTCACACGCTGGAGAGAGATGGCCTCCCAAATGTCCAAAAGGCCAGATGAAGAAGAACAATTGGAGATCATACAGAGGAATTTTACTCCATCTGTATTAATTTGTATGGGAAAGCACGTATTCCCACATTTCAGGGCCTTGTTAAGTATGGGGTCGCAAGTAGAGGAAGAGTTGGCTAAGAAAGCCGAGAATGATACCAAGAAAGCCTCATACGCAGGGAGAAAGATGGCCGCTCCAACTGTTAACCAAATAGGCTCATACCCGTATCAACAGAGCTCTTTTCACAGCCACCACAATCACCTCCGATGAATTGGCCCATACAAGGAGAATCTTCGAGTACCGAAGTGAGAAGAAAGAGGAACTTTTGTACTCTTCCCACTACCCTGGTCAAAACTATGGAATTACTCCGGAAAGCGGGACTAATCACTCCCCTCAACCCACATCCTCCACCAAGTCCTATTCTCCTTACTTGGAGAATGAACGAGAACTGTGCATACCATCATGCAGCAGGCCATGACACGGAACGCTGCTTAGCTCTTCGTCATCGTATTCAGGACCTTATTGAAGCTGGAACCATCCCCGCACCCGGCGGGCCCAATGTTACCAACAACCCCCTTCCGAACCATGCTCCACCTGCGGGAATCAATGCCTTGACCATTGGTGAAGAAGGCTTTGATCCCGTAGGACTTATCCGAGATACCCAGCCTACAAAGCACCGGTTGTACTACCAGCAAAGGCTCAAGTGGCCCCAGGCCTCAATCCGATAATCGACCAATGGATGGCTAAGATGAAATTCCTACCCGGGCAGGGTTTAGGAAAGGCCCACCAAGGGATTTCACAACCACTCGTAATCAAGACCAATCCCTGGAAAGCTGGGATAGGATGGACCCAGGACAAGAAGAAACAGCCATGGAAGCCTCAATGCTTTCCCAAGGAGACAATCTGTCTACAGAGCCAGAATCATTAGAAACCTCGGAGGGATCAGACCCAGCATCCCTCTGGATACAGCAAATCACCCGCTCGGGAAGAGTCTATCAACCACCACCAATGGATACCGAGAAATCATCACCTCCTAAGGAAGTAGGAGAGGATCGAGTACTGGAACAGCTGAAGAAGACCCAAGCACATATCACCATTTGGGGCCTTTTGGTTGCCTCCAAACCCCACAGGACCGCTTTCATCAAGCTCCTAGATGAGGCTGTCATATCGCCAGATTCCACACCCGAACAACTACCAAACATGATCGGGTCACTTACAGTCCAGAGAAGTCTATCATTTTCAGATGAAGATTTATCTCCTTTGGGAACAAAGCACAGTCTGGCCCTCCATATTACTGTTAGAACCCGAGGAAAAATCTTGCCACAGGTTCTCATCGACAATGGGTCGACTATAAATGTTTGTCCCCTGAAGACTGCCAGGTGTCTGGGTATCTTAGACTCAGAGCTTTCTCCGTCAGCTGTGACCATTAGAGCCTATGACAACACTAGGCGAGCCGTCCTAGGTTCTCTGAAGCTCGATCTCATGGTCGGTCCCGGAAACTTTCCAGTCGAGTTCCAAATCATAGACATTCCCTCAAGTTTCAACCTACTGTTGGGAAGAGCATGGCTACACGACATAGGAGCACTCCCCTCCTCCTTACACCAGAAAATCAAGATACCCTTCGAAGGGAATGTAATCACCATCCAAGGAGATCCTGAGAGGACCTTGGCAGATACGGAATTACCTGTTTTGGGCATCGGGAGTCCAAGCATACAGTTGGGGGGCTTTTCTTACGAACCTCAAGTACAAGTTCTCACTACCTAAAGAATCGAGTACCTACCCCCCGATAATATCCCCGGTCTCAGCACCAAGATCACAAAGATGCTGAGAAAGATGAAATACTTACCTGGAGGCAGTATGGGAATGGGACAGCCAGGATTACTTCAAGCTCTAGAACCAGTAACGAGGCACAAAAGGGAAGGTTTGGGGTACCAACACACTGAAGAAGATAACCAAGAGAAACGGAGCCGAGGGCATCAATATCCGAGTTTTAGCTCTCTAAATGGGTTTTTCGTCAAAGAAGGAGAGGAGTTCCCCTTTTGTGGCTTTCAAAAGCCTTGGAGAAACAGCGACGGAGATAACCTTCCAGGATGGGAAATCTTTTACGAAGAGGACCTTTATCTTAAAGAAAGTGTTATGCACGGCTTCTCTACCAAGTTAACGATCGGGCCAAGAGAAGAAAGTGAAGACAATGAAGAAGAGGAAATGATTGGAAATCTCTTCGATGTCATGGCTCTAGGAGATAATGAGTCAAGAGACGACCCTGTGCACTTAATACGCGCTGACCCAGACTATCAGGAAAAGAGGGGAAAGAGTGAAATTGTAAGGGTGAGAGATAAGAGTGAGGGAAAGGGTAGGGAAGAGTCTTTCCTAGATTTACTTTTCGAACTTGTACCTATAAGCACTATCATTAATGAGGAAGACTCTATTTTGCGTTATCCTGTTAGTTCCAATTCTATAATTGCTTATATGGAACTAGAAAGACTAAATGAACACCGTGAACGGGAGGAACAGCGCATACGAAGCGAAGAGGGAGATACTCTTATGATTAATCTGGGGATAGAAAAAGAAAAGAAAGAAGTTCGTATTGGGGCAAGTCTAAATGAAGCAGAAAGAGAGGAATTCACACAAACTTTGAATGAGTACGTGGATGTCTTCGCCTGGTCCTATGCTGATATGCCAGGTTTGAACAGCCAGATAGTCATGCACGAAATACACAACAAGCCGGAGTTCAAGCCCGTCAAACAAAAGTTGAGAAAACTTACGCCAGAATGGTCCTTAAAAGTGAAAGAAGAGGTGATGAAGCAACTGAGTGTGGGTTTTTTACGAGTGATCGAGTACCCCTTGTGGCTAGCCAACATTGTGCCCGTTCCAAAGGCAAATGGGAAAGTTCGCATGTGTGTAGATTACCGGGACCTCAACAAAGCCTGCCCGAAAGATGATTTCCCACTGCCTAACATTGATTTGATAATAGATAATATTGCCAACCATGCCTTGAAGTCATTCGTGGACGGTTTTGCCGGGTATAATCAGATCAAGATGCACCCAGATCACCAAGAGAAAACGACATTTATCACTCCATGGGGAACCTACTACTACACCGTTATGCCATTCGGGCTAAAGAACGCCGGGGCAACTTATCAGAGGGCAGCTACCGCTATCTTCCACGACATGATTCACAAGGAGGTAGAAGTGTATGTGGACGACATGATAATCAAGTCAAAGGAGAGAGAAGGCCATGTACCAGCTTTACGAGCCTTTTTCGATTGCCTCCGCCAGTACCAGATGATACTCAATCAGCAGAAATGTGTATTCGGGGTAACCAAGGGAAAACTCCTAGGATATGTTGTCAGTAAAAAGGGAATTGAGGTAGACCCTGCCAAAGTTCGAGCTATTCAAGAAATGCCCGAGCCTCGTACCGAGAAAGAAGTCCGAGGATTTTTGGGTAATTTGCAGTACATCAGTAGGTTCATCTCTCAGCTCACTCAGACTTGCGAGCCTATCTTCAAACTCTTGAGGAAATCTTCACCGGGAGAATGGGACAGTCAGTGCCAGGAGGCTTTTGACAGAATCAAAGACTATCTCTCCAACCCCCCGGTATTAGCCCCACCACAGACCGGACTGCCACTAATCTTATACCTAACGGTTATGGATTCAGCTGCAAGAGCTATGCTAGCCCAACATGTGATTGACACTCGAAAAGAACAGGCCATCTACTACGTCAGCAAAAAGTTATCCCCATTCGAGATAAACTACACGCCATTAGAGAAGTCATGCACTGCGCTTGTTTGGGTAACACAGAAATTACGGCATTACATGCTGGTTTTTCTAGTCATCCTGGCATCACGAATAGATCCGTTGAAGTACCTTTTTAAGAAACGAGCTCTCTCAAATCGTATGGCAAAATGGTTGTTCTTACTCTCCGAATTTGATATCACATACATGACCCAAAAGGCAGTCAAAGGCAAGATCATAGTTGATTACCTGGCCCACAATCCGATATTGGGGGACATGTTAGAAGAAGCCGAATTCCCAGATGAAACTATCATGAATGTTAAAATCGACGAAGATTGGGAATTATACTTTGACGGGGCTGCCAACCAAAATGGGAATGGAGTAGGCATCCTGTTAGTCTCTCCAGACCAAACTCACTCTCCGATATCATATCGTCTGAATTTCTTCTGCACCAATAATATGGCCGAATATGAAGCCTGTATAATTGGATTGGAGATTGCATTCTAAAGGGGTATACGGAGAATACAAGTGTACGGAGACTCGGCATTAGTGGTCCACCAAGTGCTACAAGAATGGAAGGTCAGAGATGAGAAGTTGGTACCATACCTCGCCCGACTGGAAGATATCGCGGGGAGATTTGAGCATTCGGAGTTTTACTACGTCCCCAGATCACAGAACAATTTTGCTGATGCACTAGCAACCTTAGCATCAATGATCGATATCCCGGAGGGGATGGAAAAAATAACTCTTACTGTACAGAGAAAGCCAGGACCAGCACACTGCATGACCCTTGAAGTAGAGAATGGAGAGGAAGGGGACTCAACCACTTGGTTTTATGACATCTGGAACCTATTGAAAAATCATCTGTATCCCATACGCGGGTCACACTCAGAAGGCTAGCATCGAGGTTCATACTTTATGCCGGAAGGCTGTATAAGAGGAACTACGACGGGACCCATCTTCAATGTCTCACTGAAGAAGAGTCTGTCAAGATGATGGATCAGATACATGGGGACGATTGCAGACCTCATATGAGCGGCCATACACTTGCCCGCAAAATTATCAGACAAGGTTATTTCTGGTCTACTTTGCAAAACGACTGTGTTAATCATGTACGCCGTTGCCACAAGTGTCAAATCTATGCTAAGTCTCAGAAAATTCCTCCGAAAGAATTGTACAACATGACTGCTCCCTGGCCTTTCGCTGCCTGGGGAATTGACATCATTGGGAAAATTTCACCCAAAGCCAGCAACGGCCACGAATTCATATTTGTGGCCATCGACTACTTCACCAAATGGGTAGAGGCCGAGTCTTTCCAAACCCTTGATGCCAAGAAAGTTGCTCGATTCATCAAAAGGAATATCGTCTGTCGGTATGGGGTCCCACACGAGATCATCTCAGACAATGGCACCCACTTCGAAGGAGAAGCTAATATGGTAATGGAAGAATACGGTATTACCCGACACAAATCTTCACCGTACAGACCATAAACTAATGGGGCAGTTGAGGCCGCCAATAAGAATCTGAAGATATCCTGAGCAAGATGACCGACACCTGTCGAGACTGGCCAGAAAAATTACCATATGCATTGTGGGGGTACCGCACCACCGAGAGGGTCTCTACCAGGGCAACACCATTTTCACTTACATATGGGATGGAAGCAGTCCTCCCTGTTGAATTAGAGGTTCCCTCCCTCAGGGTAATGTTAGAGAATCAAGTTAATGAGCTGGAATGGGTTCAGGCACGTTACGACGAGTTGGCATTATTAGATGAGAAAAGATTGAAAGTCGCATATCACCACCAAGGGTATCAGAGGAGAATCACTCGGGCATTTAATCGAAAGGTAAAGACTCGAGATATCAATGAGAACGACATCGTGTTGAAAGAAATTTGAGAACCAGCCAGAGACCCAAGAGGGAAGTTCGGGCAAAAGTGGACAGGGCCATACATCGTCAAAGAGATTGATATAGGAGGTGCCGCTATACTCGCTGATTTGGACGGACAGTTACTGCATTCCCCAGTCAACATGGATCAACTGAAGAAGTACTACCAATAGATGTAACATGTGTGATTAAGAACTACGTAAACCTAAGCCCCAACTCAAAATTATGTCTTTGGAAAAATCAAAAGGGGAACGTAGGCAACCTGAGAAGTGACTTCAGGCCCGGTTTAAACATTATAAAGCAATAAAAGTCCCTTGTTTATTATTGAGGTGGTTCAAAACACCGGAAGTTACAAAGGAGATACATCATACAGAAAGACCTAATCCCTAGGGGTTGGCCAAGATGGGTCTTCAGTAGCCAAGTCAATTCGAGCCTCGTCCAGAATCTGGTATGCAGAGACAATGCTTTCTTCTGTAGGCTCAGAATCCATGAATCAAAACCACTCCATCTGAAAGGGGTCATCAATCAGCTCATCTTCAAGCGACCCCCAAAGAGAACGGATGATGTCAGCCCGGAGGGGCCTAGAAATACCGAAACAGGCAGGGTTGAACTGACGAGTTAGTCGAGCACGCCACATTCTCTCCATCGATGAAGAAATATGCTGGGTCAAGTATTTAGACTCAGAAGAAAAGTTGTGCAGGCCAAGGGGAATGCCCTGGTGTGAACACCCCAATCCACGACCCTCTCCCCGAGGTGTCGCGCGACACTTCACCCCCTCCCCTGATTTTCTGACCTTTGTCTCATTTTATCTCCTGCAGGGATACTTCGGAGGAACAGTTTTCGAAAACCTTTCTGAAAACCGCACCCCAATGATGAAAAATCAAGGAAAGATTTCCAAATCATCTCTCCGGAAAATGCGAGAATGAAACACAAAACAAAGTAATCTATGATCTCCCAAAAAGGAACAAGATCATCAATGAGAGAAAGCAAGATATCAGAATAAGACGGGAATAGAAAAAATTGAAAGAGTAGAAAAGAGAAACTCCCACATGAGCACCCAGAGAGAGCGAGCGAGAGAAACAGAATTGTATAGAGTGGCAGGGAGAGCCACACCAAGAGTGACAGCTAGGCCAAAACCGGCTCAGGGCTTCGTCTTGGGTGAGTAAGGCTCCTGATCACGACAGAGGGATAAAAAGATTCTTGGTCAAAAACAGAGAAGGCCAGGAAAAATCTTTCCCAAAAGAGGGAGAAATAAGGACATCGAAAAACAGAAAACGATGTGGGCCCACCAAAATTGAGAATCAAAAAGAGATAAGAGATCACAGATTGACCTTTCATACAAATTTTCTTTTCAGCACGATACAAAAGAGATGGTTTGGAAAAAACCTTGAATCATCACTTGGTGAAAAGCAAGAAAGATTCGAGAACTGCTTTCCGAAGGAAGTATTTTCAGTCAAGAGAAAAAGGAGGGTAAAAATTCAGAAAGGCACCCGGGTTTAGACCTTGAAGAGCTCTCTCCACCCTCATTCAGAAATTTCCCTTTCTCACTCTAGAAAAAAAAAATTCCGCAAGCCCTCTCCGGAGGCAATGAATCCATTCACATAAGCCCTTTCTACAGGCAAAACATCATCCACAAGTCCTTTCTACAAGCCCTCTCCAGAGGCAATCCATTCACCAAAGCCCTTTCTACAGGCAAACCGCTCATCAAGTCCTTAACACAAGCACAAACCCTCTTCGGAGGCAATTTGTTCTTTTCTTTCTTTTACAGATCAAAAAGCCCTCATGAGGAGGCACAGTGGAGCAATGGTAGTCCTCCCACCTGAGGCGCAGATGGTAGTCCTCCCACCTGAGGCGCAGATGGTAGTCCTCCCACCTGAGGCGAAGCCCTCTCTGGAGGCTATGAATCCATTCACATAAGCCCTTTGTACAGGCAAAACATCATCCACAAGTCCTTTCTACAGGCACAAGCCCTCCCCGGAGGCAATCCATTCACATAAGCCCTTTTTACAGGCAAACCGGTCATTGGTAGTCCTCCCACCTGAGGCGCAGATGGTAGTCCTCCCACCTAAGGCGCAAATGGTAGTCCTCCCACCTGAGGCGAAGCCCTCTCTGGAGGCAATGAATCCATTCACATAAGCCCTTTCTACAAGCAAAACATCACCCACAAGTCCTTTCTACAGGCACAAGCCCTCTCCGGAGGCAATCCATTCACCAAAGCCCTTTCTACAGGCAAACCGCTCATCAAGTCCTTAACACAGGCACAAACCCTCTTCGGAGGCAATTTGTTCTTTTCTTTCTTTTTTCTTTCTTTTACATGTCAAAAGCCCTCATGAGGAGGCACAATGGAGCAATGGTAGTCCTCCCACCTGAGGCGCAGATGGTAGTCCTCCCACCTGAGGCGCAGATGGTAGTCCTCCCACCTGAGGCGAAGCCCTCTCCGGAGGCAATGAATCCATTCACATAAGCCCTTTCTACAGGCAAAACATCATCCACAAGTCCTTTCTATAGGCACAAGCCCTCTCCGGAGGCAATCCATTCACCAAAGCCCTTTCTACAGGCAAACCGCTCATCAAGTCCTTAACACAGGCACAAACCCTCTTCGGAGGCAATTTGTTCTTTGTTTTGTTTTTTCTTTCTTTTTCAGATCAAAAGCCCTCACGAGGAGGCACAGTGGAGCAATGATAGTCCTCCCATCTGAGGCTAGTAGAGCAGTGGTAGTATTTCCATCTGAGACGAGTGGAACAAGTAAAAGCCCTCAAAAGAGGCAGTAAGGTAATAAAAGCCCTCCCCGGAGGCATTTACAAACGCTCTTTTCTATGCACACATTTCTTTAGAGTTCTTGCGGGAGCCATCGATCACGGTCTCTTCCAGTCGCCTCAATTCCTTGCAAGCAAGGAGCTTGAGTCGAGAGGGTCTGTAGACACCCCGATCCATGAACCCCGCAAGAACACTAACAACCTTCGAAAGTACTGTTTTTGAGTCCGAAACTCACCCGAACACCCGGAACTGCCCCGAAGGGTTTGTTGGCCAAACAAACATGCTTTTTAAGTGAAATGTCGCACGACATTCAACTATGTCGCGCGACAATCCACTTTGCTAGGGACATGTCGCGCGACAATCACCCCCTGTAGGGACATGTCGCGCGACAGTCAAGATTGTCGCGCGACATACATCCAAATGTCGCGCGACATATGCCCCACCACATCATCATTAAAGCGAATGTCGCGCGACATATGCCCCACCACATCATCATTAAAGCAAATGTTGCGCGACATATGTCCCACCACATCATCAATAAAGTAAATGTCGCGCGACAGTCAAGAATGTCGCGCGACATATACCCTTTCCAGGGACATGTCGCGCAACATACTGCCAAATGTCGCGCGACATATGCCCTTTCGTCACTATAAATAGGCCATCACCCCCATGGGTTCTAGACAGTAATCAGACAGCAACATCAGAGCAAAATCAGAGCTGAAAACAGCAAGAAAAATCGCCAAAACCGTGCAGAAAATAGCAACAAGCATTTTCAATTATCGTCTTATTTCTGAAGAGATCAAATCTATTCTCGACACTCAACGTGTCTGGTCTCGGGAATCGAATTCTCGGAAATATCAGAAGAAGGAGAAGATTATTATCGCCGGAGATATCTCTGCCGTATTATATTTTCTTTCTTATTATTATTCTCGTCGAGAAGGTAAATAAAGTCTCTTCTTGTAATTAAATAAGATATCTGTATATTAGTTGTATTTCTGTTGTTTTGTCCCCGTTCTAGTAAGCGAAGTGGCAACAGGATTGTGTTAGATTCCTAACGCGCCCGAAAATCAGGTTTATCTGTGTACTTATTTTATTTCTGTTGTTTTGTCCACGTTTTATTTGAATAAACTTATTGCCAAGTTATAAATAGTCTACCACCTTCAAAACAAAAGACCTTGATAAAACCATTTGCAAAACCAAAAGAGTAAGTACGTTATCATCCGGATAAAATTCTGTTTTCAAAACCCGAACTGATAAGACTTATCTAGGAATTAAAATCAACATATCCTGTCTTCTATATAGACTGTGACGTGTCTGATAACTCTCTTCTCAAGAGTCATGATTCCATATTAAATTAGTCCCGATACAAGATCCGAGCTTTTACAAAAGAAATCAAAACTCGAGAAAACTGTTATTATCTGAGAAATAATACGGCAGACTCCCTTTAAAATAAATACAACTTTTGTCATTTGTACTTACATCTTTCAAAACAAAACATCGGATCTCGAAACACAAAGGTTTTTATCCCTTTCCCACTTTCTCTAAAAATTAGTGTCTTTCATCTAAAAGGTAGTAGACTATCAATAAAAGCATCCAAGTTTTTCAACATAGAATAAACATATAAGTCCACTAGAGACCGAAAGGGCGGAATGGGTGCTTAACACCTTCCCAAACCGTAATATAGTTCCCGAACCCTATAAAATCCTTCTTTCGCAGACAAACGTGTAAAGAAAGGCTTATCTGTAGCCTTTCCCTTTACACAACCCCTTTTTGTCCGTTTTCTCGTAAAACGTACTGGCGACTCTGAATGAACCTTCTTGTACCTAGAAACAGGATAGAGGGGCACACGATATGAATTATCAAAACAACTCCAAGCAAATGGAACGACGGGATCCTTTCCGACGTTTCAGACGCCCAACGAACGGGGACGAGACTCGGGGGTCGCATTTGCAGATTCTCACACCGCCACAACTATCGAAACCTAGAAATAAAGTCCAACTGCCACAACTATCAAAACCTAGAAATAAAGTCCAGCCGTCATAACTATCAAAACCTAGAAATAAAGTCAAGTCTAGGGTTTTATGATGTTTGTAAGACCAGCCGCCTCAACTATCAAAAGCCACCGCAATATCAAGTTAACTATGAATCAAGAGAATCGCAACTAGGGATTTTCGCAAACAACAAATCGAACACTACTTTAATCTGGACAGATTATGAATGGACAGATTTGCGAATATGGTTTAGCAACGAAATTGAAGATTTCGACATTGAACAACACAGATGAAACAAAATAAGCAGATCCGTGATAAGTAGATCTATAACCAGATTCGGAAGTTACTTAGCAAGAAGAACAGATTCGCAATACCAAGAACAGATTTGTAAGAGCAAGCTCCGAAATAGCAAGAACATATTCGCAATACCAAGAATATATTTGTAAGAGCAAGCTCCAAAATAGCAAGAACATATCTGTAATAACAAGAACAGATTTGAAAGAGCAAGATCTAAAACAGCAAGAACAGATTCATAATAACAAGAACAGATTAAATAAAACCTGGATAGAAAGAATCGCTCTGATACCAATGATGTGAATCGCGACCGTATTTCTATCCAATATGACGAATCCGCGACCCTTGACGTTGAATACGTAAGAACCTTGGAATCACGCGAAGATGATGGAGGTGGAACCTCGACCCAATCCCTAAAACGAGAATGAACCTTGGTATAGTCGAAGACAAACAATCAATTGATGGGTTAATTGATTGATAAGTCGAAGAACAACCAGAATAATATTCCGGCCGTTCGAAGTGTTCTTAGAACACAAGAGGTGAAAAACACACTCAAATTTGTATTAATAAAACAAGGCTGCCTCATACAAGAGAGTTGCCTCCTTTAAATAGGAGGAGAAGAAGAAAACCCTAATGAAACCCTAAACAAGCCCTAAAAACGTGATTAATAAAACAAGCCCAATTTGAAGGCAACAAAAATAATGGAACACTCTAAATAAGCCCAAGAACACTCTTAGCAGGCCCATCACTCTAAATACTAATTAAACATAATCCTTGGGCTGCAAATAAATAAAAACGATAATAAAAATGCCCTAATTATTCTACGTCTTCTTGGCTAAGCATTATTTTCCTTTCGTGCTCTTTATCTCCTTGAATGCTTCTCCAAGCGTCAGCTTTATTCATCAGCTCGTGGACCATGCTCATGAGTGCTTCCTTCATCTTCCTTGCTCTAGCTCGGGCGATCGGACCACTTGGAACCCGGATGGGATCTGCATAGTCTTCGCTCCATGATCCAGCTCCAGTGCTATCCTTGGGCTCATCATGTGGTATACTTGAACATGTTATTATCTATTTTCGAGATTTCTTTATTCGTATGGGGACATATTCTCGGCTATGTTATATGGTGGGATGTTGCCCACAGTTATCAGTATATATGTTTGGGCCTTCCATCGGTGACGAGGAATGAGTATGGTTAGTGCTTGCCGAGATGGGTTGTGAGAATCCGCAAATGCGATCCCCGGGTCTCGCTTTCGTCCTTGGGCATCTGAAACATTGGAATGTATTCCGTCATTCCATTTGTTTCTATCGGTGTTTGATAATTCATATCGGGTGTCCCTCTATCCTATTTCTAGATGCAAGAGGGTTCATTCAGAGTCGCCGGTATGTTTTACGAGAAAACGGACAAAAGGGGTCGTGTAAGAGGAGAGACTATAGATAAGCCTTTCTTTACACGTTTGTCTATGAAACCAGGATTCTATAGGGTTCGGGAACTATATTACGGTTTGGGAAGGTGTTAAGCACCCATTCCGCCCTTTCGGTCTCTAGTGGTCTTATATGTTTATTCTATGTTGGATAACTCGGATGCTTTTACTGATATTCTACTACTTTCTGGAAATAACTAATGAAAACCTAATTTTTGAGCGCGTTAAGAACCTACCACAACTATGTCGCCACTTCGCTTAAACAAGTCTACAATAAAACTAATATACAAATATCTTATTTGATTACTAGAAGAGACTTTAGTTACCTTCCCGACGAGAATAATAATAAAAAAGAAAATATGATCCGGCGGAAAGATCCCCGGCGATAATAATCTTCTCCTTCTTTAGATATTTCTGAGAATTCGATTCCAGAGACGGGACACGTCGAGTATCGAGACTGCTCTGAAACTGCTATTTTATGCTCTGTTGTTGGTGTTTGTTGCTGTCTAACTTGTGTCCAACTGCTGTCTAGAACCCATGGGGGTGCTAGCCTATTTATAGTGGTGAAAAGCTGTATGTCGCGCGACAATCTTGACTGTCGTGCGACATTCTACTTTAATGATGATTCTGACTCACTGATGAGTCAGAAAGTGGAGTGGTGAGCCATTTGTCGCGCGACATGTCCCTATAAAGGGATGATTGTCGCGTGACATACTGCTTTTAATGATGATTCTGACTCACTGCTGACTCAGAAAGTGGAGTGGTGGGGTGATTGTCGCTCGACATGTCCCTGGAAAGGGGATTATCGCGCAACATACTGTATCGTCGTGCGACATTTCACTTTTAAAACATGTTTGTTTGGCCAACAAACTCTTTCGGGGCAGTTCCGGGTGTTCGGGTGAGTCCCAGACTCAAAAAATAGTACTTTCGAAGGTCGTTAGGGTTCTTGCGGGGGTCACGGATCGGGGTGTCTACATGGGTCGACCGTCGAGAGCCAGCGGTGAGGAGTCCAAAAATCTAGACAACGGCAAGGCACTAATATTCTGGTTGATATGGAAATAAGCTGTTGATGTGATATGGTGGACTGTGGTCCAAATTGTTATTATCTGTTGATACCTTAGACGGAGAGGCCATGTTATGATCTTGATCTTATGTCTCTTGAGGGCGGTCAGGCCCGTGTTATGAATGTTCATGGATTGATCTTTTAGTGGGGCGGTCAGGCCCACGGTTATTTTTACAGTTATAATTCCTGATAAGGACTGGCTATGGTCTTGGACAGGCAAACTCATATCGTTTGCTATCTCGGCTCACTCATATTCCGGTGATTTGACGTAATGGTTGACATAAGGGTGGTAACCTGCATTAGCATGAGCATGCATGGTTTTGTGAAATTATGCTATGTTACAAATCATGTTTGGATTATATTATGAAAAGGTTTACCTTGTTTAAAGGAACGAATCAAGAAATGTTTTCAAAGTTGTTTCCTTTTACTCCCCCTACTGGGCGATATGCTCACCCCGTTTTTTTAAAACTATACAGGTATTCAGGAGTCCAAAGAGGACATGGACGCAATTGGATCGGGGACGTGTTAGTAGCTATGATACGGACTCATTTTTGTCATGTACATGTTTTCCCGGGAAGCCTCGGCTGCCCCAGAGTGTAGTATATTCACTTGGGTTACTTTGGTGGTTATGTAACATGAATATGTATATGCTTGTATGTTTGTGTGCAGTACTAACATCATCAATATGATTATAAAGTTCATGTTTGACATGCACGTTATTACTGGTTGTATTTCTTTATGCATTTACATATATACCCATTTTAGTCAATCTAAGATGAGTTAATAGCACTCCAGGTCTTAATCACAGGTGTTGTCCTGTAGATTAAGGCGGGGGTGTTACATTGGGTGTAGTAAGTACTGACTTTGATGGTACCAAGTTTAGAATATATGCAGCTATTTCTAAAGCATATCCCCAAAAAGAATCATGTAGGTCTGAATAACTCATCATAGATCTTACCATTTCTATAAGAGTCTTATTCCTTCTTTCTGCTACACCATCTTGCTGTGGCATACCCGGTGCAAACAACTGGGATGTAATCCCATTCTCTAATAAGTATTATTTGAACTCTCCCAAGAGTTATTCACCACCACGATCTGGTCGTAGTGATTTGATATATTTTCCTAGACGCTTCTCTGTTTCTACCTTGAATTCTTTGAATTTTTCAAAGACTTCAGACTTATGTCGCATTAAATAAATGTATCTATATTTTAAATAATCATCAACAAATGTGATGAAATACTCAGAGCCTCCTATAGTCTAGACATTCATATGACCATACAAATCAGAGTGAACCAGTTTTAACTGTTCTTTAGCGCTATAGCCTTTTGCAGAGAATGATCTCTTAGTCATTTTACCTTCTAAACATGATTCATAAACTGGAAGTGCCTCCACTTCCAATGAACCTAATGGTCCATTTTTGACCTGTTTTTGAATTCTTTTTAGATTAATATGACCAAAGTGTAAGTGCCAAAAATACATTTGGTTCATTTTGAAGGTTCCTTTCTCTTAATTGGTAAACTATTAATGCTATTCAATTCACTAAGTTGTAGTACTCACAAATCAGGATTAATAATGTAAAGATCAATCACTAATGTACCAGAACAAACAAACTATTTATTTTTTCTAACGATAACTGATTTATCATTAAAATAAACAAAACATTTGTCCTCAACCAATCTAGTAATAGAAATCAAATTCCTTCTAATGAAAGATACATATAGACACTCCTTAATCATTAGTATCCTATTCTGACTAAACCGAAGATAAATATCTTCTACTGCAACTGTTGCCCCATTCGTAGCTACCCATATATAAATTTTCTCTATTTTTAAGTTGTCTGGTTTCCTGGAACCCCTACAAAGTATTGCAAACATGATTAGTGCCTCCCGAATCTACATACCAAGTACTGGTAAATCGGACCACTAAACAAGATACTACAACAAATAGATAAAATTTACATATATTGTTATAACGGTCTAGAAAACTGGGACAATCTTTCTTCAAATGCACTTTTTACTGATAGTGAAAACACTTGCCCATAGGCTTTTTCATTCCTCCTAGAGGTTCTGTGACTGCTGCACGCACTGCTCATTGTAGGACTGTAGCTTAGGTATTCTTCATCTTCATTTCTTGCTTTTGGGCATAGAAGTTAAAGCTTTCTCAGCCACTAGAGTACTAGCCAGCTTACCAAGGAGTTCCTCAACAACTTGGAATTCTTTAAGAATTCCAACAATGAATAAAGCTTATTCATGTTGTAATTCTATTGGAATCCCTTAAATAAGTCCAGCAGCTACTAGAGAACGACATCGACCTGAGTTTCCCCATTGATTTCAGCTCCAAAGATCTCTTAATTCATTCAAAAGACCAATCATCTTCAAAACAAGATCCTTAACTCGGGTTCCTTCAGCAATAGTCGTGTTCATGAGGCCTTTCATCAAAACCTACCGCGACATGATCCTAATCCCTAAAAATATCTTTGAGGTTCAGCATTATGTCGTAGGCAGTGGTAAAAGACTAATGCTAATGTTGTAGCACATTTGACAAAAATGCCAAAATGTAAAACCTCGCCATCTCATCAGCCTTTTTCCACCTCCAGCAAACCTGGGTTTCCTCATCGGTCGCCCCCTTACCAGTAAGCATAATGTTCAAGTTCATTTTCTTACTCAATATAATTAGGTCCAAGTAATTTGTTTTAGTTGAGAATAATTAAAAGTGGATCGAAAGAGTTTGCCATTTTAAAACATGAGAATCACATACAAATTATGATGGACAACAAATCATTCGCCAGTAGCCTAAGACTCTGAATAACATACCCCGTTAATAAGGTCGTCTATTATTCATTATTTCTTAGGCAAATGTAAACCTATTAAATTTTACTATCTAGACAATCCTTTATCGTGAAGCAATACATACTATCTAGACAATCTTTTATTGTTAAGTAAAATTTAAATAGCTGGCTTCCTTTGATCCTACAAATAATAGTAAAGACTCAGTTGGAGAACATACTATTGTTTATATCTAAGTGTATACCATCATTTATTTTAGTCCAATGATTCTGCAATCTATTATTTCCGATATGGAGGTGAGCACTAAAACCCACACGAAAATAAATCACATCATTTAAAATTATTAGTCAGTGAAATTTGTACAATGATTCCGCAATCTATTCCTTCCGATATGGAGGTGGGCACTATAACACACACAGAGAATAAATTACATCATCTA
Source organism: Lonicera japonica (assembly GCA_021464415.1). Classification (NCBI taxonomy): domain Eukaryota; kingdom Viridiplantae; phylum Streptophyta; class Magnoliopsida; order Dipsacales; family Caprifoliaceae; genus Lonicera; species Lonicera japonica. The sequence continues at coordinate 42,522,657 of CM038466.1, read as the reverse complement.
CAAACCAATGATGGAGACCATGTGATTTTTATGTGAAAAAATCCCTTACCCACTTAGTATTTAAAACATTATTTTGTGAGGTGTATGAAAATTTTATATTAAATTCTAGTCAATTAAAATACAAGGGTATGGAATATAAAAGATATGTGCAGTAAAATTATTTTCTGCTTTTTTTCAAAAAAAAAATTATATTTTTCAATTACGTAAAATTTATATTTACATACCCTTTTTTTAATTTGAAAAGAACTAAACATAAAATAAAAGGTGATCTAGGTATGGTCATGTATCCATGTTGTCCAAAATTATAAGGAAACCTAATAATTAAACACATATGACCAACACACAATCACACAAAGCATTAAACTATTCAATAATAAGAATAATTAAATCCATGCTATTATGGTCCAAGCTTCATCATCCTTAGTCCGTTGAAACCTGTCAAGACCTATGTCGCCACTTCACTCGCTATGTCAGGAATCAACCTTGGTGGAAACAGCTTCTTCAACGTTATTCGTTAAAGAAACTGCAATATTATATACAAAGGTCCTATGCCTCCATTTAAGGAGTTCACACACAAACTATTATATCTAAACTATAAATAAAATTGCATAGATCCTATGCCTCCTTTTAAGGAGTTCAAAAATCTGATCTAAATTTAATTTACAACCATAAAAAAACCCAAATCATCATGCAAATTAAAATTAACTACGAATAAAAACATCGTGGGATCCAATTACATAAAACATAATTATGTGACCATAATAGCAGGATAAGAACATTGCAAAACAAGGGTTAGCGAGTTCTACGTTCTATCCAAAAATAACATGCATGAATAGATTTAACTGGACAACATGGTTTGTTTAATCCAGACGCAGTATTAAAGAAAACCAATCGCTCTGATACCAATTGATGGAGACATAAATACAGGATCGTTTGATATTGCGTATCGATTGAACAAAAAACTTTTGCTAAAACCCTATAAGAATAAAGGGATTTCACCTTTGTGGATCGTGTAGAGGATCCATATCAGGAGACTAGGGTTTGAAAGCATCTTATTGCGATCTGGTTAGATTTTTCAATTATCATTGGGTTACTAAAATCGATCATTTTCACTGTCGAAACAACTTCTGATCATCCTGATTTTTTAATTATTATTAGTAACTTTGCATTCCGAATGACATAGCCAAAAATAAGCCCGATCCAACGGTGCGATCAAAAGTTACGATTGATTTACGATTGCAGTACCGAAAACCTAAAGATCTTCTTTCATATTCCTTCCACTATCAAATCTTACACCGAGTGTGGGCTACGGTATCACCAAGATTTTCTCCTCTCTCAATAGAACAAACCCTAACTCATGAGAATTATTGTTATATTAAGAAGAGACAAGGCCGGCGTATATATAAGGTTACGATAGGGACCTTAAGGAGAAATAAGTGTTTGGGCTTCTTATGAAAAGTTTGGATCCTAATTCCACTATGAATTAGTTCCTTCTATAAATTATAATTCGCACCACTAAAGAATTATAATTTCACTCCCGTCCTTATCTTAAACTTTAATTTCGAGCTCCTTGTTATTAAATACTTATTATTCTCCCCACATTAAGATTACATATAACCATCATTTAAATTAAATTACTGAGAAATATATTTAAATAACTTCCTAATCCTTGAGCCTACCACTTAACTTATTTGACATGTCAGATTAACATAATCCACCAGCAGGGTTTGACATGATCAAAACTTATAAGCTTCTCAAGGGGCTATCATCAATCTTTATACCGGGGAGTGGATTCTATCAATAATTAATATCCATCATACATATAGTGTCGTCATCTAATTCACGAAGATTATTGATCCATAAATGAATCTCGCTCTTAATGAGTCAAAACAATAAACACTACATATATATGTCTATTAATTATTTCAAGAGTAGTAAAAGCATAAGTAATCATAATAACCATGGGATTTTAAATTATTTTGTGTAGTAAGTATAAAAACAATTAACCTAAATTAGTCATATTCAATACACACAAAGTGTACTAGCACAACGAATTAAAACTATATCGTTTCATGTAGTTAAGATAAACTACTAAAACTTGTGCTACAATCCTACCGATGGGTGTCCAATTTCATTTAAGACTGTGAACCATTTAAACTTATATTCCACAAGAACTGATGATATAATCTTTTGTGTGTAAGCTATACTCTACACACCAAATCATCTACTATATGGAATAAAAGACACACACATGCACAATATTTTAATAAATAATATAATGCAACCATTGCCCATAAAGATTCTCATTAAAATAGCAAAACCGAGTTTATAGCATATCCAAACAAACAACAAAATTATGGCTTTTAGTATATCACTCTAACAAGCCATATGGTTGGCTCTCTCAAGGCCTATAAATAGAGGTCGTTCCCTCATTTCTCTTCAATTCACTTTGCGGTTTCTCTCTCTAGCATATATTTTTTAAGTTTTTTAAAAAAATTAGTAAGTGATCTTTAGTAGCGTTAGGGATGGCATTTGCGAGGTTTTTAGTGATGTTTGTTTTTATGATGATGGGGAGGTCCACCCGAGGGTGATGAGGCACCGGAGCACCTTCAGGGGGACAGGTTAGAAGCGATTATCACCACTGCGGATGGGCGTCTTATATGTGTGCCTCATCATGACGACTGGGACGGTGTGGCACGGGAGGAGCCACTGGGGGCGGACGGGGCATTGCAGCGAGCGATGTACCATGACGTGTCACTAATCTCACTGGGAGAGGGACGGGAGTGGCTGCTGATGGAGCCAGTTTGCACATGAGATTCGTCGCCAGACTCGGGTATTTTTTGATTTTCTGTACTTAATTTCTTAATTGATATTTTTAGAAAAAATGCAATGACATGATATGTATGAAATGTGATAGACTAATAATTATTTGCCATAATGGATATACTTAACATAGTGTATTTTTCAAAATAAATATTACGTGGTGTTATCTTAAAAGTTGTTTTAAAAAAAATGAACCATATAACTTATTTGAAATCTTTAATATAACGGAGGATTGATCGTTGTCGTGGTATCACACTTACCGCTCTCGAGCTACGAGACTAGCTACCCCCGTTGGTGAGGGCTTATATGAGTGCAACCTCGTTTGGTAGATTTATAGAGGTGTTGGTAGGTGGGGAGTTTTAACGATCGGTGAGCTTGCCGATGGTGTTGGGGGAGAGATGGTGGGATACAACGCATACTTTCCATTGGGGTTAAAGAGAGATGACGTGACCCGAGAGGATGTGTTCGTGTTGACTAGGTTGCCCTTTGATGGAAACGTGTTAGCACCCAACTCGCGGGTGCGGATCACTTTAGATGGTATAGGAGCTGCTTTGGGATGGAGGCCGGGTCATATAGTGGTGCATGGGATTCCACACACGGCAATGGTTCAACACATTGAGACTGCAAGTGAGAGGTTTGGAGACGAACCGATGACACGTCAAGAGGTGCGACAGTTGTTGTGGTGCTTTTGGTTATTGGTGTTGCACGACTTCTTTTACGCACATGGTGGAGATAACCTACGGCTATGGTGGTTGCCATATCTGAGGTACTTTGACCAGCTGTACATGTTTGCTTGGGGCGGGTACGTGCTAGCGGTTTTCTACGAATCTACGGACTTGGTTTGTCGTCATATGGAGCTTAACCATCATGGGCTTGTTACATTTTGTGAGGTAATTTTAGTTAAATTATATCCGCAATTTTTCTTTATGAATAAAATATGTGTTTTTTAATAAAAAATGAGATAGTTTGTGACATATGTGGTTTATAGCTCATACCCAGCAGGGTATATGGCAGATTCAGTTACACCCTACTCATGTTGATGAGTTCCCCCTATTCTGATGATTTTATAGTGACAACGTTGTTGGAGTATACTGGTATTTGACACTGGATCTGAGTGCGGGTGATGTGTCTGGGCTTCGGCTTAAACAAGTATGAAAAAGATGTATGATCAAATTAAATTAAGTTTAGTGACATTTGTAAAAACTTAACTTATTGTATTTTTACCTAGCAGTGGGGGTATGCAGATGCGTTGCCGGCAGCGCGCTCGAGACAACTTTTTTCCCATGAGTACAGAGCATCATTTTATTTGGGGGAGCGCGTGGTTTGACAGCATACCCCGTGGTTGGGAGCTAGAGTCCTGGCTTGGCCACCGACTGTGATGAGGCGACCGCGTGTGTTATAGGTGGAGGAGTGGCATTATTTTTTGCGGGGATCCCTTTGGAGGGTTTGTTGTTGGAGGGAGATTATGAGAGGTATGCGGGGGCGGGTGTTTTATGAAAGGTATGCGGCCATCGGGGAGCACCTTATGTTTATTCGAGGACAGTTGTTTATATCACATCGGGTATCTCATCAGCCCGTTCTGGCCCAGAACAGGCGGGCCAAGGGGATTGCAGATTCGGATGATGAGGACCCGAATGGGGAAAGAGATATCGGTCCATAGCCAGCTGAGGAAGAAGATGAGGAGGTAGAGGAGGAGGTGCCATTAGGGGAGGGAAATGGTGGGGTACCACCGAGCGGGGGAGCTGAGGGAGGACCTACGGCAGTAGTTGTGTCACCCGGACGGGGGAGAGGGTGAGAAGGGATAGGAGCCCGAGAGGGGGTAGGAGTTCGGTATCGAGGCCGCCATCCCACTAGCCATATCGGGGAGGATGCCTCAGATGTCTGCGGAGGCGATAGTGCAGGTGGTGGAGTTGTTACGGACACCAGATGGACAAGGGTCTTCGAGACGTGGATCCATATCGGGTTCATCACCATTAGTTGATCCTGGAGAGATGGATTGGGCTCATCACATTTTCTTCTCGCAATTGATGCGTACCTAGTTGGATTTCCTGGTGCTGGGTCAGTAGGTCTGAGTCCATATTCGCTATCTACTCCTTCATCAGGCATTGCGCGTGGTATTGTTTTTAGAGAGGTGGGAGAGTTTGCGACTCGATTGGGGGCGAATGCGGGCATAGGTCAGGTTCATGCGGGTGAGGGAGGTGACAAGGTGATGTGAACAAGGCTAGCACATGCTCAAGCACGTGGATTGAAGCATACATATGCGTAATTCAAGTTCTCATGGGTCCGATTACAAGAGCCCTTGAAAGAAAATTCAAAAAAAAAAGATTGTATTTTAATTATAGGACTTGTTTATTATTTTATTTTATGTTGTTTTAAAATTAGTATCTTGTCATGTACTTGATGATGTCATTACTTACATAAGTTTTTAGTGATGTCATGGCTTACGTCATTTGTAGTAGGTGAGAATAAATATGAGCCCTTAGATTGTAGTTGGTGGGATTGAATGTAGACCATTGAATGTATTTTGTAACAACTATAAATACCTCCCTTTCCCATTCCATTTGAAAAATAATAATAAGAGAGCTATGGATTAATAAAATTGAGAGAGATTTTCTCCTTTGTTCTTTAAGAGCATGTTGAACAAATCCGGTTTGTCCGTAATATTCATTCAACTTATCAATTGATTCATCATCATCAATTGTGGCATCATTTGCATATACCAAGGTTCACATCTCTTTATAGGTGTTGGGTCGCGGTGTCAATCAATCCATCTACCTTTATATACCAAGGTTCTTGCTTCCATATAAGCAATGGGTCGCGGTGCCATCCAAATCTGATTGTAGAAACAATCTTTCATCCATATTTGCTACTGGTTTCGTCAGGTTGTTGGCGTGGTTCCTATCACAAGGGAAAGGGAAAAGAGGTGGCCCCAGAGTCGAAGAGGATAGAGGAGTCTGAGGAGGATATCCCCCCAGTGGGTGGAGGAGTTGGTGGAGCTCAGGTGGGTCTGTCATAAGATGGCAGTGCATCGACATCGTACTCTATTCCCAAGTATCCGAGAAAGATTCCTTACATGGATTTTGGCTGGCTAAAGCAGTACTGAATTCTCGACGTGCTTGTGGACGATGAGCAGATGGGTGCATTGGCACAAGTTTCGGATGAGAATGTATGATTTTTATTTTATAAGTGTAAAATGTTTGGTATATATGCAGTGTTTATAAATAATAATGGATTACATGAATGTAGTTAATAGATGGGCTTGTTCCGACTTCGGGAGGTGGCCGAGTTACTGAGGAGCTATTTCAACGCCCACGAGTTGATGACTTTTACAGTGCCTTTCTTGATAGAGTATATGGGGAAGTATAGTTGGCTCATGGCGGGCAGCAGGCGGGTCGGATGTGCAGGCTTGCTCTTCCACCTCAGGGCCGCGCTCATACAGCTTCATAGAGTTCGGCTGAAGGCATTGGTGAGACAGAAGTGAAGCGCCCACGTACAATGGATCCTCCTCCTTCTCTGCAGCCTTAGTTATTTTGATGGTTATTGGATGGTTTATTTATGATGGTTTAGTGCTTTAGGTGTTTTGAGGAAAACATTTAAGGTTTTCGAATGAGGTATTATCTTTAATTGTTTTTGTTTTATGAATAAGTTTGTTTGTTTTTATGTTTTTTAAATTATTGTGACTGGATTTTAATTATCAATTAATGAAGTATTTATTTTGAAGAAAGTATGTTTGTGTGTGATGTTTAAGTGTTTTGAAATATGAGAATGTAGCAAAAGTATTATGAACTTGATTGTGAAAAATGGTTAAGAAAAAATGTTGGCAAGTAATTATCAAACCTATATGCATGCGATGATGGATCATTCTTCCTAAATAAAGTCTAGCAATATTCGTATCATGATATATTGTGAAAAAGGTTTGAAAAAATGAAAAATTTTATTAAAGGGGAAGTGCCAACCGCAGGCCCCACCCGCAGGGCATAGCCGTATGGTTAGGAGCCAACCGCACGGTTGCCAGCCAGTCGTGCGGTTGGCCTGTACTTTTTGCTATAAATAGAGAGCGGATTTGTCCTTTTTTCTCACTGTGTTCCATACCCATTCTATCTTTCTAGCCCAAAATACTCCGTCTTTCTTTCTCGTCATGTTTACTTTTTGCACAAACGCTGCTTTCGCCCTTTTGTCCGACTTTATATCTTTAGCTAAGGCTTATTATGGACTCAATTGGGACGACCTGAGCCATCTTCATCGATGGTGTTCTCATGAGATCAACTGGTCTTTTCTGCTAGGTCTTGTTGATTTATGGGATCTAGAGAATCACTGTTTTCGTATCGGATTAGACGAGCTTTGTCCGACGATCGAGGAGTTCACAGTGTTGATGCGACAGGATGTATCTTGGCCGTTGGCATCCTTGAGAGATGTTAGGAGTCCAAGAGTTATGCTGTCTGAGCTTCTAGGTTTGAGGGAGAGTAGATGGACGGCTGCATCTGCATTGGATAGTTGACTTCTTCATACACCATGGTGATGATCCGGCATTCTATTCAAGTCAGACTTCTGCTTGTCTCATTTATGCTTTTTCTCAGATGCTCTTGGTTACTAGAGATGCGATTCTTATAGACCCCTTGATTATCCGAGTCGTAGCTGAGGCTAGACGCGGTCATTTAGTGACTCCCATTTGTGGGAATCCGGACCCTCGACCCGAAAGGCGAAGAAGAAGTGGGTTCTCGATTTTTTAAAAGAAAACGTGTTTTGTAGAGTCGCCAGTTTGTTTTACAAGAAAACAAACAAAAGATCGTACGAAAGACAATTCAAAAATGAACTATCTTTCATACGTTTGAAACCAGAGATTTATTTTGAAAATTTACTTTGCTAGGGTTCGGGAGCTATGTTACGAATTGGGAAGGTGTTAGGCACCCAATTCGCCCTTTCGGTCTCTTAATGGATCATGCATCTAATTCCTATTTTAGATATCTTGCAAGTAGTTTAAATGGTTTTCGGAATAGTCCTTTCCAGATAAATTCAGTTTTAAAACAGTAATTTGAAATCAGACTCGAGCTTTGCGAGCGCCTACGTATTCATTCGTAGAATGAAATCAGAGTCTCATAGTTCCTTTCTTTGGAAACTATTTTTAGTATTTTTATTTGTTTTGAAAACGTGTCAAAACGGATTTTAGTTTTCTTGTAAAACTTAGAAAGGATTTATTTGAAAGCAGTGAACTTCTTTGCAAGTTATCTAATTTTCTGTATTAAAATTAATATAGAAACGTAATACCGAAATTTAGAGAAATGGTAGAAAGTTATACCTGCTGCGCTTGAAGAAGATGGGAGAGCCTTTCCTCGACTTCCTTCTCTCTCTAGAACTTTCTCTCTCTTAAAGCTTTCTCTCTCAGAATTTTCTCTAAAAATGACTTTCTCAAGACCTTGACAGAGTTCCCACTTACTAAAAATACTATTGAATCTTGATGTCCCAAAATGGGATCCCATGAGTCCTATTTATAGCAACATTTCCGCCAAAAATGCTCCGAAAGAGGCCAACCGCATGGGGTGCCGCTGGGGCGTGCGACAGAGGTGTGCCAGCCGTACGGCTGGCATGTGCCAACCGTACGGTTGGCAGATAGCCGTACGGTTGGGCGTGCGGCTAGGAGGTGCGGTTAGCATGTGCCAACCGTACGGTTGGCAGGTAGCCGTACGGTTGGGCGTGCGACAGGGGGCTGCGGCTGGCTCATAAAAAAATGCGCAGGAGCGCTCGGAAAGGCAACAAAGGCTGTCTTAAACTCCCAACGTGTCCGAAATTGGAGTCTTTCCTATTAGTCTTTCTACAAGCATGATGACTCATGATTAAATGTAGGATGCTTAAAGAAAACCAGTATTCGCACGGGAGTCGTGGATTGGGGTGTTCACAGACCCTCTCGTCCCGGGATTCTTGTCCGCAAGAATACTGGGACAACAAGAAGACAACGATTCACAACTCTCGGGTGAATCTCAAGATACTTGAATTAGAGTATACCCTTTTTGGCATGCGGATTTTTTGTGCTTCGGGTGATGCAACCCAAAATTGCTCCTTTCCTTTTGGCCGGGCGACACGATACATCAACCTTTTCTTCCATCTACCCTCAGAGATACATTACCCTCAGTGCCACACCACCCTCAGTGTATAGGACTATACGAGGGGACTTGGCATTTTTCCGAATCCAAAGTGCCCTCAAAGCGTCCCTGTTTCTTTGGGAGAAATGAGAGAATATTCTTGGTCTTGTGGTGTATCCCTTCGTGGGGGGCGGTACTAAGAGAAATTTCCATCTTTGGGAAATGAGAATCAGATTCCTTTCGTGGGGAATGTGTGGATAAAGCTATTCCCTTCATGGGAAATGCGTGGTAAAGGTTATTTCCCTTCATGGGAAAAGGGGATCGGAGAAAATTCCCATCGTGGGGAATGCGAAGAATTCCTATCTTTTCAGGAATTCGAAAAATTTCCTTCTTGGGGAACAGACGGTAAAGGTTATTTCCCTTCATGGGGAAAGGGGTTTCGAAAAAATTCCCATCGTGGGGAATGCGAAGAATTCCTATCTTTTCAGGAATTCGAAAAATTCCCTTCTTGGGGAACAGGCGGAGTCATTATTTCCCTTCTTGGGGAAAGGGATTTCGAAAAAATTCCCATCGTGGGGAATGCGAAGAATTCCTATCTTTTCAGGAATTCAAAAAATTCCCTTCTTGGGGAACAGGCGGAGTCGTTATTTCCCTTCTTGGGGAAAGGGATTTCGGAAAAATTCCCATCGTGGGGAATACGAAGAATTCCTATCTTTTCAGGAATTCGAAAAATTCCCTTCTACTTCCTCGTTGCCATGATTCTATTACTCAGACACTGCCTTGTTTGACTTTCCGAAAAAAGATATATTAGAGAGAATTGCTTGCGATGGGAAGTGCTTTTTCGTTCCTTTCCTTTCTACCCTCAATTTTGACCTTTATTGGGTATCGGACTTCTGAATCAACTTTTTTGCAGCAACTTTCGGACAGCTGTGCATGGATTTTTTGGATTTGGCATCTCTCTACCCTCAATTTTCTTCGCTTTGGTCCTGGGGATGGAAATTCGTCTGGAATTCTCAATAGCCTTCAAGCTACCCTCTGATTTTTTCACAGGGAAGATGCTGGTCCTGTATCGTTTTCTGTTTTTCGATACCCTTATTGCTCCCTCTTTTAATTATCCGGCCTTATATATTTTTTGGGGCTTTCGGATTTTTCTTGCTTTTTCTTTCGCGGATTTTTCCAAAACAGGAGCCTTACTCACCTAAGATGTAGCCCTCCGCCCTTTGGCACAGCTGTCACTCTTAGTGTGGCTCTCCCTGTCGATTTTCGTCATTTCTGTTTATCTAACTTTTCCCTCTCTTGGACCCACGGGATTTTCCCTTTTCTACTTTTTCAATTTTTTCTGGTACCCGATTCCTCTTTTACACCTTCCCTGTTTATTAATCAGATTCGAGCCTTCTGGACAATGGATCCATCCTTTTGAATTTCAGTTCCTCCACAGACCTCAGAGCGTTAATCTTTGGGGTTTCGGTCAGCCATCTCGTGCGTGTATGTGAGTCTTGGTCTTCTTGTGTCTTGGGAAGAGTTGATTCAGAGTCTGTCCCCCCCCCCCTTCCTTTTTTTTTTTTTTTTTTTTGGGTCTATCTGGTCAAAATTGAGGGGTAGCCGCAAGGGGTAGCCGCAGGGTCGGACCCCCCAGCCGTACGGCTGGCAGCCAACCGCACAGTTGGGGGCTAGCCGTACGGTTGGCTAGCCTGCGGCTGGCCCCTATTTCCTATAAATAGTGGCCTGTTCGAAACATTCTCGTCACTTCTTCTTGCGATCTTTCTCTCTAGCATATAAATATCTGATTTTTCAACAACATTTAGTGAGTATTTGAGACGAGTGTGAGCGATGGCATTTGCGAGACTACTTTCGATCTTTGTGTACATGATGATGGGAGGCCCAGGAGGGGAGGCGCCGGAGCTACTCCCGGGGGACGAGGTGGAGTCGATCACCGCGATGATGGACGGGCGCCTGATCTGCGCGCCACATCATGACGACTGGGAGGGTGTGGCCTGGGAGGGGCCACTGGGGGCAGACGGATCGCTACAGCGAGCGATGTACCGGGACGTACCCTTGATCTCACCGGGAGAGGGGCGAGAGTGGCTTATGATGGAGCCTGCGGCACACGAGATCTGCCGCCGGACTAGGGTAAGCTCTAATATTTAGTATTTAATTTTTGAAAAGAATGCAAATGAAGAGATATGCATGGAATGTGATAAATTTAATAATTACTTGCCATAATAGATATATACTCAACATTATTTATTTTTGAAAAAAGTTTGTTAGTGAGCCTTATAAAAATCCGTGATGTAACAGAGGATCGGACGTTGCCGTGGCATCACGCGCGCCGCGCCTGAGCTTCGAGATCAGCTTCCGCCGCTGGTGAGAGCATACTTGAGTGCGACCTCATTCGGACGGTTTATCGAGGTGCTGCCCGGCAGAGAGTTCCAGCGATCCATGAGCCTTCCGACGGTGTTAGGGGAGAGATGGTGGGACACGACGCACACATTCCACTGGAGTTGGGGGGAGATGACGTTGACACCGGAGGATGTGTTCGTGCTGACAGGGCTGCCCTTCGGGGGGGAGGCTCTAGTGCCTAACCCCCGTGTACGCATTACTCTAGATGGTATGGGAGCGGCACTAGGATGGAGGCCCAGCAGGATTGTGGCGGATGGGATACCCCACTCGGCGATGGTGCAGCATATCAGGCCGAGAGTGAGAGGTTTGGCGATGGTCCGATGACACGCCAGGAGGTGCGGCAGTTATCCCGATGCTTTCTGCTGCTCGTGCTGCATGACTTTTTCTATGCGCGGGGCGGCGACAACCTACGGTTATGGTGGCTGCCTTATCTGCGGTTCTTCGACCAGTTGTACACTTTTGCCTGGGGAGGATACGTATTGGCGGTGCTGTACGAGTCGATGGATCTGGTGTGCCGTCATATGGAGCTAAACCACCGCGGACTGGTCACGCTTTGGGAGGTAAATTATTTAAATTAAAAACTCATTTATCTTTTTACGAGAAAAGCATGTGATTATTATATAAAAACTGACGGTTTTATTAATTGTGATAATTTGTGACAGATGTGGTTTATTGCGCATACCCATCAGGGTATTGGTCAGATCCATCTGCACCCGACCTTCGCAGATGAGTTCCCGCTCTTCAGACGGTACTATAGCGGGAACATAGTTGGGGTGTATCGATATCTGACCCCGGACGTCAGTGCAGGCGACGTTTCTGGGCTACAGCTAGACCAGGTATGAAATTAAATTAATGAATTTTAAATTACTTTCGAAAAATAATAGTTAAGTTATTCATGGTGTATGTTTGATGTGGCAGGTTCAGTGGAGCCCATGGCCGGCCTACGTGACGCAGCAGTGGGGGTATGCGGATTCGTTGACTGCGGCGCGTTCAAGGCGGTTGTTCTCTCACGAGTATGGCGCGGCTTTCTACCTGGGGGAGCGTGTAGTGCGGCAGCATACGCCTGGGTTGGGATTCCGGGTCCCGGCCTGGCCTCCGGCGGCGATGAGGCGGCCGGTCATGCTGACTGCGGAGGAGAGGGCTCTGTTCCTGGGAGGCGTCCCGATGGAGGGTCTGTTGGTGGAGGGGGAGTATGGGACGTTTGCGCACCGGTACCTGATGAGGGAGATGAAGGGGGTGCGAGGCAGGGTTATATGTGCGAGGTACGCGGCCCTCGGGGGAGACCCGATGTATATCCGGGGGTAGTTGTACATCTCGCAGCGGGTCCCACAGCAGCCCGCACCGGTGCCAAACCGGAGGGCCAAGGGGATTGCGGACTCAGATGATGAGGATCCGCATGGCGAAAGGGACGTTGAGCCGCCGCAGGTGGAGGAGGAGGATGACGAGGGTTCGGAGGAGCTGCCGTTTGGAGGAGGCAACGGTGGGGCGCCCCCAGTAGGGCCTGGCAGGGGAGTAGGGGAGGAGCCGACTGTTGCGGTTTCGCCCGGGCGAGGCAGGGCGACTAGGGGCGTGAGGAGTCCGGTCGGAGGGCGGAGTCCCGTGTCGAGGCCGCTTATCTCACCGGCCACGGGGAGGACACCGCAGTTGTCGTCGGAGGATATACGAAAGATGCTGGAGTCGGCGCAGACACCCGGAGGTCGTGGGTCGATGTCGGGATCATCACCCGTGTATGGGCCGAGCAACATGGATTGGGTTCATCATGTGTCGTTCTCGCCGTTGCTACGCACGCCTGTAGGGTCGCCAGGTGCCTGGTCGGTGGGATTGAGGCCGTACTCTCTGTCGACCCCATCATCAGGTGCGGCCCGTGGGATAGTCTTCCGGGAGCTAGGAGAGAGGGAGGCGCAGCTGGGGGCGGAAGCAGGCATAGGGCAGACTCCGGTGGGTGAAGGTGGCGACAAAGGGAAGGGGAAGGCGGTGGCGCCCGAGTCAGAGACGGGAGAGGACACCGGGGAGGACATACCCCCGGTAGGCGGTGCTGACGGAGCTGGTCCGTCACAGGCTCCTGCGGGTGGGGCGTTGGCGTCCTACTCGATCCCGGAGTACCCTCGGGATATCCCTTACTTGGATTTTGGTCTAACCAAGCAGTACCGGATCCCTGACATTCCTGAGGGCGATGAGCGGATGGGGGCCCTAGCACACGTCTCGAGCGAGGAGGTAAGGTTTCCTTTTTAAACAGTTAATCATATGTGTTGATTTATGAATGTTACTGATTGGTAATCTTGGTTTTGGCAGAGAGGTTCGTTCCTACTTCGCGAGGTGGTAGAGTTACTGAGGAGCTACTTCAACATGTACGGACTGCTGACGTTCGCGGCTCCTTTCCCGACGGAGTACATGGGGCGGTACTGTGAACACCTCATTTTGCGACCCCCGCAAGAATCCTAATTTTCAAAGAAATAAACATGCATGCACGCACGAGCATTCCTAGATGCACATGTATTTTGTTCATGTGATACATGTCAAAGAAGAAAGCCGAAAGGACCCCGGATGAGGAGTCACAAAATTATCGAAAATTATCGGAATCAAAAACCGTCAAAACTCCGGGAAATTTGTGAAAGGAGAGTCACGTACTTTGGATCATCCTCAAACTTTGAGAGTTGTTGGAAATTATCAAAAGGAGTAACATACTCGAAAATCAGCTAAATCCGACGGTCGGATCTCCGACAATTCCGAAAATCGCGAGTTTATTTCGGGTGGTCAAATGGAGGTCTTCTCGAAGTTAAAATGGTTTGAAGTTTGGTAAGTGGATAGGCCTTATTGTGGGGAAGAACATATTCAAAATTTAGCTTTGTCGGACATGGGGTCCTCAAGAATCAATTTGTCTACCGTGCAATTCCAGTTGAAATGTCCTTCGTAGAAAATTAAAATAAATAGTGGCCTTCCCGAAATCTGATCGACCTCAAATTTGGACACAAGTTAGAAAACATTTGGAGGGAAAACATATCAAAAAATCAGAATAATCCAACGGTTGGAGGTTTAATTATCAAGATTGTTGTATGCAAGTACGTTTCCTACGCGGGAACAAACTCTTTGTACCAAGCCAAGGAGACCGAGTCCTTCCCGAACTCCGATCGTCCTCAAATTTTTACAGGATGTAAAAGACTTATATTGGCAATACATATCCAAAATGAAGCATGATCCAACGGTTAGAACCTGACTTGTCGTGCAAACAAGGGACCTTGTCTACAACAAGTACTTTTCCTACGCGGACACAAACTCTTCGTACCAATCAGAACGAAAGGGAACTTTCCCGAACTCCGATCGACCTGAACTTTTTACACAATCTATAAGAGTTCTATTCCTAACACATATCCAAAAATCAGGATGATCCAACGGTCGGAAGGTCTCGCGATAATTTCCAAGAGTCCTAGTTGCAATCTCTTTTCTTGCTCTCCAAGTATTTTCTTCAACTATAAATAGACCCCCCCTCCATTCATTATTTTCATCAACAATCAAGGGAATTTCGTGGTACACACCAAGGGATCCTTATTCTCTCCTTCCAAGAAGGCTCAGGTATAATTTTCTCTCTCTTCTTTTATTTATTCGTCAGTTTTATAATTTAGATTCTTGTCTGCATAATTTTTATTACTTGATAGCTTTTCAAAACCCTTTTTTAAATTGTTTTTCAAAACTAAAGGCGTATAATAAACCCTAATCCAATTCCAAAATAGTATCATTACTTTTTTTACTTTTTCAAAAGTCCGGATTAGCGGTATCGTTATACGAAGGAATCGATAATCGCTACATATCCAATCTAACTCATAGATTGCGGTGTATATGTGATAAATACTCGATTATGAGAGCACTAGTGCCATCTATACCGGTTTAATTAATAGACCTTGGTATACGATCGGTCAACTCGCCTCATATAATATCGAATATAAGATTCCACATTGAATCAGTTTCCGAAAAGCCCAATGCTTTATAAAATCACTTGTTTCATTGCATTTATTATTATCAAACTCTCTTTTTCAAATCACACACACACACTTATTTTCAAAATCATGGGTGAATTAGGAAACACATCGTTTTCATCCCAACCCCAAAATCCCGATTTCTAAGGCAAGCACAAAAAGCTGTAAAGTAATGGAAATAGCATGCAAGAACTGAATTATAACACACGCATATCCTACTCAAGAGACCGAAAGGGCGAATTGGGTGCCTAATACCTTCCCGATTCGTAACTTAATCCCCGAACCTTCGAATCAACTGGTTTCGCATATATTGTGTATAATAGGATATTTACTCCATAAATACGTCTCTTTTACACAAACCTTTTTTGTTTGTTTAGTAAAACAAACTGGGGACTCTTATTCTTTTCAAAACCTGATTTCCAAATCAACAAACGGAATCGCCGCCCACGGGGACCCCCGAGCGTCGAGAACGCGGGTTCTCACAGTGGCGACTCTGCTGGGGATTTTTAAGAGGATTAGACTCTAAACAAGAGTAGAATATGCGTGGATAATTATTTTTGTTTGCATGTTTTTTTTTCCGGGCCTTAGTTCTAGGATAACATAGATGCGATTTAGGTGGATACCTTGATTCCCTTTTTGTTTGTAATAATTGTTTGAGGAAAAACTTTTCATAAATAAAATTTGAAAGTACTCGAACAAACCCTAAAGCGTTCTTCATAATGTACCTCCATAATTGTTATTTTGCACGCACTCACTATCATCATGCATTATCGCGAGTGTGAATTTACCCTATCAACCTCGGGACCAAAGTCGTGATTAGGCCGTGGACTTGCGGGTCTACACTAGCCGAAAGCGCATGGGACCACTCTCCTTGGCCAAGTACCAAACTGAGGTATATCGAGTGACGAGAACACTCACGTACCCAGAATGTATATCAAAAGGTCCTTGCACGTACTCGCCCTTGGGGTATATAGCAAGACCTAGCCAAATAGGAGGGAGCCTTAAACCTTACCCATTTCAACCACGCTTGCATATAGGATGCGTCAGCCTAGTACACACGAATTTCTGCATGTTTTCTTGACCATCGGTCGTGAGATTAGTGAACAAAAGGCCTTGTCATACATACCACTCTTGGTTTGGCAAGTATGGCCGGTGGCTGCTCAACCCCGTCCGTAGAAATCCCTCACTAAAACTCGTTAGTGAGAATTTCTCTTTCACTATTTCCATGAAAAACAACTCTAAGAGGAGAGAACTTCCCGATTTTCAAAAAAAATATTTTTCAAAATATTTTTAAAAAATCGAGTCATTTTCCAAAATGAATTTTTCAAAATTTAATTTTTAAAATCGGAAGGTTATAAGGGCACCCTAGGAATTCATATTCCTACCCTAAACCTATCCACGGGGCTCTCAAGTTGTTGCCGTCGGTCTGTTTTCACTAATCACCAAAAAGTGATTTTCGATTTTATTTTTCTGTCGAGTCACAGTTTTTCGAGAATTATGCAACCCATGGCAAAATATTGATTTTTTCGGTCAAATCCCCGACTTCTTTCTCCCCATTCTTCACCACACTCCGATTATCTACTGCTGGCACTGGTTGGCTAGGCTCTCAGAGATTCAAAATAGACGACTCACGAGATCAGATTCACCACCGATCACGCCTCCTCATTGTAACACGGAGCTACTACTTCATCAAACCGAGGTCGACAATACTGAGGGTAATCATGGTGAAGCTTTTCATGCAGCGGATCCGCCGCCTGGTCCCGTTCTCCCGCAAGCCGAGGGTGGTACCTTAACCCTTAAACATCTATATCATTTAATCCATGATCTGACCCAGTTTGTAGCCATCATGAAGGATCACCAAGTGGCCACCCAAGCCCATTTTGAGTCCTAATCACTGTCAGAATTCCTGTTGAACCAAACCAATTCAATCCAAATCCATACCCAACCGAAGGCACCCAAACTCGAGACCCAGTAGATCCACCTAACATTCGCTTCCCAGTTCATATCAACATCAACCACCCACTTTCTGTGCCCTTGTCAACATCATTGTACCAGTGGCACAAGATCCCGAAATCGCCTTGTTGAACCCTAAACATAACCAACCCCTTCAAAACCATAATCCCAAGCCATCCTTGATGCAGATCATAACGGCCCCACAAAGACTAGCCTCACCATCATCGTTCACATACACTGAGGATATAGAGGGTATATGCACTAGAACAGCCCCATGAAGACTAAGCTCACCATCATCGTTCACATACACTGAGGGTACAGAGGGTATATGCACTGAGGGTATCGACAAGAAGACCAGAACGGCTCCCTGAAGGCTAGCCTCACCATCATCGTTCATATACACTGAGGGTGCCGAGGGTACATCTACTGAGGGTATCGATAAGAAGACCAGACCCACTCTCCCAAGACTAGCCTCTCCATTTATCATTTGCACTGAGGGTGGCTTAACCCACATCATCACAACCCCATTAGTCGTCTTATCAACATAAAATTCTACCTCTGAAGAATACCTGTAAGCCTCTTGAGATTGCGGGTAAGAGCAAAAAGCAGTAACGCACACGGACTCGAAGAAGATAGCAACTTGTCAAAGATGGAAGCATGACGCAAGATCAGCAGAATCTCAAGTCAGCAGCACTCCATTTCTCTTATCACCTTACGCTCACTCACTGATTGACCGAAAATCAATATTTGTCTTTTTACTGTTGCTATGTTCTCGAAAAATTGTCGGTCTTGCATGCATGCATCTGCATTAGGGAAGCATGGCATAAGCATTTGCATAGTGCATACAAATGAACACTTGCATAAGTGTATCGCGCATCAGTCCAAGAATACATATGCACCGAGCTCTATGGCTTCACCACTGCATCCTGGTATATACCTCGATGATTAGTCACACCACCATCACCGACCAGATCGTCATGATAAGATCGCATGTCCTCCCAGAGAGGCGAATCACTTCACAAAGTCTCCTAGAGAGGCGAATCACTTCACATTTTCTCCCAGAGAGGTAAATCATTTCACAAAGTCTCCCAGAGAGGCGAATCACTCCCAGAGAGGTAAATCATTTCACAAAGTCTCCCAGAGAGGCCAATCAAATCCCAAGCCCTTTTTATAGGCACCAATCAAATCTCAAGCCCTTTGTACAGGCACCAATCCAATCCTAAGCCCTTCCTACAGGCACCAATCCAAGCACTTCCTACAGGCCAATCCAAAGCCCTTTCCATAGGCACCAATCCAAAGTCCTTTCTACAGGCACCAATCCAATCCAAGCCCCTTTTACAGGCGCCAACCCAAACCCTTTCCACATGCACATATTAAAGCCCTTCTTGCAGGCAAACTCAAGCCCTCTCCAAAACCAAAAAGCCCTTTTGAGATGATATCAGAGAAAGATAGAGAGAAAGACTGGAATGATAAGATTTCGTAAAAAACACAGGGAACAAGCCCCCACAAAAAGGACTTTTGGCCTAGCTTCTTCTCGCCCAAAAAGTTTTCAAGATACGCTCCCAAAGGTTCTCGGACCGAAAATCACAAACACAGCACGACGATGTCAAATGCGAACTTCCAAAGTAAACTTTCTCAAAATCGCAAGGACGATGATGCTAAAAAAACCCTGACAAAGTGAGAGAAAACAAAGTGGGTACAAGAAAAAAATGAAAGAGTAGAAAAGAGGATAAAACCCACAGTGCCAAAGGAAAAGAATATTGAAAAAATAGAAAAAGAAAAAGATGGCAACGAGAGCCACACCAAGAGTGACAGCTAGGCCAAAAGGCCCAGGGCTACGTCTTGGGTGAGGAAGGCTGCTGACCATGCAAAAGAAAAAAAGTAAGCTAAAAAAAAAAAAGCTGTATCAAAAAGCTTTTAATCAATCAAGGAGGAATAAGGGCATCGAAAAACAGAAAATGATGCAGGCACAAAAAAATTCTTCTCTCGCGAAGTCAGGAAACAATAAGCATAATCGCACCCTAGTGATAAGAGAAAAAATGCCGCGGAAACTGAGCAAGAGGCAAAGTCCAAAATTCATACACGAGGTTCGAGAATTAAGAGAGCGTAGCTCGATTTGTTCTTATGGAAAAAAGAAGCCAACCAAAAGTTCTTGTTTAAAAAAAAAAAAAAAGAAGAAGAAGAAAAAAAAAGATATCACACCAGAACTTTCTCTCTCTATTTCTCTATATCCGCTCAGAGACTCTCACTCCCTCAGCAAATCAACTTTTGTCACCACATATCATCAATCACCCACATCTTAGCCATGCATCAGCATATCCTCAGCAGACCACCATTCATCATATCCCAGCAGATCATCAACCCTCAGAATTTAGCAAATCCTCAGCAGACCACCATTCATCATATCCCCAGCAGATCATCAACCCTTAGAATTTAGCAAATCCTCAGCAGACCACCATTCATCATATCCCCAGCAGATCATCAACCCTCAGAATTTAGCAAATCCTCAGCAGACCACCATTCATCATATCCCCAGCAGATTACCAACCCTCAGCCTTTATCCTAACCAGTAGGATTCATCATATCCTCAATAGACCACCAATCATCATATCCCCAGCAGATCATCAACCTTTAGCCTTTATCCTGACCAGTAGGAATCCTCATTTTCCTAGTATACCATAAATTCTCATTTCCCTACCAGCCTTTATCCAAAATCACCAACACCAAAGTAATGTCCCCAGTTGATCATCAAACATCCCCAGCAGACCATCTTCCCAACCTCTCAAACACAAAGCAAAGTCCCTAATAGACCATCTGCCCTCACCCCTTCAAAAAGAACCAAATCATAATGAAAATCGTTGACAGAACCGCCCCTACCGATGGGAGTACATCAGCTCAACGCCCAATCAAATTGTTGACAGAACCGTCCCTACCGATGGGAGTACATCAGCTCAACGCCCAATCAAATTGTTGACAGAACCGTCCCTACCGATGGGAGTACATCAGTTCAACGCCCAATCAAATTGTTGACAGAACCGTCCCTACCGATGGGAGTACATCAGCTCAACGCCCAATCAAATTGTTGACAGAACCGCCCCTACCGATGGGAGTACATCAGCTCAACGCCCCAATCAAATTGTTGACATAACCGTCCCTACCGCTGGGAGTACATCAGCTCAACGCCCCAATCAAATTGTTGACAGAACCGTCCCTCCCGATGGGAGTACATCAGCTCAACGCCCAATCAAATTATTGACAGAACCGTCCCTACCGATGGGAGTACATCAGCTCAACGCCCAATCAAATTATTGACAGAAGCGTCCCTACCGATGCTAGTACATCAGCTCAACGCCCAATCGAATTGTCGACAGAACAGTCCCTACCGATGGGAGTACATCAGCTCAACGCCCAATCAAATTGTTGACATAATCGCCCCTACCGATGGGAGTACATCAGCTCAACGCCCCAATCAAATTGTTGACAGAACCGTCCCTACCGATGGGAGTACATCAGCACAACGTCCAATCAAATTGTTGACAGAACCGTCCCTACCGATGGGAGTACATCAGCTCAACGCCCAATCAAATTGTTGACAGAACCGTCCCTACCGATGGGAGTACATCAGCTCAACGTCCAATCAAATTGTTGACAGAATCGTCCCTACCGATGGGAGTACATCAGCTCAACGCCCAATCAAATTGTTGACAGAACCGTCTCTACCGATGGGAGTACATCAGCTCAACGCCCCAATCAAATTGTTGACATAACCGCCCCTACCGATGGGAGTACATCAGCTCAACGCCCGATCAAATTGTTGACAGAACCGTCCCTACCGATGGGAGTACATCAGCTCAGCGTCCAATCAAATTGTTGATAGAACCGTCCCTACCGATGGGAGTACATCAGCTCACCGCCCAATCAAATTGTTGACAGAACCGTCCCTACCGATGGGAGTACATCAGCTCAACGTCCAATCAAATTGTTGACAGAACCGTCCCTACCGATGGGAGTACATCAGCTCAACGCCCAATCAAATTGTTGACAGAACCGTCCCTACCGATGGGAGTACATCAGCTCAACGCCCCAATCAAATTGTTGACAGAACCGTCCCTACCGATGGGAGTACATCAGCTCAATGTCCAATCAAATTGTTGACAGGACCGTCCCTACCGATGGGAGTACATCAGCTCAACGCCCAATCAAATTGTTGACAGAACCGTCCCTACCGATGGGAGTACATCAGCTCAACGTCCAATCAAATTGTTGACAGAACCGTCCCTACCGATGGGAGTACATCAGCTCAACGCCCAATCAAATTGTTAACAGAACCGCCCCTACCGATGGTAGTACATCAGCTCAACGCCCCAATCAAATTGTTGACATAACTGTCCCTACCGCTGGGAGTACATCAGCTCAACGCCCCATTCAAATTGTTGACAGAACCGTCCCTACCGATGGGAGTACATCAGCTCAACGCCCAATCAAATTGTTGACAGAACCGTCCCTACCGATGGGAGTACATCAGCTCAACGCCCAATCAAATTATTGACAGAACCGCCCCTACCGATGGGAGTACATCAGCTCAACGCCCAATCAAATTGTTGACAGAACCGCCCCTACCGATGGGAGTACATCAGCTCAACGCCCCAATCAAATTGTTGACTTAACCGTCCCTACCGCTGGGAGTACATCAGCTCAACGCCCCAATCAAATTGTTGACAGAACCGTCCCTACCGATGGGAGTACATCAGCTCAACGCCCAATCAAATTGTTGACAGAACTGTCCCTACCGATGGGAGTACATCAGCTCAACGCCCAATCAAATTGTTGACAGAAGCGTCCCTACCGATGCGAGTACATCTGCTCAACGCCCAATCTAATTGTTGACAGAACAGTCCCTACCGATGGGAGTACATCAGCTCAACGCCCAATCAAATTATTGACCGAACCGTCCCTACCGATGGGAGTACATCTGCTCAACGCCCAATCAAATTGTTGACAGAACCGTCCCTACCGATGGGAGTACATCAGCTCAACGCCCAATCAAATTGTTGACAGAACCGTCCCTACCGATGGGAGTACATCAGCTCAACGCCCAATCAAATTGTTGACAGAACCGCCCCTACCGATGGGAGTACATCAGCTGAACGCCCCAATCAAATTGTTGACATAACCGTCCCTACCGCTGGGAGTACATCAGCTCAACGCCCCAATCAAATTGTTGACAGAACCGTCCCTACCGCTGGGAGTACATCAGCTCAACGCCCCAATCAAATTGTTGACAGAACCGTCCCTACTGATGGGAGTACATCAGCTCAACGCCCAATCAAATTGTTGACAGAACTGTCCCTACCGATGGGAGTACATCAGCTCAACGCCCAATCAAATTCTTGACAGAACTGTCCCTACCGATGGGAGTACATCAGCTCAACGCCCAATCAAATTCTTGACAGAACCGTCCCTACCGATGGGAGTACATCAGCTCAACGTCCAATCAAATTGTAGAAAGAACCGTCCCTACCGATGGGAGTACATCAGCTCAACGCCCAATCAAATTGTTGACAGAACCGTCCCTAACGATGGGAGTACATCAGCTCAACGCCCCAATCAAATTGTTGACAGAACCGTCCCTACCGATGGGAGTACATCAGCTCAACGTCCAATCAAATTGTTTACAGAACCGTCCCTACCGATGGGAGTACATCAGCTCAACGTCCAATCAAATTGTTTACAGAACCGTCCCTACCGATGGGAGTACATCAGCTCAACGCCCAATCAAATTGTTGACAGAACCGTCCCTACCGATAGGAGTACATCAGTTCAACGTCCAATCAAATTATTGACAGAACCGTCCCTACCGATGGGAGTACATCAGCTCAACGCCCACTCAAATTGTTGACAGAACCGTCCCTACCGATGTGAGTACATCAGCTCAACGCCCAATCAAATTGTTGACAGAACCGTCCCTACCGATGGGAGTACATCAGCTCAACGTCAAATCAAATTGTTGACAGAACCGTCCCTACCGATGGGAGTACACCAGCTCAACGCCCCAATCGAATTGTTGACAGAACCGTCCCTACCGATGGGAGTACATCAGCTCAACGCCCAATCAAATTGTTGACAGAACCGTCCCAACCGATGGGAGTACATCAGCTCAACGTCCAATCAAATTGTTGACAGAACCGTCCCTACCGATGAGAGTACATCAGCTCAACGTCCAATCAAATTGTTGACAGAACCGTCCCTACCGATGGGAGTACATCAGCTCAACGCCCAATCAAATTGTTGACAGAACCGTCCCTACCGCTGGGAGTACATCAGCTCAACGCCCAATCAAATTGTTGACAGAACCGTCCCTACCGCTGGGAGTACATCAGCTCAATGCCCAATCAAATTGTTGACAGAACCGTCCCTACCGATGGGAGTACATCAGCTCAACGTCAAATCAAATTATTGACAGAACCGTCCCTACCGATGGGAGTACATCAGCTCAACGCCCCAATCGAATTGTTGACAGAACCGTCCCTACCGATGGGAGTACATCAGCTCAACGCCCAATCAAATTGTTGACAGAACCGTCCCAACCGATGGGAGTACATCAGCTCAACGTCCAATCAAATTGTTGACAGAACCGTCCCTACCGATGGGAGTACATCAGCTCAACGTCCAATCAAATTGTTGACAGAACCGTCCCTACCGATGGGAGTACATCAGCTCAACGCCCAATCAAATTGTTGACAGAACCGTCCCTACCGCTGGGAGTACATCTGCTCAACGCCCAATCAAATTGTTGACAGAACCGTCCCTACCGCTGGGAGTACATCAGCTCAATGCCCAATCAAATTGTTGACAGAACCGTCCCTACCGATGGGAGTACATCAGCTCAACGCCCAATCAAATTGTTGACAGAACCGTCCCTACCGATGGGAGTACATCAGCTCAACGCCCAATCAAATTGTTGACAGAACCGTCCCTACCGATGGGAGTACATCAGCTCAACGCCCCAATCAAATTGTTGACAGAACCGTCTCTACCGAAGGGAGTACATCAGCTCAACGTCCAATCAAATTGTTGACAGAACCGTCCCTACCGACGGGAGTACATCAGCTCAACGCACCAATCAAATTGTTGACAGAACCGTCCCTACCGATGGGAGTACATCAGCTCAACGCCCAATCAAATTGTTGACAGAACCGTCCCTACCGATGGGAGTACATCAACTCAACGTCCAATCAAATTGTTGACAGAACCGTCCCAACCGGTGGGAGTACATCAGCTCAACACCCAATTAAATCATTGACAGAACCGTCCCTACCGATCGGAGTACATCAGCTCAACGCCCCAATCAAATTGTTGACAGAACCGTCCCTACCGATCGGAGTACATCAGCTCAACGCCCCAATCAAATTGTTGACAGAACCGTCCCTACCGATCGGAGTACATCAGCTCAATGCCCAATCAAATTGTTGACAGAACCGTCCCTACCGAAGGGAGTACATCAGCTCAACGCCCAATCAAATTGTTGACAGAACCGTCCCTACCGATGGGAGTACATCAGCTCAACGCCCCAATCAAATTGTTGACAGAACCGTCCCTACCGATGGGAGTACATCAGCTCAACACCCCAATCAAATTGTTGACAGAACCGTCTCTACTGATGGGAGTACATCAGCTCAA
Source organism: Lonicera japonica (assembly GCA_021464415.1). Lineage (NCBI taxonomy): Eukaryota > Viridiplantae > Streptophyta > Magnoliopsida > Dipsacales > Caprifoliaceae > Lonicera > Lonicera japonica. The sequence continues at coordinate 42,497,753 of CM038466.1, read as the reverse complement.
TGCCCAATCAAATTGTTGACAGAACCGTCCCTACCGATGGGAGTACATCAGCTCAACACCCAATTAAATCATTGACAGAATCGTCCCTACCGATGGGAGTACAGAAGCTCAACCCCCCCCATCAGAATCGTTGACAGAACTGTTCCTATCAAAGGGAGTGCATCAGTTCAACACCAAGTCCAAACATCGCCCATCCATCCTAAGGAGAGAGAGAAGCAGCATAGCACAGCATCTTTTGCATTGCATTGTTTTCAAAATATCATCTGTGATTCATGCGAGTGCCGCAAAATGATGCGTTCTCATTATCGTCCTGGTTTCTTTGCTTCACAAAGAACCCAGGCCGAGAGGGTCTGTGAACACCTCATTTTGCGACCCCCGTAAGAATATTAATTTTCAAAGAAATAAACATGCATGCACGCACGAGCATTCCTAGATGCACATGTATTTTGTTCATGTGATACAGGTCAAAGAAGAAAGCCGGAAGGACCCCGGATGAGGAGTCACAAAATTATCGAAAATTGTCGGAATCAAAAACCGTCAAAACTCCGGGAAATTTGTGAAAGGAGAGTCACGTACTTTGGATCATCCTCAAACTTTGAGAGTTGTTAGAAATTATCAAAAGGAGTAACATACTCGAAAATCAGCTAAATCCGATGGTCGGATCTCCGACAATTCCGAAAATCGCGAGTTTATTTCGGGTGGTCAAATGGAGGTCTTCTCGAAGTTAAAATGGTTTGAAGTTTGGTAAGTGGATAGGCCTTATTGTGGGGAAGAACATATTCAAAATTTAGCTTTGTCGGACATGGGGTCCTCAAGAATCAATTTGTCTACCGTGCAATTCCAGTTGAAATGTCCTTCGTAGCAAATTAAAATAAATAGTGGCCTTCCCGAAATCTGATCGACCTCAAATTTGGACACAAGTTAGAAAACATTTGGAGGGAAAACATATCAGAAAATCAGAATAATCCAACGGTTGGAGGTTTAATTATCGAGATTGTTGTATGCAAGTACGTTTCCTACGCGGGAACAAACTCTTTGTACCAAGCCAAGGAGACCGAGTCCTTCCCGAACTCCGATCGTCCTCAAATTTTTATAGGATGTAAAAGACTTATATTGGCAATACATATCCAAAATAAAGCATGATCCAATGGTTAGAACCTGACCTGTCGTGCAAACAAGGGACCTTGTCTACAACAAGTACTTTTCCTACGCGGACACAAATTCTTCGTACCAATCAGATCGAAAGGGAACCTTACCGAACTCCGATCGACCTGAACTTTTTACACAATCTAGAAGAGTTCTATTCCTAACACATATCCAAAAATCAGGATGATCCAACGGTGGGAAGGTCTCGCGATAATTTCCAAGAGTCCTAGTTGCAATCTCTTTTCTTGCTCTCCAAGTATTTTCTTCAACTATAAATAGACCCCCCCTCCATTCATTATTTTCATCAACAATCAAGGGAATTTCGTGGTACACACCAAGGGATCCTTATTCTCTCCTTCCAAGAAGGCTCAGGTATAATTTTCTCTCTCTTCTTTTATTTGTTCGTCAGTTTTATAATTTAGATTCTTGTCTGCATAATTTTTATTACTTGATAGCTTTTCAAAACCCTTTTTTAAATTGTTTTTCAAAACTAAAGGCGTATAATAAACCCTAATCCAATTCCAAAATAGTATCATTACTTTTTTTACTTTTTCAAAAGTCCGGATTAGCGGTATCGTTATACGAAGGAATCGATAATCGCTACATATCCAATCTAACTCATAGATTGCGGTGTATATGTGATAAATACTCGATTATGAGAGCACTAGTGCCATCTATACCGGTTTAATTAATAGACCTTGGTATACGATCGGTCAACTCGCCTCATATAATATCGAATATAAGATTCCACATTGAATCAGTTTCCGAAAAGCCCAATGCTTTATAAAATCACTTGTTTCATTGCATTTATTATTATCAAACTCTCTTTTTCAAATCACACACACACACTTATTTTCAAAATCATGGGTGAATTAGGAAACACATCGTTTTCATCCCAACCCCAAAATCCCGATTTCTAAGGCAAGCACAAAAAGCTGTAAAGTAATGGAAATAGCATGCAAGAACTGAATTATAACACACGCATATCCTACTCAAGAGACCGAAAGGGCGAATTGGGTGCCTAATACCTTCCCGATTCGTAACTTAATCCCCGAACCTTCGAATCAACTGGTTTCGCATATATTGTGTATAAGAGGATATTTACTCCATAAATACGTCTCTTTTACACAAACCTTTTTTGTTTGTTTAGTAAAACAAACTGGCGACTCTTATTCTTTTCAAAACCTGATTTCCAAATCAACAAACGGAATCGCCGCCCACGGGGACCCCCGGGCGTCGAGAACGCGGGTTCTCACAGGTACAGCAAACGCTTGGCGGGCGATACGACTGCTACCTACCATCCGTCACGTTCGCGGTCTCGGTCGGCGGTTCCTTCTCAGTCGGTCCAGCAGTCGAGGCGCACCTCCCGGCTTGCTCCTTCTCATCAGGGGGCAGGTCGCACGGTTTCAGAGGGTCCAGCGGAGGGTGCTGGAGAGACAGAAGCGAAGCGCTCGCGGACGATGGATCCTCCCCCTTCTCCTCAGCGTTAATGGTGCTGATGGCTCGGCGTTTTGTTAAGTTTTATGAAAAAACATTAAGTAGTTAACTTAGGCGTATTTTATTTTTAGAAAAAACTAATTTTAATTTGAATATGTTTATTTTGTTTAGAAAGATGTTGGTTTATCGATGTGACTGGTTTTAATTTATGAATAAACGATTTATGTTTGTTTCGAAAAAATGTTTGTGTGTGACGTGATGGAAATGTTATTTGTGAGTGCAATTGAAAAGTGATTATGTGGTGGCGAAATTATTACCTATTTAATTGTACAAGAGTTAACGGCACGCGTTGAAAGAATACGATTAAGTGTAATCAAGTTAAATTGCGAAAAATGGTTAAGTACATGTGTTGGCAAGCAATTATCAAATCTATATGCATGCTATGATGGATTGTTCTTCCTGAACAAAGTCTGGCAATATTCGTATCATGATGTATTGTAAAAAAGATTTGAAAAAAAGGAAGATTGTAGCCAAAGGGGGAGAGCCAACCGTATGCCCCACCCGCACGGGGTAGCCGTACGGTTGGGAGCCAGCCGCACGGTTGGCCAGCCAGCCGCACGGTTGGCCAGCCAGCCGTACAGTTGGGGCCCAACCGTGCGGTTGGCATGTACAATTATGCTATAAATAGAGCGCGAATTTGTCCTTTTTTCCATCATCAAAATCACTATTCACCCTATAGCTTCTTCTTTCTCTATTACCATGTCTACCTTTCATACCCATGCTTCTTTCTCCCTTATGTCTGATTTTGTGTCCATGGCTGAGGCCGACTGTGGTCTCAACTGGGGCGATCTGAGCCACCTCCATCGCTGGTGTTCTCATGACATCAATTTTTCTTTTTTGCTTGGTATTGCTGAGTTCTGGGATCCTGAGGACCACTGTTTCCGCATTGGTTTAGACGAGTTGTGTCCGACGATTGAGGAGTTCACACTACTGATGCGGCAGGATGTTTCATGGCCACTGGCCTCCTTGCGAGATGCTAGGAGTCCTCGTGTTATGCTGGCGGAGTTTCTGGGTCTGCGGGAGAGTGAGTGCCGGCCTATGATAGTCGATGGTCGGCTCCATCTGCGTCACTTGGCAGATTTTTTTCCTTCATCATGGCGACGACCCGGCTTACTATTCAGGTCGGACTTCTGCTTGTATGATTTTTACGTTTTCTCAGATGCTCTTGGTTACCGATGATGCTATTCTGGTAGACCCTCTGATTATCCGAGTTGTATCTGAGGCTAGACGCGGCCATTTGGTGACTCCCATCTTACTGGCGGAGACACTGAATGGTTTGGATGCCGTGGTTCAGTCTCGACTTAGTCATGTTCGAGGTAGCCCATATCTACTGTACATGTGGGTTACTGAGAGGTTTCGGTATCTGGAGACTCGGCTTCCCTGGGATTCTCGGCACTTCTTCCAGCGTCCTGATTACGCCCAGATTCATCGTCTGTCATCATATGATTGGGCTGTTCGGTTTTCTGAGTCCTCTTCTTCGATTCGTTAGGAGGTTCCATGGTGGCGTATGAGGACCATGATCATGAGTATGGGTGGGCAGAACTACCTTAGGTTTCGTGGTTTGAGGGAGACGTCATTCTACATTCCCAGTCGGTTGACGAGGCAGTTCGGTGTTCCCCTGAGTATACCCCTTCCGCTGAGAGACTTTTCTTCGATCGCTCTTCCTATTACCCCGAGACTAGAGACGACCCTACGAGGTCTTTGGTCTACCCGCTTTGTTCGGCGATTTCATGGAGGAGAGGTTGGCATTACCCAGGTGACCCGTTCTGATATCGTGCTACATATTTGGCGTCGAGTTCGGCAGACCATTGAGCATGAGCCTATGATGATGAGGTGGTTTCGGTTTGCAGATTCACCGGTGACTGATGAGACAGTGTTTGCTTCGTATCAGACCATGGATCGAGAGAGGATCTTATATTCTGCTGATGATGGTTAGGTTAGGTGTGGTAGGCAGCTTCTTTATGAAAGCTTTCTGGGATTAGATATGGTAGGTAAAATATATAGGGAAAGTATGTAAGAACTGATGTAGTTATGCTTGTAGGTTATCTTGTACGAAAGAACTTTTGATGTATGGAAAATCTCTTTCTGCCTTTCTTCTTGCGTCCAAATGAATGAATATTATTATTATAATGAATAGACCGGGCCTGATATTCAGGTTGCCTACGTTTCCCCATTTTTTTTTTCGGGGCTCAGGTCTTCGTAGTTCATGGTTACAATTTTTTACTGATAGTATTTCTTTAATCGGTCGAGGTTGACTGGTAAGTTTAACTCTTGGCCATCAATGTCGGTATGGAGAACGGCACCCCCGAATAGGATTTTAGTAACAATGTAAAGGCCTATCCACTTTGGCGAGAATTTTCCTCTTGGGTCTCGGGCTGGTTCACGAATTTCTTTGAGGACTAAGTCTCCAACTATGATGCTTCTGTCTCGGATCTTTTTATTAAAGGCTTTGGCGACACGTTTTTTATACCTTGATGTTGATATGAAGCCCTCAATAGGTTTTCATCAATCATCGCCAACTCTTCATACCGAGCCTTTACCCAATCACTCTCAGCGACTTGATTTTCCAGGATAACCCGTAAAGAAGGTATTTCCATTTCCACTGGTAAAACCGCTTCCATGCCATATGTAAGTGAAAAAGGAGTTGATCCCGTAGAAACCCTCTCAGTAGTTCGATATCCCCAAAGTGCGTACGGGAGCTTTTCAGGCCAATCTCTACCGGATTTAACCATTTTGCTAATGATATTCTTCAAATTCTTATTAGCAGCCTCCACGGCCCCATTAGTTTGTGGGCGGTATGGTGAGGATTTGTGGCGTTTGATTCCAGATTCTTCCATGATTTCGTTGGCTGCGCCTTCAAAATGTGTACCATTATCGGATATTATCTCATGCGGTACCTCGTATCGGCATATGATGTTGTGTTGGATGAATCGTGCCACCTTTCGGGCATTCAAATCCTTGTAAGACTCGGCCTCAACCCATTTGGTGAAATAGTCAATAGCTACTAGGATGTATTCGTGCCCATTACTTCCTTTTGGTAAGATCTTACCGATTATGTCAATACCCCAGATGGAAAACGGCCAGGGAGATGTCATAGGGTATAATTCTTTTGGTGGGAGCTTTTGTGCCTTGCCGTATATTTGACATTGGTGACACCCTTTGACGTATTCAAAACAATCTTTTTGCATCGTTAACCAGTAATACCCTTGACGAACTATCTTTCGTGTCAATGTGTGACCGCTCATATATGGGCCGCGCTCTCCACTGTGGATTTGTTCCATCATTGCCCGGGACTTTTCTTCGTCGAGGCATTGAAGGTGTATACCGTCATCATTTCTTCGGTATAGTTTTTCGGCACAAATGATAAACCGGGATGCGAGGCGGCGAAGCGTGACCCGAGTAGTTTTGTCAGCATTTGATGGGTATTCATTATGCTTGAGTAATTGCCAGATATCGTAGTACCAAACATTCTTATCGATCTCATTTCCACGTTCAACATCGAGTGATAGGCAAAATACCGGATTTATTCGTCTTTGAATCTGAATTTCTTCTTTCTCCCCCGAAATTTCAATCATCGAAGCCAGAGTAGCTAAGGCATCGGCAAAATTGTTCTGTGTTCTCGGGATGTAAAAGAATTCAATACACTCAAATTTCTCAGAAGTTTCTTCGAGTTGGGTTAAGAAGGGCACAAGTTTTTCCTCTTTGATCTTCCATTTTTTCAGAATCTGATGAATAATGAGAGCGGAGTCTCCAAACACTTGAATTTTGCGAACCCCTCTCTGTAAAGCAATTTCTAACCCGACAATACAAGCTTCGTATTCCGCGATATTGTTAGTACAGGGAAATTCCAATCGAAAAGACATAGGTGCATGTATCTGATCTGGTGAAATTAGTAGGATCCCGATTCCATTCCCGTTTCGATTACAAGCCCCATCAAAGTACATTTTCCATTCATCATTTTCTGTAATTTCCATGATACTTTCATCGGGAAATTCAAAGTCATGTAGTCAGTATCAACGATCGGATTGCCTGCTAAGTGATCTGCTATGACTTGCCCTTTGACGGCCTTTTGAGTGACATAAGAAATGTCGAATTCTGAAAGTAGGAACATCCATTTAGCCATTCGATTAGTCAACATCGGTTTTTCGAATAAGTACCGCAAGGGATCTAGACGAGAGATCAAGATCACGGAAAATACCAACATATAATGTCGCAACTTCTGGGTAGCCCAAACTAACGCAGCGCATGATTTCTCTAAAGTTGTATAATTTTGTTCTCCCGGAGAAAGCTTTTTGCTGAGGTAATATATTGCCTGCTCAGTTTTTGTTTGCAACAAATGCTGTGCCAACATTGCTCCAACTGAGGAGTCATTGACCGACATGTATAGTATCAATGGAATGCCCACTTGGGGAGGTGCTAAGACTGGCGGATTAGACAAATATTGCTTGATCTTATCGAACGCTTCCTGGCATTGCTCGTTCCATTGCCTATCCGAGTTCTTTTGGAGTAACTTAAAAATTGGTTCACATATTCGAGTCAATTGTGAAATAAATCTGCTGATGAACTGTAACCTCCCGAGGAAACCCCGAATTTCCCTTTCAGTTTTAGGGATTGACATTTCTTGAATAGCCTTAACCTTTGCCGGATCCACCTCGATTCCCTTTCTGTTGACTATATACCCCAGCATCTTGCCTTTGGTGACCCCGAATACACATTTCTGAGGATTCAAACGCATTTGAAATTCCATAAGCCGTTCAAAGAAGATACGAAGAGTTTCCACATGACGTGCCCGGTCTAATGATTTGATGATCATGTCGTCGACATACACTTCGACTTCCTTATGAATCATGTCATGAAACAGAGTAGTTGCCGCTCGCTGATACGTGGCCCCAGCATTTTTCAACCCGAATGGCATGACAGTATAACAATAAGTACCCCACGGTGTGATAAAGGCTGTCTTTTCCTGATGATCAGGATGCATTTTGATTTGATTATACCCGGCAAACCCATCAACGAATGATTTTAAAGCATGATTTGCAGTGTTGTCGACAATGAGATCAATGTTTGGCAGTGAAAAATCATCTTTTGGACATGCAGCATTTAAATTGCGATAATCAACACAAACCCGTACTTTGCCATTGGCTTTTGGTACTGGTACTATGTTGGCCAACCAAGTAGGGTATTCAACAACCCGTATGAATCCGACATCCAATTGTTTTGTGACTTCTTCCTTTACCTTGAGTGACCATTCAGGTATTAGTTTTCTTAACTTTTGCTTGACAGGTTTACATTCAGGTTTAGTGTGAATTTCGTGCATCACAATGTTGGCATCCAAACCCGGCATATCAGCGTATGTCCAAGCGAAAACATTAACAAACTCTTTTAACAAATTTTCTAAGTCTGTTTTCTCATCATGGCTTAATTCGGCCCCAATTTTTATTTCTTTTTTATCATCGGTTGTTCCCAAATTTATTGTGACCGTGTCTCCTTCAATGGGTTGTATTCGCTACTCATCATTCAAATTTTCATTCATAATTTCAACATCATAAGAATCAAAGTAAGGGAAAAGATTGGCAATTTTATTGATAGAAACATCACTTTGCACAGATAGCATACATTCTAAATTTCGTACATTTCTATCAAGATTTCTCTCTCTCTGCTTCTTCTTTCCTTCGATAGGGCGTATAAGATGCACAGGATCCCCAAGGTAATCTTCCTCAATCGCCATTATCTCAAACATACTACCCTGCATATCTTCCTCTTCCAGTGGCTCGACAGGTGGCCGGGTAATCCTTAACCGAGATGAGAAGGTGTGAGTAAATCCTTCACTGATATATAAGTCTTCTTCAAAGAAAATTTCTAATCCCGGTTGTCTTTTCCCTTCTTCAGTTACCCATGGCTCTTGAAACCCGCAGTACGGAAAGTCTTCACCCTCTTTTATAAACCATTCGTTTAACGAACTATCGGCGGATACGGCACTTTTCATTCGGCTAGCATCTCCCATATATCCCAACCTAGCAAGAGGCCTCGGTTGTTGGTATGGTTCGATCATCTGGGCAATGCCGGCTTGATATTTTCCCAAACCAATCCCTGGTAAAAATTCCATTCTCCTCATCATCTTTATTACTTGCGTATTCATGGTCGCCATATCATCGGGGGGCAGATAATTCATGGTCTGCGTGGTAAGAGTTTGCACCTTCGGCTCATACGAAAATCCCCCGAGTTGGACATCTTGGCTTCCGATTCCCAATACTGGTGAGTTTTTTGGGACTATTGCCCTTTCAGGATCTCCCTTGATGACGATGATATCCCCGTTGAAGGGTATTTTCATTTTTTGATGAAGGGAAGAAGGCAGTGCGCCAACCTCATGCAACCAAACTCGTCCCAATAATAAATTAAAGCTCGAAGGGATATCTATGACTTGAAACTCAGTTGTGAATGAAGCTGGTCCTATCTGCATACTCAGCATGACGGAACCCAATACCTCCCGCTTGGTATTGTCGTATGCTCGCATTGTGACTGGTGATTCTTCCATGGTAGTTAAATCAATACCCAAACGAATAGCAGTTTTCAACGGGCATATGTTAATCGTAGAACCATTATCGACAAGCACATATGGTATAGACATTCCACAAGTAACAACGGTGATATGCAGAGCTTGGTTATGATCCCGACCCAGTGGTGATAGATCTTCATCAGAAAACCCAAGAACTTGTTTTTGTACCCCCATTGAAGTGATCATCGCTGTTAACTCATTTGGGGTGGCTTCAAGAGGAACAACCGATTCATCTAACATTTTCATTAGTGCCATACGATGTGGCTTGGATGCTACCAGGAGTCCCCAGATTGAAATTTGGGCTTGTGTTTTCTTCAACTGTTCAACAACACGCCCTTCTTCCGGGTCTTTTGTAGGTTCGTTGGGAGGAGCGATATCAATAGGTTGCTTGGTATTTGGCGGTTGGTAAACTCTACCAGAACGGGTCAACTGTTGGACCCATGTTGCGACCGGGTCACTTGTTCCTTCAGGTGTTTCAACTGGAGTTGGAGGCGACTTTTCACTGACTTGCGAAACTGTGTTCCAGTCGAAGGTGATCATGTTTATCTGTGAGCAATTCTTTCTTGGATGGGTGTCCTTTTTCATTGTTTTTCCTTGGTTATACCCGAGCCCCTGTCGCCTCGGGTTGCCTTTAAATTGTGGAAAGTGGGCGATCCCTTGATTCTGTTTACCGAGCCCAAAACCTGGTATGAACTGCATTTGTTTCATCCAGCCCATAACTTTTGGGCTAACTATTTCTTGTGACTACATGGTGCATGTTTCATCAACGGATAACCCCAACAATGTCTCATCCTCGATTTCTTGAACGGATTTTTGGGACCTCGGTGGAGTATATTGAATGACTGTGGGCGAAGGCTTTGGACAACTAAATTTCCATATTTCAACATTTTTCGTATTCCCAGCGGGTTTAATCAAGAGTACAGGATCTGGTAGATCTGAATCCTCCTCGATAGCATTGATCCGATGATTAGGAAGGGGATTCCTTGCGACATTCGGGGCTGACGGGTCAGGAATCCTTTTACTATCAATTAAGTTCTGAATAGCATGCCGCAGGGCCATACAACTATCCGTGGTGTGTCCGAAACCTTGGTGGTATTCGCAATGTTCATTCATGTTCCAATGAGGTGGTATCTGTTGTGGCAATGGCCTCGGATTCATGGGATACATAATCCCGGCTTCTTTCAGTTGTTCAAAAACCTTTCCCAATGGCCCCAGTAATTGCGAAAAATGTCTATCTCGTGAGCGATTCTGATCAAATATCTTAAGATTACTGTTGTTGTTGTTACGATATCCCAAATCCCCAATGTTTTTCACAGAGTTTTGACCAAAGGGGTTGCTGGAATACCCCCGACCATAGGACCCAGAAGACGTGACTTGATTGATGGCAGACGTGGAAGTTTTCTTGTATTGTGAAGCGGATTTTTTGATTTCAGCCTGCTTGGCTAATTCCTCCTCAATTTCGTTGCCAACATGGAGTAGGGCTTTGAACCTACCAAAGAATTGGTGTCCCATTTGAGCTCGAATATCTGGTTTCAAATTCTTTACGATCATTCCCAGTTGTTCCTCTTCATCTAAGCGCTCCACCATTTGGGCGGCCAGTTCCCTCCATGTTGTTACAAACTCACTGATACTCTCATTCTCTTTCTGCTTAGCCATCTCTAGATGTTTCCTTGTAACTTTAAGTTCCTCATTAGTTTTGTACTGTGACACAAACTCTTGGACAATGGCGGACCATGATCTAACACGGTGCTTTTCAAGGTTCAAAAACCAACTCTGGGCCGGTCCTGCCAAAGTGAGATGAAAGGAATTAGCTAATTCAGCCTCACCAAGATCATAAATTCTCATTGAACGGACATAGGATTTTAGATGGAGTTCCGGTGGCGTTGTGCCTGTAAATTTTGGAAGGGAAGGCATCTTAAAACCCACTGGATAATGGGCCTCAGGGTATAAGTTGTAGCTTTGCATCTGGGTCAAATCGTTCGAACTTTCAGCTACCTTTTGGGTAAGTGCTTTCAACTGCTCCTTAAGCTCAGACAAGTCTCTATCCCCCCGGTGAGTTTCTATTGGCGTGGGGCCCTCCCCTTGGATACTCATGGGCCTTCTTATTGGGTCATAATACGGATCATGGTATGGTTCATGGATCGGTTGCATCTGTGGAGGGGCTTGATTGGTCAGGTCCTGTTGTAACCAATTGCCGACCGGATCAGGCATGGGTTTGGGTTGGTTCAACTGTTCATACGGCGGTGGTACTTCGGTATGAACTGAAAGTGGCGATGGTGGTGGTAGAATAACCGGAGTTTCTCTTGGCGGTTCTGTCGTGCGCCCTTTAGCCAACTCGTCCAACTTGGCACGAGTATTTTATTGTCACTTAATAACATGGCCATGCTTTGGTTCAAATTCATCAACATTCGATACAAATCTTCGGGATTTGGTAATGGAACATTCACGTTTCCACTCGAACTGGCTAGGTTTGGATCAACATTCAAAGACGGAGTGTGATGTAGCGGCTGACTCCCTACATTATTATTCTGCGGCATTCCCGGGTTTGGGTAAAAAGGACCGGGCGGCGGATCCGCTGTATTGTTCAATTGGTTGTTCACATTCCGGCTCGGGGTATTCTGATCCATGTTTTCAGAGGAATCTGGTCTGACGAGTCTCTCGGTGCTATCTCTTCCAGCCCACACAGAGGCCAGGATGAATATCTGCTGCTGCTGCTGGCAAAAAGGACAAATTCGATCGCACACATTCCCCCGGAAAATGAAAACAACAGATCATTTAGAAATCGCCGGACTTTATCCAGAAATACATCGATCGGGACGAAAGTAAACACACAAAAAAAAAGTTTAGGTGAGATCGAAAATAGACCAACGGCGACAACTTGAGAGTCCCGTATAGCTGTAGGGTAGGAATATAATCCCATGGGTTCCCTGACCGTCTATAATTTTGGGAAATCATTTTGAAAAGAGTTTTTCGAAAAAATCATTTGAAAATATGGGAAGATCTCTCCTCATGAGTTGCTTTGTTCATGGAATCAGGGCTTCCGCTCACTAGATTCTCACGACTGTCGGTCTTTAAAAACAATGCAGAAAATCTTTGTGTTCTAGGTTGACTCCCCTATATGCAAGCGTGGCTGAAGAGGGTAAGGTTTAAGGCTCCCTCCTATTTGGCAGGTCTTACGATATACCTCAAGAGCGCAGGTACGTGTAAGGACCTTTTGATAAACATCCCGGGTACGTGAGTGTTCTCGTCACTCTATATACCTCGGTAAGTACTTGGCCAAGGAGAGTGGTCCCAGGCGCTTTTGGCAGTGCAGACCCGCAAGTCCGCGGCCTAGTCACGACTCTGGTTCCGAGGTTGATAGGGTAAATTCACACTCGCGAAAATGCATGATGAGACGTGAGTGCGTGCGAAATAACAATCTGGCGGTTCATTATTGATCAACGTGTTTAGGGTTTGTTATGATAATTTACACAATTTTAATTATGAAAAAGATTTTCCTCACATAATTAGCAAATAAAGGCAACCGGGTATCCACCTAGATCGCTTCTATGTTATCCTAGGACTAAGGCTTACAAGACCCATACCTAATAAAAAATAGGAATTAAATATATGATCCATTATATAAGAGCTTAGTTCTCGACGTCCCCAGCAGAGTCGCCACTGTGGGAATCCGGACCCTCGACCCGAGAGGCGAAGAAGAAGTCCTCGTTCTCGATTTTTTAAAAGAAAACGTGTTTTGTAGAGTCGCCAGTTTGTTTTACGAGAAAACAAACAAAAGATCATACGAAAGACAATTCAAAAATGAACTATCTTTCATACGTTTGAAACCAGAGATTTATTTTGAAAATTTACTTTGCTAGGGTTCGGGAACTATGTTACGAATTGGGAAGGTGTTAGGCACCCAATTCGCCCTTTCGGTCTCTTAATAGATCATGCATCTAATTCCTATTTTAGATATCTTGCAAGTAGTTTAAATGGTTTTCGGAATAGTCCTTTCCAGATAAATTCAGTTTTAAAACAGTATTTTGAAATCAGACTCGAGCTTTGCGAGCGCCTACGTATTCATTCGTAGAATGAAATCAGAGTCTCGTAGTTCCTTTCTTTGGAAACTATTTTTAGTATTTTTATTTGTTTTGAAAACGTGTCAAAACGGATTTTAGTTTTCTTGTAAAACTTAGAAAGGATTTATTTGAAAGCAGTGAACTTCTTTGCAAGTTATCTAATTTTCTGTATTAAAATTAATATAGAAACGTAATACCGAAATTTAGAGAAATGGTAGAAAGTTATACCTGCTGCGCTTGAAGAAGATGGGAGAGCCTTTCCTTGACTTCCTTCTCTCTCTAGAACTTTCTCTCTCTTAAAGCTTTCTCTCTCAGAATTTTCTCTAAAAATGACTTTCTCAAGACCTTGACAGAGTTCCCACTTACTAAAAATACTATTGAATCTTGATGTCCCAAAATGGGATCCCACGAGTCCTATTTATAGCAACATTTCCGCCAAAAACGCTCCGAAAGAGGCCAACCGCAGGGGTAGCCGCATGGGGTGCGGCTGGGGCGTGCGACAGAGGTGTGCCAGCCGTACGGCTGGCATGTGCCAACCGTACGGTTGGCAGATAGCCGTACGGTTGGGCGTGCGGCTAGGGGGTGCGGTTAGCATGTGCCAACCGTTGGCAGGTAGCCGTACGGTTGGGCGTGCGACAGGGGGGTGCGGCTGGCTCATAAAAAAATGCGCAGGTCGATCCCCGTCCTAGTAAGCGGAGAGGCAACAAAGGCTGTCTTAAACTCCCAACGTGTCCGAAATTGGAGTCTTTCCTATTAGTCTTTCTACATGCATGATGACTCATGATTAAATGTAGGATGCTTAAAGAAAACCAGTATTCGCACGGGAGTCGTGGATTGGGGTGTTCACACCATTCTGTTGGCAGAGACACTAAATGGCTTGGATGCGTTAGTACAGTGTCAGGTTGAATATTTTAGAAGCAGTCCTTATCTTTTGTACATATGGGTGATTGAGCGATTTCGATTTATGGAGCCTCGTCTTCCCTAGGATTCTCGAGATTTCTTTCTGCATCATGATTATGCTATGAGGACGATGATCATGAGTATGGGCGGACAGAACTATGTACATATCCGTAGGTTGAGGGAGACGACTTTCTATATACTCGAGCGATTGACAAGACAGTTTTGCATCCCCTTGAGTGTGCCTCTTCCACTGAGAGACTTTTCTTCAGTTGTTCTTCCCATTACGCCGAGGTTGGAGATGACTTTACGAGGTTTGTGATCTACCTGGTATACCCGACAATTTCATGGTGCAGAGTTTGGCATTACACAGGTGACTTGATCTGATGTTATTTTGCACATTTGGCATCACGTTCGTCAGACAGTTGAGCGTGATCCGATGCTGATGCGGTGGTTTCGGTTCATGGATACATGAGTGATGGATGAGACGGTTCTTGATTCATACCATACTCTAGAGCAGGAGAGGATCTTGTACACTACGACGGATTGATGGTTTGGCGGTTGATGGTTGATGGTTTGGTTCTGGGGTAGTTAGGATTTTTATAGCTTCATGTTGAATGCATTTTTGGGATGAAAGGTAGGTATGTTTGATTTTTGCAGGAAAGTTTGTGGGGAGTAGGTCAAAAATGATGTAATGAAATATTTCGTTATATGATGAAAAATTCTTTCTTTTCCTTTATACTTTTTGGTTGACGAATGAAGTTTATTTTTGAATAATAGACCGGGCCTGAATGTTTTATTCAAGTAGTCTACATTTCCCCAAATAACAAATTATCAATCCTTTTTACTTCTCATTTTCTCATGGGGCTCAGGTCTCTATAGTTCATGATTACAAGTGATAAATCTTCAATAACCATTTTCAATATTCTGAATCACTAATTACAAATCTTCAATCTCTATTTACCAATCTTAAATTTCTGATGGTTTAGATGAGATGGGTTTAGTATATTTCCTGCTTCGATAAGGTCTTGAATAGTATGCCGAAGAGCCTTGCAATCGTCTATTGTGTGGCCTATACCCTGGTGGTATTCACATCTTTCATTGAGATTCCAATTAGAGGGGACTGGATTTGGTATAGGTCACGGATTTAGTGGATAGATTACCCCTACATCCCATGATCCAGCTCTTGTGCTATCCTCAGGCTCATCACTTTTACTGCTTGTATACCTTACTTAACGACCCTGGTAGTTGTGAGAAATCCCTTTTTCCTGAATCTGACTTGGTTAGATCCCCTATTGTTGGTGCATTTATATCTCGGAGCATGTTTCGTGGCACAAGAATTGATAGGAATGAACAAATGAATTTTTAAGTCATGTGGAATTTGGAGTGAGGATAAATTGAACATGGATGAGCCTGATGTATATGGGTGCACAATCGAAGAGGAGATTTCAAATAGGTTAGTGAAATTCTCTGGTGTCGACTTCGGATTGTTATTGGCTTCTTGGCAAATATATTATGGATTTGATGAGTATGTTGTGATAGATTCAAAGTCATTCATTTGTTCTTGGCTTGATGAGTAGCTTGATGGTGTAGGTGAGGTAGGTTCAATGCGTAAGTATGGATCAGGTTGATCAGTGTTTGACATATACCCCATTTCTTACAACTGATTCTTTTGCTTAAAGACCACATTTGCTAAGTGAAATACTTCCTCATGCAGTTTTATTATCTCTTTAGCAAAATAATCCCTCTGAATTTCTATAGCACCTTTCTCCTTTCTCAGCTGCTCAATAATCTGGTCTTAATTCTTTTGTTCTGATTTTGGTAAAGGTTTTTCGAGTTCTTCTTTGGTAGCCTATTTTAATGGTTTAGCCATGTGTCCTTTGACCAATTTGTCTAATATGGCACGAGTGTTTTGATTGTTAGTTGAGAGCATGGTTAAACTTTGATTCAGGTTCATTAGCATTAAGTACATGTCCTCGGGATTAAGCACCGAAATTGTTCCACTTGCACTCGCACCGGCTAAATTCGGATTAGTATTCAGATGCAGTGGTAAACACCTATAGTATTATTCTGTGTCATACCTTGGTTTGGGTAGAAAGGACGAGGCGGAGGATCCGCTGTATGGTTCAACTAATTGTTCGTATTCCAATTCGGTGTATTATGATCCATGGAGTCAAAAGAATCTGGTCTGACTAGTCATCCGGCACTGTGTCTTCCAGCCCACGCTAAGGCTAGATTGAATAGGTATTTGAAGCGGGAGAAAAGGACTAATCCATTTGTGCACATTTCTCAGAAAAATAAAAATAATATATCATTTAGAAATTGTCGGACCTTATCCAGAAATACATCGATCGGGACGACGCTTAACACACAAAAAATTTTTCTTTAGGTGAGATCGAAAAATGACCAACAGTGACAACTTGATAGCCCTGTATAGAGGTAAAGTATGAACAAAATTCCTTGGGTTTCCTTACCGTCTATAATTTGAAAAAATCATTTTTTGAAAAGAATTTTTAGGAAAATTATTTGAAAACATAAGAAGTTCTCTCCTCATGAGTTGCTTTATTCATGGAATTAGTGCTAGAAAAAATATGAAGATTTTTTAGTCTCTGCGAATTTTTACAGTGAAGGTTGGGCAGCCTCTGGCCGTACCTGCCAAAACCATGATGGTATAATTGACAGGGCCTTGGCTTACTAGATTCTCACGACTGTCAGTCATTAAAACAATGTAGAAAATATTTGTGTTCTAAGTTGACTCCCCTATATGTAAGCGTGGTTGAATTGGGTGAGATTTAAGGCTCCCTCCTATTTGGCAGGTCTTACAATATACCTCAAGAGTGCAGGTATGTGTAAGGACCAATTGATAAACATCCCAGGTACGTGAGTATTCTCGTCACTCTATATATCTCGATAAGTACTTGGCCAAGGAGAGTGGTCCCAGGCGCTTTTGGCTAGTGCAGACCCGCAAGTCCATGGCCTAGTCAAGACTCCGGTCCCGAGGTTGATAGGGTAAATTCACACTCGTTAAAATGCATGATAAGACATGAGTGCGTGCAAAATAACAATATGGCGGTTCATTATTGATCAATGCTTTAGGGTTTGTTATGTTAATTCACACAATTTTAATTATGAAAAAGATTTTCCTTACATAATTAGCAAATAAAGGTATCAGGGTATGCACTTATATCGTTTCTATGTTATCCTAGGACTAAGGCTTGCAAGACCTATATCTAATAAATAATAAGAATTACATATATGATCCATTATACTAGAGCTTAGTTATCGACAGCAAAGTCGCCACTATGGGAAACCGGATCTCTGACCAGTCCTTCTCGCTTTCAGTTTCTTTGTTTTGAAGAAAAACGTATTTTGTAGAGTCGTCAGTTTGTTTTACGAGAAAAAAAACAAAATATTGTACAAAAGATAATTCCAAAGTGAACTATCTTTCATACGTTTGAAACTAGAGATTTATTTTGAAAAATTATTTTGCTAGGATTCGGGAACTACGTTACGAATTAGGAAGGTGTTAGGCACCCAATTCGCCCTTTCAGTCTCTTAATGGATCATGTATTTAATTTCCATTTTAGATATCTTACAAGTAGTTTAAATTATTTTCAGAATAGTCCTTTTTAGATAAATTCAGTTTAAAACAGTATTTTGAAATCAGACTTGAGCTTTGCGAGCGCCTATGTATTCATTCGTAGAATGAAATCAGAGTCTCGTAGTTCCATTTGTTTGGAAACTATTTTTGTATTATTTTGAAAATGTGTCAAAACGGATTTTAGATTTCTTGTAAAGTTTAGAAAGGACTTGTTTTGAAACTAGTGGACTTCTTTTGCAAGTTATCTAATTTTTCAGTATTAAAACTTGTATTTAAAATAAAGTATTGAAATTCAAGAGAGTTTTAGAAAGACGTACTTGATGCGCTTGAAGAAGAAAGACTGCTTACTTGCTTGGTCCTTTCTCTCTCTAAATCTTTCTCTCTCTAACCTTCTTTCTCTCTCTAATTTTCTCTCTCTAAAAAGATTCTCTAACAATCTCGACAGAGTTTCTTCTCTCCTAAAACTCTATTGAGTGTTGATAATCCCAAATGAGACCCCAAGGGTCCTATTTATAGAGAAATTTCCTCCAAAAATGCTTCAAAAAAGGCCAACCGCAGTGGGTAGCTGTAGGGGGTGCAACAAGGGCCTGCGGTTGGGGGTGCGGTTGGCACGTGCGGCTAGAACCTATGATTGGTCGTATCAGACTCCTGACGGATCCAAAGTCATAGTCTTTCCTAACAGTCTTCTATATGCATGATGACTCAAGACCTAATGTGAAATGCTTGTTTCATAAAAAACCAATATTCACACGAGAGTCGTGAATTCGGGTGTTCACACAAAAAGAAAAATGAAAATCAAATAAACCCCAATCAAAAGTGAATCAAAAATTTTGGTTGGAATTTGTGTTAGATGATTCAAAAACCGAAACATGCCGAAACTAAAATTTTCAAGTTCTTCTTGGGTCCCCCTAATTTTTTCATCAACCGAAATCAAAAACCCTCCTAATAAAAATAGAATATAATTGTGGAGTATTTTAAATTTAAAGTACAAATAAAGTAAGATTTAACATATAATATTCCTTTACAATGTAGATATAAATATTTGACATAAAAATGACATAACAAATGCGGTTACCATGTGTTAGTTAAAAGAAACATACCAAATTTCATTCTAGTCATTCAGTGATTGAGACATTAATATGTTAGATTTTTATGTCCATGTAGAAGCACTCATTGCTTTATGATCAAATACAGTGGGATTTAAAGTTTAAGACTCCATTTGATTGCAAAGATGGAAAATGAAAATAAATTTAATTAGTTTATGTGAAAATATAGAAAATAAAGTGAGAGATGTAACTTATTTTATGAGTATATATCCTCCCTCCTTCAATATTTTCAGTGGAAAAAAATTTTACTCACCGCCAAGTAAAGAAAAAAAAATTTCATGGAAAAACTTAAAAATCAAGAGGATATCGCCTCTATCACTTTACTTATTTTCCATCTTTTCATCAAAAATAACTCAATTTATTTTTCTTTTCCACTTTATAATTAAACCGAGTCTAAGATTTCAACTTAAAAGAAACGCAAATACCATATTTGCATTCAACCATTGCTATTGTTTACAATTGGTCACTCAATTATACGTATGTTGGGCTATTTGACTCATTCAACTTTAAGTAATTCAATTTCGTCCACTCGGTAATAAATGTTCGCTAGTTAATGAAGGAAGTTGGTCATGTTCCACTTACATAACCGATTTCAGAGTTTTTTTGTCCAATCAAATTATTTCTAGTCATCTCCGATAAACTCTCCCCACCCTCTCTCAACCCAAAAATTAAATAAATTATAGTTTGATTTTAGTTCTCAACCAAAAACCAAAAAGAGTATAATTTTGAGTAGCTCATACATTCCTAACAAAAAGGTCAAACATAGTAGAATTTTAACTAACGAAAAAATAGAATACAATTTATTTCTAACAAAAAAAAGATGACAACAATTTATTTCTAACCAATTGATAAATACGCAAATCAACCTATCACTAATACTTTTATAACTAACATAAATTGTAATTAGTGTAGATATAGATAATTTTATTCAAATACGTCATATTGTAATTTTTACTAAATTTAATTACTTTTTGTGGACAACATTATTTATATGTAAATAATGATAATGATTCTTCTTGATAAGGTACGTGCGTAATACTGGCCACACGTCTTCCAATTATAGTCTTACTATTACTACTGCCCGCTTTGAATATTTTTCCAAAGTAGCACAATTACGAGACTCTACGGAGAGTTTAACGAGAGATAAAGAAGCATTCCGACCTGTCGTTTAGAGGCGATATGTGGTGTTTAATTTGTTTTTGGGTGATATGTAATAATACGCATTATTATTACTTTTATCCATTTTGTAAATAAATTAAAAGTTTGTTGTTAAAATAGTAAAAAAATATATAAAAAACATGCTACCCATTTGTGCATGTGTTGTGGTCATATTTTGGATTTTTTACACGATGTCATGTCATTTGTTTAAATTTGGAAACCAAACTAACACAAAATTAGAATTATGTCATATTAGTTGTGTCTTGCGGTGCGTAAATTTGATAAAAATCTCAAATCTACTGTGTTATAACATGTTTTTTAAGATTTAGAAATTGAAATTGTGTCTATCAAACTTTCACGTGGAATGTACAAGTTTTTAACATTGCTATCAAACTTTCAGCTACAAAGTTTTTTTGTAGTTACATCTTTCTCCCTCTTCGAATAAATTATTTCAATTATACATCTTTCTTCTTTTAATCTACTTTATTTGTGGTTAAGTTTTAGTGCATTAAACATCAAGGGGGTTTATCATCGGGCATTTTTCTTCAGTGGATTGACCCAGAAACCCGACTTAATTGGGGACTTTAATGCAATTTACCCTTATTTTAAATAACATAATTACAAACTTTGCACACCACCATTGACAAAAGAAAAATTGTTTACTTAATCCTTTCTAAATTGCTAAATTCTTTTCCTCTAGTACATGATCAATTAATTTATTTTGAATTATTGAAAAAGGTAAATGTGCAAATAGTTTAACTAATTAATTATCAGATCCAAGACTTTTCACACTAGTTCTAAATCCAGTTCAAAACAGTGCCGTATGTGTCGGCAATTTTAAAATACGTAATCCAAAACTTTATTAATAATAATTCACCTGTAAATTAAGCCTCATTTTTATTTTTATAAAATTTGGCACGTGGAGTACATATGTTTAGCAATTCCAAACCTGTAAATGATAAAGTAAATTTAAATCTAGAAATTTAATTCCACATTTTTATAATACTCGATCGTATCAAAATCATAAATAACCATTTCATAAAAATCCTGCACCGTGGTCCCAATAAATAATTAGAACACTTTTATGATTATTATGCATTAAATCAAATATAAGTTTACTTGTACAAATGTTTCAAATATACAAGGTTGATATAGTTTAAGCCGTCCATGGATGGCTACAAATTTCTAGGGTCATCAGAGTTGTCTAGATTCTAGATTTGCAGCATTTTAAAAAAGTACCTGTAAAACTAGTTTGAAAAATGGGAGTAAGCTAAACACGGGATCAGTAGGAATTAGAAGGGTTTGAATAATAACATACACATTAGAAAACACATGCATCGTACAATATTGAAAGTAATTTCCAATCATGTTTTTATGCATCTACTTTACCTATGTGTTCTATGTATGTATATTAATGTTGTGTCAAAATGTCATGTAAACCATGTTTATATGTAATGCACGTACACCAAGTATTATCCCAACCTCGAAGCACGATAAAGAATCACCAAGATACGAGAAAATTAATAATAATAATAATAAAGTAAGTATCACCAACATATTAGTAAAATAATAGTAAAATATGTATCACAAAACAAATAAAACAATAATAAAAGGGCAATTAGCAAAAATAACCCTTAAAGTTTGACACAATTCCCTCGCTCGTCCCTAAAGTTTAATTTTCGGTTGAAACATCCTTAAAGTTTATAATTTGCCCCTTGCTCGTCCAAAACTGAATGCCCCTTTATAAACCTAGATTGAAAACCTCGAAGAATAACCCCTGAAGTTTGAAATATGTCTCTTGCTCGTCTAACCACATGTGTTTTTTGTCCAAGTTTTTAACAGGACATCCAGTTTTGGACGAGTGAGGGACAAATTAGAAACTTTAAGCATTGGCACTAACCTAATAAGGTGTGATTTTTGCTAATTACCCACAATAATACCATCAATAAATCGAGCCATAAAATAAGAGTAGGCACTAACCTTTTAACCAATGATCATATACCCAACTATCGTATCCCATATCGAACATCTAGGATTTTATTTTACTATACACATCGATTGTGATATAAGCTTCCAAGGTTAGGGTAGGCAACCTCAAAAGGTTGAGTCCCCTCGTGGACCACCTACATGTAAGCCCTCAAGTGTATGTAGGGCATGCTGTGAGAATCCGGACCCGCGACCCAAGAGAGAAGAAAAGAGTCCTTCGTTTTAAAGAAAAAACGTGTTTTGTAGAGTCGCCAGTTTGTTTTACAAGAAAACAAACAAAAGATCGTACGAAGGACAATTCGAAAACGAATTATCTTTCATACGTTTGAAACCAGAGATTTATTTTGAAAATTTACTTTGCCAGGGTTCGGGAACTACGTTACGAATTAGAAAGGTGTTAGGCACCCAATTCGCCCTTTCGGTCTCTTAATGGATCATGTATCTAATTCCTATTTTAGATATCTTGCAAGTAGTTTGAATGATTTTTAGAATAGTCCTTTCTAGATAAATTCAGCTTAAAATGGTATTTTGAAATCAGACTCGAGCTTTGCGAGCGCCTACATATTCATTCATAGAATGAAATCAGAGTCTCGTAGTTCCATTCTTTGGAAACTGTTTTTGTGTTTTTGTTTGTTTCGAAAACGTGTCAAAACGGATTTTAGTTTTCTTGTAATATTTAGAAAGGATTTATTTTGAAAGCAGTGAACTTCTTTGCAAGTTATCTAACTTTTGGAATTAAAAACAATATTTAAATGCAGTATTGAAATTATTAGAGTGGTAGAAAAACGTACCTGGTGCGCTTGAAGAAGAAATAAGAACCTTGCCTCGGTTGCTTTTTTCTCTCTCTAGAAATTCTCTCTCTAAAACTTTCTCTCTCAGAATTTCTCTAAAATTGCTCTTTTATCATTTTGACAGAGTTTCTACTTGCTAAAAAACACTATTGAGTGTTGATGCCCTCAAATGGGATCCCAAGGGTCCTATTTATAGGGAAAATCTCGCCAAAAACGCTCCAAAAGAGGCCAACCGCAGGGGGTAGCCGCACGGGGTGCGGCTAGGGTGTGCGATTAGGGGTAGCCGCACGGTGTGCGGCTGGGGCGTGCGACAGGGGGCTGCGGCTAGGTGCCAACCGTACGGTTGGGAGCCAACCGTGCGGTTGGGGTAAGTACCAACCGTGCGGCTGGGGTAGGTACCAACCGTGCGGCTGGCTATCAAAAAACTCAATTTTTCTAACCGGGCAGGTCGATCCCCGTCCTAGTAAGCGAAGTGGCAACAAGGTTGTGGTAGATTCCCAACGCGCACGAAAATCAGGGCTTTTCCTAATGGTCTCTTATATACACGATGACTCAAGACTTGATGCGAAATGATCGTTTGTATAAAAATCAAGTTCACACGAGAGTCGTGGATTGGGGTGTTCACAGACCCTCTCATCCCGGGATTCTTGCTCGCAAGGATTCTGGGACGATAAGAAGACAACGATTCACGACTCTCGCGTGAATCTCAACTGGTTGTTTTATTCATAAAACTCTGTGAATTGAAATGTACCCTCATAGTAGGGGAATTTTGTGGTGCTTTAGGCAATGTGATCCCCGGTTGACCTTCCTCTCGGCCAGGCTATGTCTGATACATCAATCTATTCCCCTGTCTACCCTCAGGGAATCCATCTCAATCTTTCTTCGGAGCTTTCGAGCTTGTTGATGTTTACCCTCAGCTTGTGGCATGTACCAATCTTACCATTTACCCTCTGAATGACATATTCTCAGGAACACTTCTCATTCTTTGCAATGCATTCGAAAAAGTTTTCAAAATTCAGATTCTTTCAGAATGACACCTTCTTGACTTCGTCATGACGAAACTTCCCATTCTTCTGGGTAAGAAATGGTTACCAAGAGTAGCGGGGTTTGCTCCTATCGCACTATCTTGTTGTCATAACCATGTGGTAAAGTTCCCTAACTTTTGGGAGGATGTTATTGGTTACCAAGAGTGGCCGGGTCTGCACCTGTCGCACCATCTTGCTGGCATAACCGAGGTTGTCTATCAGGAGATATTCCTTCGTGATAGTTTTCTAAGAAATGGCACTCCTAGCCACCCTCAGAAGGAATGTCATATTAGCGACTGCCAAGAGTGGGGGGTCTGCACCTCTCACACCATCTTGCTGGCACAGCCTGAAAAGGTTGAGTTAAAATTGCCAAGAGTGATTGGTCCTTGCGATAGGACGTCATCTTGCTGACACAATCTGGGCTGACTTGTAAATTCCCATGGAAGGCATCCAAAAGGGAAAAAAAAGGTATGATATGTTAGCGACTGCCAAGAGTGGGGGGTCTGCACCTTTCGCACCATCTTGCTGGCACAGCTTGAAAAAGTTGAGTTAAGATTGCCAAGAGTGATTGGTCCTCGTGATAGGACGTCATCTTGCTGATACAATCTAGGTTGACTTGTAAATTCCCATGGAACGCATCCAAAAGGGAAAAAAAGGTATGATATGTTAGCGATTGCCAAGAGTGGGGGGTCTGCACCTTTCGCACCATCTTGCTGGCACAGCCTGAAAAGGTTGTGTTAGAGACTACCAAGAGCAACGGGGTCGGCACCTTTCGCATTGTCTTGCTGACATAGTCTAAGGCTGAACGTTAGGAGATATTCCCTTATGAAGGTTTCCAAGAAATGGCACTCCTGGCCACCCTCAGAAGGTATGACATGTTGGTGACTGCCAAGAGCGAGAGGTCTTCATGATAAGACTTCGTACTTGCTGACACAGCCAAAATAGGTGATATTAAGACTGCCAAGAGCGGCGAGGTCGGCACCTGTCGCACCCTCTTGCTGTCATAGTCTAGGATTAGGATTGACTCCGTCAATAGGGTCTTCTTCAAAATCATATTATTTCATGAACTTTATGTCACATCACGTAATCTGAGACGTGTTCTTGAGGATATTTGTCCATATTTTCTCTTATCCTTCGACGCTTCTTCTTGCGTTGTCTCTGCTCTCGGCCGTTGATCATATATGTCTGCTCATCTTGTGGAAAGAAATGTATGCTAGAGAGAATATGGAAAGTTTAGGTGTTGCCTTCTTTTTTTTTTCAAAACATGTTTTTACCCTCAGTTTGACTCTTCTTCTGTCATCAAGAAATTGGGTTGGTTTTCTTTGAATCTCAGACTTTTGTGCGTAGTGGTGGACTCAGTTCTCAACTCTACCCTATGGCTTTACTTTTTTGAACATGGGGATAAAGCTCTTCCAAAAATCTCAGTTCCTTCTCCAGTTACCCTCTGGCTTATCAGAGGAAGGTGCTGGTCCGCATCATTTTCTGTTTTTTGATGCCTTTATTGCTCCCTCATTTGCATTATTTTTTCTTAAGAATATCCGGCCCATTGTTTTTGGCTTTTGGCTTTTTTTTTTCTTTTCTTGCTTCTTCTTCTTCTTTTTTTTTTTTTTTTTTTTTTTTTTCAGACAGGAGCCTTACTCACCTAAGACGTAGCCCTCTGCCTTTTGGCACAACTGTCACTCTTAGTGTGGCTCTCCCTGCTGATTTTCTTCCTTTCTGTTTTTTCTCACTTTCCTCACCTGGACCAACGGGATTTTACCCTTTTCTACTATTTCCATTTTTTCTTGTACCCGATTCCTCTTTTACACCTTCCTCTTTTGCCAGATTTGAACTGTGTCTAGGACTGATCATTCCTCAAAGCTTGACTCCACCACAGATCTCAAAATTCAGCTTTTGGGCTTTGTATCTTACTTCGTCGCGCATGTGTTAGTGATTCTCAGTCTGTTCATCTTAGAAAACTAACCATAAAGTCTTTCAGACGTCCAAGGAGTCAATTTTGCAAAATTTTGTTGATTTTGTCGTTTGAGATTACCCCCCACTTGTTGTGTGACAAGGAACTTCTCATATAACAAGTGCTTAAATGACAAAGTGAGCTGGGCAACAAAAATGGCACCTTTTTCCATTTAAACTTTCAAACTTTTCATTCTCTTTCTAGCATATCTTTTCTTGCTCACATATTTACTCTCTAACGATCCAGTTGGTCATGTATTTCATGATGATCATCAGCCACGACCATTTCTGTATGATGCGCCTTTCTTGATGACAAATGGGTATGTGTGGATTTTGAGGGACCCCCTGGGGTTGAACGGATCTGATGCAGATTGATGTATCATCAGATAACACTTTGGCCTTTATTGGAAGGTCATTCGTGGTGTACAATGGAGCCTGTGGCACACAAGATTCGCCGACGTGTACGGGTACATTTCAATTCAAATTTCTCGTTCTCGAGAAAATTATGTGAATATGTCGTTTATGCCAGAAAACATGAGACATGCATGCGATGTGGTGGGTCTGGTGGCCTTTTGCGCAATTTTGATTTATGAAAATGTTTTTGTAAAGTTTTCAGATTTTAATATCACCCCCCGGTTTAAAATACCCCCAATTTTTATACGAAAATAACACATGCGCCCCATCTTAGAGTTCAACCGATGCTGGATTTTCTCTGAATTACGACTGAATTATGGAATGTGCTTCTTTCTTCGATGAGAGGCTTCATCCGTGCAATGCATTCTAGCTGGATTAGGTTATTCTGCATCACTATGATTCATTGCACTTTGCAAGGCTTATGAGAGCAAATGATGTCCAAGGATGTCTTTGCAAGTCCGATCTTAATTTCCCTTTAACACGAACTTCTCCATGTGGTCTAGCTGCATTCAATGCATCTTTGGTGACATTAGTCGCATGAGATGTGAAACATGTCTTTGGAGATACTAATTCATAAAATGTCCTCATTTGGATGCGAATGTGAGATGAGTTTTTGAAGATGCCATTCCGTCAAAATATCCGCATTAGATCTTCCACTCCATATTGATCTATCAAAGTGTCAGCCCTGGAATCTTCCCCCATAAACTTTAGAGCGGTCCTTATCCCATATTGTAACTTCACTCAGAGCTTTAATCTCATTTGAAATCTTCTTTTCCAATGCATATTTAAAGTGATCCGCTTCCTCTTTTGCAATCTCCTTCGGAGCTTCAATCTTACTCGAAACCTTGAGGCTCAAGTATCTTCATTGGGTTCTTCTGTCTCAAGAGTAATTCACACTGCCCCTGTAACCTTTACGTGTTGGGTTTTTCTTTAAAAAAAAGTTCCTTGGAATCATTATATTTATGTAGTATGGGTGTTTTGAAGCTCATTTTTATATATTATTTCATGAAAATGTTAACGTTTTGTAATGTGCATTTTATTCATGAAAGTATTGGTTATTATATAACATGCTTTGTGCGCAATTTACCCCCAGTCCCATGCAAATGCAAATGCAAAGATCGTTCTTTCCGAAAATCTGGCAATTATAAAAGATAATTCATATTTTGTTTTGTTCCAATTGAGAGAAATCTTAAAACAAATTTGCTCGAGATCTTTATCAAGATTTGTCCTTTTCTCCACACCTTACCATATGAACTTCTCTTTACAAATCCTTCATTGCTCCTCGAATTGACTTGTGCCTTTAAATGAACTATTCTTCCAATTCCTCATCATCTTATTGTGGGTGAAAGAGATTGTTTTATTAGAATAGACCGGGCCTGATGTCACTTCTCAGGTTGCCTACGTTCCCCAATGCCCTAACATTCCAAAAAATCCAATATGGGGCTCAGGTCTTCGTAGTTCATGTTTACAAATGACAAATGAAAAATATTCAATCACTGCTGTTCAAATTCTCAAACACTGGTTAGAAATCTTCAATTTCTAGCTACCAATCTTAAGTCACTGATAGTTTTGAGGAGACGGATCTGCTATCTTTCCTGCTTGGATAAGGTCCTGAATAGCATGCCGAAGAGCCATACAATTGTCGGTCGTGTGTCCCACATTCTGGTGGTATTCACATGTTTCATTGAGGTTCCAATTAGTGGGGACTGGATTGGGTATCGGTCGTGGGTTCATCGGATAGATCATCCCAACATCCTTCAACTCCTTGTATACTTTGCTTAATGGACCTGGCAGTTGTGAGAAATTCCTTTTCATGTGTCTGACTCGGTTTACCCCCTATTGTTGCTGTAATCCTGGTATCCTGAAGGAGAAATGTTGGTGACTTTGGCAAAAGGATTGGCAGAATAGCCAATATTGCTCTGAACAAAAGGGTTGTATGTCGAAATCTGGTTCGCAGCCGGGGTTGAAGCTTTCTTATATTGTGCACTTAACTTTCTTGCTTCAGCTTGTTTATCCAATTCTTCTTCTATCTCATTTCCCACATGCAACAAGGCTTTGAAGTGGCCAAAGAATTGGTGACCCATCTTATTTCGGATTTCTGCCTTCAGATTCTTGACGATCATTCCCAATTGCTCCTCTTCATCCATTCATTCCACCAATTGTGCAGCGAGTGCCCTCCACCTTGTGACAAATTCACTCAAACTTTCATCATCTTTCTGATTTGCCATTTCAAGATGTTTGCGAGTAATTTTTAATTCTTCGTTTGTCTTGTATTGGGCAATGAACTCATTCACAATACTGGTCCATGACTGCACCCGATGTTTCTCTAATCCCAGGAACCAACTTTGGGCTGGACCGGCTAGGGTTAAATGAAAAGAGTTAGCTAACTCAGTCTCACCTATATCGTAGATCTTCATCGCCCGTACATAAGATTTTAAGTGTAACTCTGGTGGCGTTGTTCCTGTGAACTTCTCTATTGCGGGCATCTTAAACCCAACTGGATAATGAGCTTCTGGGTATAGATTATAGCTTTGGAGTTGTGTCAGGTCATTTGATCCCTCAGCTACCTTCTGAGTTAAGGCCTTCAATTGTTCTTTAAGCTCTTGTAAAGCCTTATTCCTTTTCGGAATCACCTCTTGTGGAAGAATGGCATCACCCTGCAAACTCACCGGACGCGAAATAGGGTCATAGTATGGATCATGATAAGGATGATGTGGTGGTTGCCATTGTTGAGCATGTTGGGCTGCTTCGGGTTGGACTTCTTGGAGTAGCCAATTCTCGATTAGATTAGGTCGCCTATGTGGAGTATGTGGTTCAATAGGAGTTGGAATATCAGAGTGAACCGATAGTGGCACGGGTGGTACAGGTGGGGCCTCTTTCATTGGCTCATTCACAACTGGTTGACCATGAATAGGTGGCGGCATAGGTGGTGCAGGTGGTGTCTCTTTCGTTGGCTCATTCATAACCCGCCGACCTCTGTCTATCTCCTCCAGCCGAGCCTTGGTGGTTGGTTGATCATCTAATAGCAATGCCATGCTCTTGCTAATGTCCCCAAGCATTCGGTACATCTCTTCCAGGGTTGGTATAGTTATGTTGTCCGACCCTAATACAATGTTTGTTGGATCCACAGACGTATGCCCTGGCGGCGGCATTCCCCGATTGATATTCTGCTGAGACACCCCTTGATTTTGGTAGGAAGGACCAGGTGGCAGATCCATTGCAGTGAAAGAGTTTCCAGTGACCCTATTCGAAGTTTGTGGCTGTTGGTGTTCCATATCAGCTGGTGTATCCGGTCCAACCAATCTACCAGTGCTATCCCTTCCGGCCCAAATAGAAGCCAGATCAAATATAAGTCTTCCGAAAGAGAAAAGGACAAATCCTGATGCGTATAGAATATTTCCCAGAAACAAAAGAAAATATGAACTTTTAATACTTGCCAGATTCCCAGAAATACATTGATCGAAATAGACTCTAAACCACACGAAAACATTTTTCTTTAAGTGAGATCGAAAACAGACCGACAGTGACAACTTGAGAGCTCCATATAGAGGTAGGGTAGGAACAAAATTCCTTGGGTTCCCTGACCATCTATAGTTTTGAAAAATCATTTTGAAAAGAGTTTTCAGAAAAATCTTTTGAAAAAACGGGAAGTCCTCTCCTCATGAGTTGTTTTATTCATGGAATCAGGGCTTTCGCTCACTAGATTCTCACGACTGTCGGTCATTAAAACGATACAGAAAATCTTTGTGTTCTAAGCTGACTCCCCTATATGCAGGCGTGGTTGAATAGGGTAAGGTTTAAGGTTCCCTCCTATTTGGCAGGTCTTACGATATACCTCAAGAGCGCAGGCACGTGTAAGGACCTTTTGATATACATCCCGGGTACGTGAGTGTTCTCGTCACTCTATATACCTCGATAAGTACTTGGCCAAGGAGAGTGGTCCCAGGCGCTTTTGGCAGTGCAGACCCTCAAGTCCGCGGCCTAGTCACGACTCTGGTCCCGAGGTTGATAGGGTAAGTTCACACTCGCAAAAATGCATGATGAGACGTGAGTGTGTGCAAAAATAACAATCTGGCGGTTCATTATTGATCAATGCTTTAGGGTTTGTTACGGTAATTTACACAATTTTAATTATGAAAAAGATTTTTCTCACATAATTAGCAAATAAAGGCATCAGGGTATCCTCCTAGATCGCTTCTATGTTATCCTAGGACCAAGGCTTACAAGACATATACCTAATAAATAACAAGAATTAAATATATGATCCATTATATTAGAGCTTAGTTCTCGACGTCCGCAGCGGAGTCGCCACTGTGAGAATCCGGACCCGCGACCCGAGAGAGAAGAAAAGAGTCCTTCGTTTTAAAGAAAAAACGTGCTTTGTAGAGTCGCCAGTTTGTTTTACAAGAAAACAAACAAAAGATCGTACAAAGGACAATTCGAAAACGAATTATCTTTCATAAGTTTGAAACCAGAGATTTATTTTGAAAATTTACTTTGCCAGGGTTCGGGAACTACGTTACGAATTGGGAAGGTGTTAGGCACCCAATTCGCCCTTTCGGTCTCTTAATGGATCACGTATCTAATTCCTATTTTAGATATCTTGCAAGTAGTTTGAATGATTTTTAGAATAGTCCTTTCTGGATAAATTCAGCTTAAAATGGTATTTTGAAATCAGACTCGAGCTTTGCGAGCGCCTACGTATTCATTCATGGAATGAAATCAGAGTCTCGTAGTTCCATTCTTTGGAAACTGTTTTTGTATTTTTGTTTGTTTCGAAAACGTGTCAAAACGGATTTTAGTTTTCTTGTAAAATTTAGAAAGGATTTATTTTGAAAGCAGTGAACTTCTTTGCAAGTTATCTAACTTTTGGAATTAAAAACAATATTTAAATGCAGTATTGAATTTAGTAGAGTGGTAGAAAAACGTACCTGGTGCGCTTGAAGAAGAAATAAGAACCTTGCCTCGGTTGCTTCTTTCTCTCTCTAGACTTTCTCTCTCTAAAACTTTCTCTCTCAGAATTTCTCTAAAATTGCTCTTTTATCATTTTGACAGAGTTTCTACTTGCTAAAAAACACTATTGAGTGTTGATGCCCTAAAATGGGATCCCAAGGGTCCTATTTATAGGGAAAATCTCGCCAAAAACGCTCCAAAAGAGGCCAACTGCAGGGGGTAGCCGCACGGCGTGCGGCTGGGGCGTGCGATAGGGGGCTGCGGCTAGGTGCCAACCGTACGGTTGGGAGCCAACCGTGCGGTTGGGGTAAGTACCAACCGTGCGGCTGGGGTAGGTACCAACCGTGCGGCTGGCTATCAAAAAACTCAATTTTTTCTAATGGTCTCTTATATACACGATGACTCAAGACTTGATGCGAAATGCTCGTTTGTATAAAAATCAAGTTCACACGAGAGTCGTGGATTGGGGTGTTCACACATGCAACCTCCAAGGCTAGGTCCCTTTATAAATCAGGGTATTTAGCCGTCAAGGCTAAGTCCCCCCCCCCCCCCAAGGATCATTAGTGCCTAATAATGTCGAAACATCAATAAGTATCAAACTAGATGAATATATTGTCAAAGTAAAGTATGATGGAAACTTAATACCATGATCATTTAATATTGTTTATAGACCTAACAATTTTTTTATGTAAAACCTTAGTACATAATCAAATTTTACCTTCAAAATCTATCTAGTTTGATCTCGTCTCAGCGCGAATATGAGTTAGTGTAAACGAATCGATAACACGTGCTCGATGGAACCTCACGATCTTCTATCATATTCCTTTTGCCGTGTAATCTTGTACCGAGTGTGGGTTGTGGTATCACTAGGATTTTTTTTCCTTCTCTCAACGGCCCAAACCTTAAATTGGTGAGAATCCTTGTGGCTGGAAAAGAGGTAAGGCCGACGTATATATATGGCTACGATTGGGACCCTAAGGAGAAATAAGTATTTAAGTTTACTATGAAAAACTGAAATTATAATTCCATTGTGAATTAATTCCTTCCATAAATTATAATTCACACCACTAAAAAATTATAATTGCACCCTCGTCCTTATCTCAAAATTATATTTTGAGCTCCTTGTTATTAAATTCTTTTTATTTTCCCCACACTAAGATTAGAAATAACCATCATTTAAATTTAATTACTGATAATATATATTTAAATGACTTCTTAATCCTTGAGCCTACATCTTAACTTATTTGACACATCGGATTAACATAATCCACCTGCAAGGTTTGACATGATCAAAACTTATAAGTTTCCTAGGGGGTTATCAACAATCCCTATATCGGGGCGTGAATGCCGTCAATAATTAATATTAATTATATATAGTGTTGTTATTCAATTCACATAGCTTATTAATTCATAGATAGATATATAAATATCACTCTTCATGAGTCAACACAACAAACACTACATATATATATATATATATATGTCTATCATTTATTTTAAGATTAAGAGCATAAGCAATCATAATAACTATAAAGTTTAAAATATTTTATATATTCAGGATAAAAACAATTTACCCAAACTAGTCATGTTCAATACACACAAAGTGTACTAACATAATGAGTTAACACTATATTGTTTCCTGTATACTAAAACTTTTACTGTAATTATACCGATGGGTGTCCAATTCCATCTCAGACTGTGAACTACTAAACTTATATTCCACAAGAACCGATGATATGATCTTCTATTGTAAGCTAAACTTTAAAGAAATAAGATAATGCAACAATTAACCATAAAGTTTTTCATTAAAATAGCAAAATTGAGTCTATATAACATATCAAAACCAATAATAATAAAAAAAAAATCATGACTTTTAGTATATCATTCTAACAATGTATACCAAAGTCATGAGACCACTAGGCCATTCATAACCATAGAAAGTACCATAATTATAATTTATTGAAGACATGGAAGTATTCTTCAAATTATACTTGCATCAAATACACATCTGACAATATTAAATAAATAAACTATATATTGTATAAGTACCTAATTATATATATATATATATATATATTTTACATCATCACATAACTACGTTAGTGTTGTACTTAAGCCAACTTTGCCAAGTATGTCATTTGAGTCTCAAGTCCAAAGGTTTGTTAATTGGGCATCACTAATTGGTGGATTCTATAACGGCTCAAATGTAGTACGTACATTATATATATATATATATATCTTTTTAGAAATCCAGTTTAGTGTAAGTTTCACCAATAACCTCATTTCCATAACTAATTTTGAAAGTATGTTAAAAGTCTGCCTAGTACAATTACATATTGGCGTGTTCTTCAACAAATCTCACCAATAGTCAACTAATAGCTTAAGTGCAACAACAATATCATATACATGAGGTATAATAATTAACCAAAACATACCTAAAACTTATTAATTTATCAATATATATGTATCACTTTCACTTCACTGCTATCGTATATGTCCGTATAGGCTGTATACTAAATTTTGTTCTTATCAACATCCAAAGGGAGATTTTTGTAAAACTATTAAATTGAAGTTATAATAACTAGAAATCCAGTAAAAATTATTATGCAAAGAAAATTATTCTGAAGGAAACAAATTAGTCCCCGTCAACCCTCGTACCCACTAGTCAGATAGCAACGAACTAGTCCCATCCATCAGACATCAATAAACGTCCCACACACATTGAGTAGAAAAATTTGCAGATAAGTAGCGAAGTTTAATTGGACTGCGGGAAGCAGAAGATGATGATGATGATGATGATGATGATGATAATGAGAACGGTGCTCGCTCCTCTAGGCGATTCGATTGGAGATTCAGGTGGTGGTGGTGGTTGTGGTGGTGGTAGAAGATGTGAGATTATTGGTGAAACAATTTCTCTTTTCTCTTGTTCTTTGTTTTCTCTCTCTAAACTATGTGTATATAAGATAGAATAATATGTTTTGTATAATTATAATAAATGATATAGCAGGGTATTTTTGTCCATCAGCATTTATCATTTTCCTTAAAATAAATTAATATTATGAAAATTGTCCTTATTGTAAAACCAAATTATGAAACTAGTACTACTTCCCTTTATTAAACATGAATTTGTCCTTTGAGTTATAAAACATTAGGGGGCGATGCCTTAAAACCCATTATCTCTTTTTTAAAATAAGACTTGCTTAATGAGAAGTAAATTCACTCACATAAATTTGCTTTAAATAGAGAGAGTGTGTTGCTAAACTCGCCTTAAATTGAGTGTTTGTGATAAATAACAAATGTTAAAATATATTTTTAGTTAAATTTTAGAGAGAATTGTTTGTGATAGATTTAATTAGAGGCATAAATAGGACCAGTCAAATATTATTATTTGAAGAAAATTGTTGTGAAGGAAACAAATTAGTCCCTGTCAACCCTCTTACCCACTAGTCATATAGCAACGAACTAGTCCCCGTCCATCAGACATCAATAAATGTCCCACACATCGAGTAGAAAAAATTGCAAATAAGTAGCGATGTTTAATTGGACCGCGGGAAACGGATTGTTTGGTGGTTGATAACTCATAAATATATAAATTAATTTATCAATAACAATAAATAATATATATATATATATATATATAACTGATAATATAATATTTGAATGTTTTTTTAAATAAAACTCGTTTAGTGAGAGGTAAGTTCACTTACATAAATTTGCTTTAAATAAAAGGAGTGTTGTTAAACTCACCTTAAATGGAGTATTTGTGATAAATAATAAATGTTAAAATATGTATTTGATTAAATTTTAGAGAGAATTGTTTGTGATAAATTTAAGGAGCCTAAATAAAATAATAGCACTCAAAAATTATTATGGGAAGAAATTGTTCCGAAGGAAACAAGTTAATC
The DNA here is from genome assembly GCA_021464415.1 of Lonicera japonica. Lineage (NCBI taxonomy): Eukaryota > Viridiplantae > Streptophyta > Magnoliopsida > Dipsacales > Caprifoliaceae > Lonicera > Lonicera japonica. The sequence goes on along the minus strand of CM038466.1, from coordinate 42,462,707 downwards.
CCCGTCAACCCTCCTACCCACTAGTCAGATAGCAACGAACTAGTCTCGTCCATCAGACATTTATTGACGTCCCACACGCATAACGTAGAAAAATTTGGAGGTGAGCAGCGAAATTTAATTGGACTGCAGGAAACAGGTGTTGGCGGGGGGGTGGAGATATAATCCCACAAAGTACCCAGCTAATCCCTTAAACACGCAGGGAGTACGGTGGCAAGACCCAAGCTCAAAGGAATTGAGGCCTTTCGACTGATAACTCATAAATATATAAATTAATTTATCAATAATCATAAATAATATATATATGTTTTTATAACTATTGGAGTTTGATAAAACTTTATGGGTCCAAGAGTTCAACCAAACGTAACCAAGTAACTAACACGAAGTCCAACTCGAGGATGGGATTTCGCATTTTCTCGAATAGATTGGGTGTGTTTGGTAACACAATTTTGGAATTCTATTAGAATTATAATTCTATAGTATTACAATTCCAAGAATTGAAATGTCATAGAATTAGAATACCATAGTTTGGATATTATATAGTTTTCATTTAGAATTCCATTAGAATTCCAAATTTAATTGTTTGGCTAATTTATAGAATTCATTTGATTTTCAAAAAAAATGTTTTTGACTACAATTGAACGCTCTATTTAAATGCTTACACATTGTTTTTTGTATTAGATTTTGTTCTTCATATTTATATATATATACATACACACATATACACATATTAACAAATCTATATTTTAATTTCAGTTCATATTAAACTAACTTCATATATATATACATACACACATATATACACATATTAACAAATCTATATTTTAATTTTAGTTCATATTAAACTAAAATTGTAATTAGATGTAATTTCTAGTGCATTCGAAAAATGAAGTTTCTATGCTACTTAATGCAACTTTCATAGTCAATATGTAGCATTCCCATATATCCAGACAAATAAAAATAAAACCACAAAAAAATTCACATATGCTTTAAACAAAATAGGTTCATATATATTATACTTAAGTCAACATTAACTAAAATAAACTATCATAAGTACACATTAGCTCAAAAAAACTCCCTGTAATAACTACTCAACCATAGCTAATCATTACTAGATCATAAGCCAACATGAACAATCATAAATTATAAATTGTATCCGATGAAGAAAATATATCAAATAAAGAGAAACAGAAACTTGGGATCGTCAACTTTCAAGATGCATCAATATCCATGGTTTCTTCAATTCGGCAGGAAGACCAGAGAAAGTATCAAATTTCCTTTGATCATGCATTAAGAAGTCGATTGATTTCAAGAGTTGTCTTTCATTTAAGCCCGGGACCTTTGACACCTCATCTAACACCGCTTGTGTTGTTGGCTTAGACGTTCAGCATTCAAGAAACGATCCAATCTAAGATATAAATAAGAGGAGTTAGTTTAATGGTTAGAAGAATTACCATTTATCAAATAGTTGCAAATTCGACCTTTCTTGTTAATATCTAATTATATAAAAAATAATAAATTGTAACACTCAAATTAAAAATTATATTCAAAACCCCAATTTGTGTGTATATATATATGCGTGCGCGTAAGTTCACTTTTATCTAATTATCTTTTGTCCAAAAAATTTATATGAAATACTATGCAGTACTGGTACACCAGTTGCACTCAAATCAGTTCAAAAAAATTTAAAGCTCTTAACATTGAATATACCAAGGCAAAAATTGTTTTCACAGCGTTCAAGTGCGTGTTACTTAATTACCTAAAAGAATATTAGAGAGATGGGATGCATTTGATAGCAATGAGAAAGGATAATTTATCTTCAGGTCAATTTCAATGTTTGACCCAAGAAAAAAAAAGACGGGTTTCCCTTTCTGCTAAATTGCTTAAAAGCTATCATCTATTTAATATCCTACAAAAAAATGCTTCAAAGTGGAAAAAGTAAATTACTTAAAAATCTTCAGCAAATATGTCACCTATGTAAATATGCCAGTGCAACTGTGTAATTGTAAATACTTCCATAATGCATTTGGAAGTGACATTCCATAATGCATTCTGGTCAATTGGTGATACTTTATCATTCTCTACAATAATAACTTCTAAAATAGAGGGGGAAGCAATGAATGTGCAATTATAAATAAAATACTTTTGACTAACTTAAGAGCGCAGCTGGATTGCCCCAACAAAATGAACTCAATTAGTTTTAATTGCTCATTTTCATAAATAAATTCTCAAATTTTTGTCCTCTAGTTTGCTACCATTTTCAATTGATTAGTACTTTTTCTCGTTTGTACAATTTCTCTCTCTTTTATTTTTCTTCTCTTCTTTAGATGGACTGTACCTTCGACCCTCTTGTAAAATATTATATCCTTTTATTTAATGGAGTTTCTTGTTTACAATCAAAAATGATATTTTGATTGATAATATAGCATACACCAAACAAGCTCTTAAAACCCCCACATTCAAACCGAGTTGAAATGACTTCGCCCAAAAACATAAATGCCCACTAGTTTTATGTAAGAACCAAGAAAAGATAATAAAAAAGTGCAACAATAAGAATAACAAGGAGGGAAAGAAAGACAGGCCAAAGAGTTGTCTGTCTCAATTGGAATAAAATCAAGAGAAACCCATATGATATGATTCTTACATACATATATATATATATATATATCACAAACAGAACATTTTAGTAATAAGCAAATTCAGTATACATCATCTCGTAGAAAAGTGATCAAGGTATCCACCATAAAGAGAACTTTCAAAAAAATCGAGGAAATAGGACCCAAAGAACAAGTACTTCCCTAGGAATTGGAATAAACTAAATAGCACTTCTTATTGCAGCAAGGCCACCCAACTACTTATGAACAAAGAAATGCTAATATGGGTCAAATACCTTAGTTTGAATTCTTTCTTTGTATTGAAATTTTCTATAAAGGTACTTCCATTTTGCTCCAACCATATAACCCACATTAGACCACTACAATGCTCCTTGAAAGGGCTTACTTTTTTTTTTTTTTTTTAATACCCCCTTTACACCCCAATTAATTAACAATACCTTATACCAACTTTTCTGTGGGAATATTTATCCCATTAATCAAGGCCTAAAGGGAGATAAAATCATCAAACTCTATCTTTGAGGACACCATTTGTTCAATGAGACCATGAGGATGAAGAGAGATTCTATAAAGTTTTGGAAACAAGAACATAAAGAAGAATTTACAACTCATTTATCCTCCCAAGACTTAATTGTATTACCCATACCCACTAGACACAGAGAGTGACAAACGAAGGACATTAAACCCTTGAAAAGTTGCTTTCCATGGACTAAAAGAAAGTGCCCCTTCCTACTACTTTAGAATCCCAACAATTACAGTGAACACCAAACATGCTAATAATAAAGAGATAAATCACAACTCTCGAGAGGTTATGGATACTTTAGCAATCTACCACATTTGGAATCCTGAATATCTAAATCATAAACACTGGCTTGGCAAAAATAGGCATTACAAAGTGTTTCCATTTGATCATTAAAAGTAGACCTATAGTTCCTTTGGCACCTGTTACCAATAGACCCATCAATTCTTTAACACCCAAAAGATAGAAAAACATACCAAAGCTTAGTCAAGCAAAACATCGAACACTTGGAATGCACAATATATAAACAGGACCTTTAAAACATTATAAAATCAAATACAACTGTTTCACAAATTAAATGATAGCAAATTCAAATGCCTTGTATTTGGTTCCATTTAAAAAAAAAATTCATAAAATCAATTTTCCTTTATACATGGCTGAGAGAGACAACACGAGGTGAACTCACCAGAAGATGCCTTTGAAATTGTTGCTGGAATGGACAAATCACCGGTGTGATTGTATCTCGAAGAAGAGGTGACCGGTGATTTTATCTCGAAGAAGAGGTGAAAACGAGGTAAAGAAACCCTATCTATTGGTGAAGCATGAAGAAATTCTAGTGTGGAGTAGAGGCGGAAGAAATTCTAGTGTGGAGTAGAGGTAGTGAAGTGTGAAGAAACGTACTGTGAATGAGAAGGAGATCGACGAAAGAGGAAGCAAAGATCGACGAGATCTGTCGTTTTTTTTTTTTTTTTGTTTTGGTTCGTGGAATTGCACTAGAATTGGTTTTGGAAAACACAAGTAGCGGCATAGAATTCGATCCTTTACGTATTTATGGTTTTAGAATTCAAGTTGAATTCCAAATTTAGGCATTTTGGGACATCCAAACAGCAGAATTAGAAAATCATACCCCAATTCCAATTCCATCCTATAGAATTGGGGTATCCAAACACACCCTGAAGAATGCTGAAGAAACCTTTCTTAGTTGAGATGGTCTTGCTGATGTAATAATATTGTTGTGGTAGTAGGCTGATGAGATTATCAGCCGAGATGATGGTGCAAGCATGAATTATTGATAATGATAGTGCATGACATCCATAAAATACTAGAGTGAATCACCCAAGTTTGTGGGAGACGATCCCACAAAGTACCCAAGTAACGCGTTAAACACTTGGGAAGTATGCGTTAAACACTAAAAGACTGCTTGTCAAATCGGAATGTTATATACGTGTCTAAGGACTCATATACATTTAAGGGGCAATTAAAAAAAAAGGGCTTATTAGAGAAAGATTTTTACACTAAAGCTAAGGAATAATTTTTTTTTAAATAAAGGGCCTATTTTTTATTTTATTGATAATATGACATTTGTCTTTTTTTTTTTCATTATAAAATGACATCCCAACCCTTAAAATAAACTAAAAAAATACCAATATGCATTAAAATATGGATTGCAATATGAATTTTGCAGTCCATATTTTACTGCAATATGAACTTTGCAGTCCATATTTTTGGTGCAAAGTTCATATTGCAGTCCATATTTTACTGCAATGTGAACTTTGCAGTCCATATTTCTAGTGCAAAGTTCATATTGCAGTCCATATTTCACTGCAATATTCATATTTTTTGTGCAAATTTCATAAAGAGGAGGTAATTTAGGTAATATATAACATGTTTTTATTAATTAAATGATATTTAAATTTATTCAAATACCTTCATTTAAAATATAAAATAAAATAGGCCCTTTACACTAATTACTAATTAAAAATAGGCCCTTCATTCAAAAAAATATTATTCATTGAATTTTTGGTAAAAATCAATGTATAATAATTAAGCCCTTCTACCTAATTTCTAGTACATTTCTAGTACATTTAATAATATGCCTGACTCATAAAAATATCCCCATAATCAAATACCAAATGTATTAATGTATTGTTATAATAATAATAAAAAAATCCAAAACTTTTTATTTTGAAAAATTTTCTTGGCCGCATCAGCCCCATAAATCCAAAATTTAAATCGATTAGTAACTAGGATCCACTCTTTCAACAACAAGGTGGCCTTGCTTGTAAAATACCTATGGTATTCACATGCTGTGGTACAGAGTAACGAAAAACTGTATATTTAGGGGGTATTTTATTTTGTCTCTAAATACTTCATAGAAGGTGCATTAAAAGAGAAATAAGCGGTTACTATTATAGGAAAAAAAAATCAAGTCAATGACTATTATTTTTTAAATGATTAAACATTCAGTATTGAGAGGTACCATCCCCGGAATGCTTAATGAAGAATTTAAATAATTGATTTAAACAAACACTTAGTATTTGCCTCGTTTGGTTTATGGAAGTGAAATCAATTCCTTTGTCTTTTCCACGGAGGTGAAAAACTAAATTTCCTGTTAAGATTTTTACTTTCTATTATTTGGTAAAGTATGGAAAATATTTAGGTAAGTGTATTAATTATATTGTTGTCAAATTTTTTTATAATAAATGGTTGGAAATCACATGGGAAAATCAATCTCGTGGGTTTTGAGAGGAGTTGTTTTACCCCCTACTTTCCCATCTGTTGAGAAAGTGTTTCCGGAATTTGTGCTTACGAAATAAAGGAAAGGAAATACTTTCCTTTCTTGACACCTCAAATCCGTGAACCAAACAAGGCCTAGAGTTAGATTTAGCATTTAAAAACTTCTCTGATTTCACCCCCCCAAAACCTAGATCGAAAGGTTACCCCAGCCGACAGTGATCCAAATCATCATCAACAATGATTCGAAATCATATGTCGTTCAAACTTTCAAGGTAAAAAAATAAATAAAACAAACAAACCCGTAAACTGTAGTTGATTTGCTTGTAATGAAAATCATGGGCATAATAGTCTTGTCCAATATTACATACAACTCAGCATTAATCACAAAAACCTTATTTTAAGAAACAATTTGAAATTAGGGGTGTAATCCTAATAACACAATTAGCGCTATCCAAACCCCTAATATATTTCAAAAATAAGGGTGTGATCCTATTTTTTAATAAATTAAACAAGATTGGAAAAGATTTATTTATGCATTCAAAAAAAAGATAAAAATACTTTAATTTATTTGTACTTTTATATATGGTTTAAAGAAATAAACTTTTTTTATTTGGAAATGGTAATAGTTCTCTAACCGTCCCTTAGGATTGATTTTGCTTTGCATCCGCAACAATTCCCTTTATTTTTTTTAAACCAAAGAGAGGACAATAACCCCTAAATTTTATTCATATTCAAAAAGCAAACAAGCAAACAACTTGAAAGCACTCGACCCTAAAATCTACATCACAATAAAACATCAAAAAAAGGATACAAAAGGGCCATCTCCAAAGTCTAAAAGAGTACAATGCGAAACGAAAACGAAAACGAAAATTGCAAGAATACAGTTTTACACTTTTAGTTAGACGCACATAATTGACCTCCTCTCGATTCTGAACCTGCAAGCTTTGATCATGGGAGGGATCCAACTACTGTTGACCTAATGCCATATTGGCTTGCCATTATTTTTATTCATATGTATTTTACGTAATCAGGGGAACATGCAACAAGTAGTATTATTGGTGTTGCTCTGGCCTTGGCGTTCATCTTCACTCGCATTCCCAAGCGACCTCTCTCTACATTTTTTCACCTTCCATATGATATAAATAATGAGGCGGCAAATATACACTAAGAAAACAACGAAAATCAATCCCACCAACGCGAGAACCGAGTACAATCCTATATCAAACACAGATGGATGGACAGATGGATGGACATATGGATGGACAGATGGATGGACAGATGGATGGACATGGACAGATGGATGGTCATTCGGCGCAGTGGCCACCATCACAATAACGTAGGTGATTACCATAGTTATCATTGTTATCCATATGATGCCAGTTAAAAACCACATGAATATCTTTTGCCTCAGAAAGTGAAACCAAGTTGTCCCGAAGGTAGGTGAGCCGCTTATAAGAAGTAGGACTGTGATAATAGCGGCAACAAAAGAAGCCGCATTGAAAACCTCAAATATAGTATAATAGACCTCGTTATTAATGGCCATAATAGATGTTCCAGCAACAACTGGAAATTTTACCTCATGGTTAGTCGCATTAATATAGGTGCCCACATTATCTTCCCAAACACCACCGGGAGGGTTAATTGCACCTTGGAAAGTCATACTGGCAATCACAGTTGCAGCGACCAGTATAGCATCCCTTTTACTTTCCAACAAATTTTCATTTTTGTTGTACGTGTTATTGCATTGTGAGAATGACTTTGAGAATTCAGTTTTAAGAAGTAGGTTGCGCATTTCAGTGTTTTTTGGATCTTCTGGCATTTGTTTTATCAAATCCGAAGCTGTAAAACTATTTGCATTCTTCAAATCAACAGCCAATTGAGGTTTACAAACCAACTGCTTCATTGTCTGCATAAGAGATATAAATATGCATAACTAAGTGGTCAAAAAAATACACATATATACTGTCTTTTTTATAATTCGCTTGTATAAGGGCAACACTTTTCACGACGAATTTTTTCACCAAAAACATCTTTCAATGTTTTTGTGATGAATTTCCGTCACCAGAAGTGCAAGAATTATTTCATTTATAAATCTATTCATTATGAATTCTAAATTTGTTTACTTTGAGATAGATTTGTGTAGTGTGATTTAATCTCATAAATTTATACGATAGTTGTAAATTGATTATCTAACTCAAATATTTTTTAAACAGTCCTATTGTATATATGTCTTCAAAAGTAGCATGAATATATATAGCCTTTTATATTAATCTATTTTGCACTTTAAACACTATTATGAGAAAACCTAAGTCTTGGAAAATGACTAACCCGCCTAAAAAAACAAAAGCCAAAAACTAAATAAAAATTCAGCCTTAGAATTTTTTTTAATTACCTCCCATTGTTTCAAGGCTACAACTTTGTGCAAGATAGTGTTGCCTTCTCCATCTTGAGAATTTAAAAAGGTGTGATCAACCTCCAGCAATTGGTGTAGAGCTTCCAGACCATTACGTATTACATACAAGTGAAGTATCGTGATGGTTTTTGTTTTATTCAAGGGGTACATAATTGCTTCTGGTCTTTCTTGTACCAATTCATTTACAACCTCAACTCGGCCTTTGTCCATGGCGGCTAAGTGAAGAGGAGTCCTTCCGAATTTGTCCTCCATTAAACAAACATCAGCATCTGCTTTGAGTAAGAGCTTCACCATCTCTACATGTCCATTTGCAGAAGCCAAGTGAAGAGGTGAACGAAGCCGAGAGTCTAGTTCACTGACTAGATCCGGCCTGCGTTGTAAAAGGGCTTTTGCAAAGTCTACATGACCTCGAGTAGCGGCTACGTGTAAGGGCGTTTCATTAAAACGAAATGGAGATGGCCTTTCATAGTAGTTAAGAACGAGTTCATCTTCTCTGAGTAATTCTTCTAAAGACTGGATATCGCCTCTAAATGACGCATCATAAAGCTTCTTCTCTCTCATCAAGTTGATCTCCATTGAAAATTAGTGAAGAGTCTTATAGTTGTGCTACTTGGAAGAAAGTACAAAGTGGTAGTATTTATAATAAATCAAGAACATTTTAAATGTCCACAATCTATAGTTCTATTATTGGGGGAGATAGTGTGATCAGCACGACGCATGTGCTTTGTTAGGGACGGACCCAGAATTCTTTTGTGTGGGGGGGTGGGGGGGCGGGGGCTAATATTTTGAAAAAAAAAAAGTTCACAAAGTAAAAGTATTTCGTATAATAAAAACATATAAAGAAAAAAAGTTCAATAACATTAAAAAAATACTTTAGTTCATACAATACGAAACGTATTTAACTAAGTTGAGCTCGATGAGACTTTAATAATTCAAATTCATCTATTACAGATTCTAAATCAATTTTCAACCCAAGGTCATGCTCCAAATAGTTTTCCCCTTTTTTTTGGTGATTGATGTTGTTCTATAGTTTATAACCTAAACAATTAATACTAACACAAATAATCATTTATTTAAAATTAATGATAAAAATTAAATTAACAACTCAATATTCAACTACAAACACTAACTTAACCTAAATAAATATTAAACATCTAAACTATAATCTTTAAATCTCTAACTTAAAAGTTACAAATAATCATAAAATAAAGCTACTAAATATTAAATAATAATTACTGAAATAATTTGATATTTAAATAAAAAAAGTAGTTTCTAACTCATAAAGATATAATAAATTTAACTTGAATTAAATAAGTATTAGAGTTTTAAACTTTAAAGATTTACCTCAAAGGAGCTAAGTACATTGTTCACACGAAACTTTAATAATTCAAATGAGTAATGCTCCATTGCTCCAAACCTTCACAAATCGCAAAATAAAAATATTAAGATTATGGACCCACCTATAACCTATTATAAATGGAAGAGACAAATATTGAAGAAAAAAGAAAAATAAAATTATTGAAAAGTGGTCCCAAATGACAACGAAAAATATTAAAGAATGGAGATGAAAGTGAGCTGCTAAGTGTTGGCTGCTACAGTAGAGAATAAAGAGAATAAGTTATAATGATCCAGTAATTATGTAACTTTCATCCCTTAGCTTTATGTAACTTTCATCTCCATTTCATAATGATCCAGTAATTATGCCAAATCCCATCCTCTTGAGTTGGACTTTGTGTTGGTTACTTGGTTACATTTGTTTGAACTCTTGGGCCCATAGAGTTTTATCGGACTCCAATAGTTATGTTGGAGCTTTTGTGTATTTAAAGAAAAAAAATAAAACCAAGACAAGGTGATTTAATGTGATGTGATGTGATGTGATGTAATGTAATATTATCCCAAATCCTACGTAGGAGAGATATAAAATCTTTCATGGTTTTTATATGGAAGAATTTGCTTAAGGGCTTGAGCCCTTTGGGCATTACACTTTTGTGCTATTGGGTGAGGACATGGATGAATGTCGTTCTCCACACGCGCGTCGACAGACCGACCCAACTCGACCCTGTCCAGTCTTGGGCTCGGGCTTTGGGCTTGTCTTGTGTAGTGTATTATATTTTTATACAAAATACTTTTAAAGATTTTTTTAAAATAATTAAAAAAAAATTAAAATTAAAAGGCTCCCTCATTTTCCTCCACGATTTCCTCCAACACGCTCCCTTAATTTTCTCCGTGTTTTCTTGCTGAATTTCCTCAAAGTGGTTTTTTGGTTCACACTTTATCCCTTAAAAACGGATCAAAAATAGTTCTTAATAAACTACCTTCAACTACGAATACTATCCATCTACAAAAAAAAAATCCAATAGAGAAAAATTTAGCCTCCGGCAGTAAAATATTTTCCGATCCCGAGCGATTAAAAGAATGTTATTGTCGAGCGATCGAAAAAGTACAAATCGATCGTGTAGAGGGTATCTGGGCTGTTTCATCTTGGGGACGGCGTGGCATAATCAGAACTGCTAGCACAATTCCGAGCAAAGCCGCGAAATGTCTTAAAGAGAGCGACTTAGTCCGCGACTCAACCCGGTGTACTCTCTACCTTGTCTATTTCGATTCTGTAGTTCATATTTTCCAACAATTTTAAGACATTTACCTATCTGCTATATTTTGTGTAACTGTTATGATGACTAATGAACATAATCAAGCTGCTGCTTCTGGCTCATTAAATCAACCTTTCAAATTTGAGGGCCTGCACTTAAGGAGTTAGAAAAAAAAAGTTTTTTTACTTAACGCTTAAGAAGGTGGAATCTACTTGTGTTTCTGAAAAACCCACCTTACTTAATCCGATTTCTGAGGTAGATCATAAGACTCTCAAAACTTGGGAAGACAATGATTATGCATGAAGAAATCTGATCTTGAATGCTCTTCATGACGAACTTTATGATGTTTAACTCCCGTGCAAATCCGCAAAAGAAATTTGGGATTCACTTCAAAAGAAATATGACACTGAAGAGGCTGGGTCTAAAAAATACGCAGTCAGTCGTTATCTGAAATTTCAGATGACGGATGACAAGCCTATTGTTACACAGTCCCACGAACTTCAGAAAATTGCACATGAGGTCAGTTTTGAAGGGATGAAATTTGATAAGCAGTTTCAAGTGGCAGTTTTGATTGATAAATTACCCCCTGGCTGGAAAGATTTTAAAAATAGTTTGAGCCACAAATCTAAAGAGTTTTCACTTGAAAGTTTGATTACAAAATTCAGGATTGAGGAGGAAAATAATAAGCAAGATTAGAATGATGAGATTCTGGTTGTTTTTAACAAAAATCAGAACCGTAATCAAAATCAGAATCACTTGAACAAAATCCCTCCTGCTTTGAGGCCGAACCGGAAAAATATGAAAAATTAGAACGATGGAAATAATGCGATCCGGTACAGAAACCAGAATAGGGCTAACCAAACTCAGAACCAAAACAAAAATGGCCAAGCTAATAATAATAATAATAATAATAATAATAATAATAATAATAATAATAATAATAATAATAACAACATTGTGTTCTCTTGCTATCACGGTGGAAAGCCTGATCATATGGCAAGAAATTATTGAAACAAATGCCAAGTTCCTCAGGAGAATGTTACTGAAGAAGACCCCATAGTGGCTATGATAATTGAAATTAATCTGGTATTTGGTTCTGATTGTTGGTGGGTGGATACTGGCGCTTCTCATCATATCTGCCATGATCGTGCTCTATTTAAGACCTATTCTGATGCTGTGGATAAGAAAGTGTTGTTGGGTGATTCCCACACTACTAATGCTGCTGGCACGGGTGATGTCGAGTTAAAATTTACTTCTGGAAAGACCGTCGTCCTTAAGGATGTTTTTCATACTCCAGAAATTAGGAAGAATCTTGTTTTGGGTTACCTCCTTAATAAAGTTGGTTTTGTTCAAACCATTGGGGCAGATTTATTTACTCTAACTAAAAATGGTGTATTTGTGGGAAAGGGTTATGCGTGTGATGGGATGTTGAATTTGAACGCTGAGGCTCATAAATTCATTTCTACTTATATGTTGTGTTCTTTTAATATTTGGCATGCTAGACTTTGTCATGTGAATAAACGTTTAATTAAGAACATGAGTAATATAGGACTGATTCCACTACTGTCACTTGATGATTTCGAAAAATGTGAATTCTGTAGCCAAGCTAAAATTACAAAAATGCCGCATAAATCTGTCACTAGAGAATCTAAACTGTTTGATTTAATTCATTCTAATATATGTGAATTTTATGGTGTTTTAACTCGTAATGGAAAATGGTATTTCATTACTTTTATTGATGATAATTCAAATTACACATATGTTTATCTCATGAAAAATAAAAGTGAAGCAATTGATATGTTTAAAGTATTCATATCTGAAGTTAAAAATTAGTTTAGTACGAATATAAAGAGATTACGTAGTGATAGAGGCACTGAATATAACTCAACTGATTTTATTAATTTGTATGCTCACCATGGAATTATTCATGAGACAACTGCTCCCTATTCTCCTGAAATGAATGGAAAAGCTGAAAGAAAAAATAGAACATTTGCTAAATTAATAGTTGCCACTTTGTTGAATTCAGGAGCTGCTAATCATTGGTGGGGAGAAATATTATTGATTGTTTGCCATATCCTTAATCATGTGCCTAAAACAAAATCGAAAGTGTCCCCTTATGAAATTTTGAAAAATAAGAAACCCAATATTTCTCATTTACGTGGTTGGGGTTGTCTTGCTTATGTGCATATACCCGATCCTAAAAGGTCTAAACTTGCTAGCCGTGCCTATGAATGTACTTTTATTGGTTAATTATGCAGTTAAGAACAAGGCATATAAATTTTATGACATGAAAAATCAGGTTATTATTGAATCTAATGATGTAGATTTCTATGAAAATAAATTCCCTTTTAAATTGAAGAATAATGGGGGTAGCTCACTACCTTCTAGCTCTATCTTACCTGCTAGTACCGTGCACCATCATACATCAATTGAACCTAGGAAAAGTAAAAGGGTTAGAACCACTAAAGACTTTGGGCCTAATTTTTATGCATACACTTTAGAAGAGGAGCCATCCACTATTCAAGAAGCATTGTCTTCTTTAGATGCTGACCTTTGGCAAGAAGCCATTAACGATGAAATGGATTCCTTAGAATCAAATAGAACTTGGCATCTAGTAGAACTTCCTCTTGGTTATAAAACCATAGGCTGTAAGTGGATACTTAAAAAGAAATTAAAACCTGATGGCACTGTTGACAAAAAGCACGTTTAGTTGTCAAGGGTTATAGACAACGTGAAAATGTAGATTTATTTGATACTTATTCTCCCGTTACTAGAATAATGTCTATACGTGTTTTGATTGCCCTGGCTTCCTTGCATGATCTTGTTGTGCATCAAATGGACGTTAAAACCGCTTTCCTTAATGGAAAATTAGAAGAAGAAATTTACATGGAACAACCTGAAGAATTCATTATTACAAGCCAAGAACAAAAGGTATGCAAATTAGATAAATCCCTTTATGGTTTGAAACAGGCTCCTAAGCAATGGCATGAGAAATTTGATAAATTAATTATTGCAAATGGATTTAGAATTAATGAAAGTGATAAATGCATTTATTATAAAACTGAGAATAATGCTTGCATTATTATATGTTTGTATGTTGATGACTTGCTTATTTTTGGTTCTAATATCCATGTAGTTAATAATGTGAAATCCATGATATGTGCAAATTTTGATATGAAGGATTTGGGAGAAGCCAATGTAAGTTTAGGGATTAAAATTACTAGGACAGAAAAGGGACTTTCTTTGGATCAATCTCATTACATTGAGAAGATTCTAAAGAAATATAATTACTCAGACTGTAAACCAGCATGTACACTATATGATCCTAGTGTTAAGTTGTTCAAGAACATTGAAAACAATGTTAGACAAACTGAGTATGCAATCATCATTGGTAGCCTTCGATACGCTACTGATTGCACTAGGCCCGATATTTCTTATGCAGTGGGGGGTACTATGTAGGTTTACTACCAATCCTATTATGGAGCATTGGCATGCTGTTGAGAGGGTCATGCGTTATCTAAAAAGAACCATGGACTTAAAGTTACACTATCAAAAGTATCCCGCTATCCTAGAAGGATATAGTGACGCTGACTGAAATACCCTATCAGAAGATTCCAAGGCTATTAGTGGATATATCTTCAACATTGCTAGAGGTGTAGTTTCTTGAAAACCCAAGAAACATACCATTTTGGCCCAGTCTACGATGGAGTCTGAGATGATAGTACTAGTTGCTGCTAGTGAAGAAGCAAGCTGGCTGAGAAGCTTTCTTGCAGATACCCCTCTATGGGAGAGACCGATACCAGCTGTCCATATCCATTGCGATAGTACCGCGGCTATTACAAAAGTTCAGAACCGTTACTATAACGGTAAGAGATGACAGATTTGTCGTAAACACAGCACGATTAGAGAGTTATTCTTCAAAGGTGCTGTAAGAGTGGATTATGTGCGGTTTGAGAAAAATTTGGCTGATCCTTTGACAAAAAGACTAACGATAGAGAAGGTGCTTAACACCTCGAAAGGGATGGGGTTAACGCCCAACGAGATTTGAGTCACTATAATGGTAACCCGACCTATGGACTGGAGATCCCAAGAAATAGGTTCAAAGGGTAAACAATAAGTTACAAGTGATACTTTAGAAATCATGTAGCATTATCTCATCCCTATAGAGCATGATATCTTGAAGCGGCGAAAAGGTTGAGCATTTGCTCTTAATGAATTCTATAGCTCTATATGGAGTGGGGTATTGGTACTATAAGAGTACTCTTGATAGACTCACCTATGTGAATGTGGAAGAGAGGTCGCTTCCTATGGAATTTTGGGCAAATTCTCTAGAGCATTCACTGCATTCACTAACTGGGATATAAGTACATAGCCATAACGTGCTGGCCTTTGGACAACACTCTTGGGGGCAGTGTGTGTTGTGATTGTCAAAGATAGAGTTCAAAACTTCGAGTTACTCTAATGTAGTCTGAAACACAAACACTACGTAAAGGTTCAAGTTGAAAAATACGTTTACTTATGCACTGTCCTACGTAATATGATCGATGAAAAAGTTTTTCCTAAAATACAAGTGGGGGATTGTTGGAGCTTTTGTGTATTGAAAGAAAAAAAATAGAACCAAGACAAGGTGATTTAATGTGATGTGATGTTTGATGTGATGTGATGTAATGTTATCTCAAGTCCTACATAGGAGAGATATAAAACATTTCTTGGGTTTTTATATGGAAGAGTTTGCTTAAGGGCTCGAGCCCTTTGGGCATTACACTTTTGTGCTAATGGATGAGGACTTGGATGAATGTGGTTCTCCACAAACGCGCCGACTGACCCGACCTGACCCTGTCCGGTCCAATCTCGGGCTTGTCTTGTGTATTATCTTTTTATACAAAATACTTTTAAAGAATTTTTTTTTGAATAATTAAAAAAATAAAAATTAAAAGGCTCCCTCATTTTTCCTCCACGATTTCCTCCAACACGCTCCCTTAATTTCCTCCGTGTTTTCTTGCGGAATTTCCTCAAAGTGGTTTTTTGTTTCATACTTTATCCCTTAAAAACGAATCAAAAACAGTTCTTAATAAACTACCTTCAACTACGAATACTATCCATTTACAAAAAAAAAATTCGGCAGAGAAAAATTTAGCCTCCGGCAGTAAAATATTTTTCGATCCCGAGCGATTAAAAGAGTGTTATTGTCGAGCGATCGAAAAAATACAAATCGATCGTACAGAGGGTATCTGGGCTATTTCATCCTGGGGACGGCGTAACATAATCAGAACTAGCACAATTCCGGGCAGAGCCACGAAACGTCTTAAAAAGAGCGACTTAATCCGCGACTCAACTCGGTGTAATCTCTATCTTGTCTATTTCGATTATGCAGTTCATATTTTCTAACAAATTATATATATATATATTATTTATGATGATTGATATTTTAATTTATATATTTATGAGTTATGAGTTGAAAGGCCTCAATTCCTTTGAGTTTGGGTCTTGCCACAGTACTCCCTGCGTGTTTAAGGGATTAGCTGGGTACTTTGTGGGATTATATCTCCACCCCCCGCCAACACTTGTTTCCTGCAGTCTAATTAAATTTCGCTGTTCATCTGCGAATTTTTCTACGTTATGCTTGTTGACGAATATAGAGAGAGAGATGAGAGAATGGATTGTTATTTCATGTTCATTTGTACAATCCCTTTATATAGGGATGAAAGGAGTATACATTTTCAACAAAAATACAACAAGATACATGTGAACAATTTGACATTTGTGTTTGTATTATCTTGATCATCTAGATGGAGTGATGTATGCAATGATGTAAACTTTCTAATACTCCCCCTCAAGTTGGCACACATATATCAAACATGCCCAACTTGCTAATCAGCTTGGCGAATACTTTCCGTGTCACGGCTTTTGTGAGTATGTCAGCTAACTGATCTTTAGAGCGTACATGAGGAATAGTAATAACTTTATCTTCTAACTTCTCTTTAATGAAGAACATATCCACTTCAACATGCTTTGTTCTATCATGTTGAAGTGTATTGTGTGCGATATCACATGCTGCCTTGTTGTCACAATATAGCACCATAGGTTCTTTCGGAGGAAAACCAAGATCTGTCACTAGTAGTTTTAACCACAATAATTCTTGAATACCGACTGCCATTCCTCGATATTCTGCTTCTGCACTTGATCGGGATACTACCTTTTGCTTCTTACTCCTCCAAGTGACCAAGTTTCCTCCTACAAATGTAAAATACCCTGATGTAGACCTTCTATCACATATATTTCCTGCCTAATCAGCATCAGTGTATCCTTCAACATTCAGGAAATCCTTATTTTTTTGGAACAGGATTCCCTTCCCAGGAGCTGTTTTGAGATAACTAATAATTGTCATAACTGCCTGCATATGTTTTTTCCCTGGATTATGTAGGAATTGACTGACAATGCTCAATGTATATATCAGGCCTTGTATGTGCTAGATACATCAATCTTCCCACCAATCGCTGATAGCGTCCCTTATCGACAGGCACTTGATCTGGTTCGACTTCTAACTTCAATCCTTCCTCCATTGGAGTCTCTGACGATTGACAAGCGGACATTCCGGTTTCACTTAGTAAATTTAAGGCGTATTTTCTCTGAGAAAGGAAACTGCCCTTTGATGATCTAGACACCTCGATTCCCAAAAAATATTTCAAGTTCCCAAGATCTTTCATCTCAAACTCCTGAGATAAGAGCTTTTTCAAAGCCTGTTGTTCTTGAGGGTCGTTTCCTGTGAGTACCATATCGTCTACATAGACGATAAGTGCCGTAATCTTCTCATGACTTTTCTTCAAAAATAAGGTATGATCAGAATTACTCTGACTGTACCCAAATTTTTGCATCGATCTCGCGAATCTCCCAAACCAGGCTCTGGGGGATTGTTTTAGTCCGTACAAAGATTTCTTCAACTTGCATACTTTATTCGTATGCTCAACTGGAATCTTATATCCAGGTGGAAACTCCATATATACCTCCTCCTCTAACTCCCCATGTAAGAAGGCATTTTTTACATCGAACTGTTGTAGAGACCAGCCCAAGTTTGCAGCTAATGAGAGTAACACCCGCACAGTATTGATCTTTGCCACAGGCGCAAATGTCTCTAAATAATCAATTCCATGTCTCTAAATTGATTTAAATTTCACAGTGTAGACTCACTTGCAACCCACCTTTCTTTTTCCTGCTGGTAATTCGGTCAATTCCCATGTGTCATTTTTCAACAAGGACTTCATCTCCTCATCCATTGCTGACTTCCACTTAGGGTTACATAAGGCTTCCTACACACTGTTAGGAATAGATACAGAGGATAATTGATTCACAAAAGATTTATTTGATGCAGTTAAACGATCATACGACACATAATTACTCATAGGATACTTGGCTTTACTGGTAAAGTCTGGGTCATATGTGGGTTTAGGTACACCTCTATTTATTCGGTCAGGAAGTTGCTTTAAAGGAATAGAAGAAGATGATACCTGGGATGCCTCAGTTTCAGGGATATTTGAAGTGGACGATTGGTTGTTTGCATTAGGGAAAGACGGAGATGGAGATGGCACATCTTCACTTGAAAAAATTTCTGTTGTTTCTGTTGCCAGTGGTGAACTTGGAGTTACCTCTGTTAAGCTTATCTCCTCTTCCTCATTGATTTTTTCAAATAAGTGAACTTCCTTATAATGCTCCCCCTGAAGTTCAGTTTGGTGAAAGTACATAGTTACTTCATAAAACGTCACATCCATGGTGACATACAGTTTTTGTGTGGGAGGATGATAACACCGATACCCCTTCTGAGAAGATGCATATCCTACAAAGACGCATTTGAGAGCCCGAGGTTCAAGCTTATTCCGTTGTTCCTTTGGTAAGTGGACAAATGCAACACACCCAAAAACCCGTGGAGGAAGATTTGACACGGTGGGAGCCGTGACAAACGTAGATAGGACTTCAAAGGGTGTATGAAAATCAAGGACAGCTGAAGGGATGCGGTTCACTAAATAGACAGCTGAGGAAAGTGCTCCACCCCAGTAGGAGATTGGTGTTTTGGCGCCAATCAATGATGCCCGAACTATTTCCAATAAATGACGGTTTTTGGGTTCGGCAACCCCATTCTGTTGAGGAGTGTAAGCACATGTTGTCTGATGAATAATCCCGTGGAGTTTGAAGTATGCTTATAACTCGGTACTCATATATTCACCACCATTATCACTTCAGAGAACTTGAATAATAGCGTTATATTGTGTACTGATCTGTTTATGGAATTCCTGAAACAAACGACTAACTTCACTTTTGGATTTCATGGGACAAACCCACGTCATCCGAGTACAATAATCAATAAACGTGACAAACCATCATATTCCACTTAAAGAAGAAATGTGAGATGGACCCCATACATCAGAATGAATAATCATAAATGGAACTGAACTTTTACTCATTGATGGTTTAAAGGAAGTACGATGGCTTTTAGCCAATTCACAAATCTCACAATGAAAAACAGATAAATCAACTGTATTAGCTAAACGGGGAAATAGTTTCTTTAAGTAACCAAACGATGTGTGTCCTAACCGACGGTGCCACAACCAAAGTTCATCTGCAATCTTCTTTTCAGAGGTATTGCTGTGTAAGGCCAAGCGATCTGTGGTTTTCTCCTCCAGGTCCAGGTAGTACAATTACCCTTTCCTAATGCCGCAACCAATCGTCTTCCTTGTCTGAATATCCTTAAAAACACAATGGGAAGGCCAAAAGGTGACAACATAATGTAAAGCATTAGTTATTTGGGCAACTGATAGTAGATTATAATCTAAGGATGGTACTACTAAGACAGAGTTCAGGTTCAGGGTGTTTGATAGGTTAACTGACCTTTTGCCTACTACAGGAACTGGAGAACCATTAGCTGTGGAAACAAATGTCTGAGATGATGGGTTTAACGTAGTAACCATATTTGAATTAGATGTCATATGATAAGTGGCACCCGAATCAATTACCCATGTATTATTCAAAACAGAGACAAAATGTAAAGACCTGATGTACCGGTGGTGGTAAGTAAGCCCGAGGCCTGTTTGTTTCCTCTTTCTATGTTTTGACCTGGTCGGCGATTGTGAGAGTCCTTCCACCAATCCAGGTAGCCAATGATTTCATAGCAACCCTTTTTCGAGTGTCCCGTAAGTCCACAGACAGAGCACGGAGGGTATTTAGAGGTAAATCCCCGAGAGTCATTTGGTCGTTTACCAGAGCTGAGTTGTTTCTCTGACTTGCGCCAATTTGAATTGTAGGGGGCTTGATTACGGACTGCCAGAGCTGCAGTATCGGTCTTGGTGTTCATTGTTTGTCGTCGAAGAGCTTCTCGTCGAACCATGGCATATACTGCTTCTAGTTCTGGAACCGGATCTTTTCGAAAAATCTCACCTCGAATCTGTTCAAGTTCACTATCTAGACTGGCAAGAAAAATGTGAACTCGCAAGCGCTGAATTGATTTCCTATACGACTCCTCATCCTTAGAGCATTCCATAGCTACCTTATCACGGTGGTCCAATTCGCTGAATATCTCCGTCAGCTCCCCATAGAACTCAGATATTGATCTCCCACCCTGTTTGGCAGTGAATACCCGTTGGTTTAAAGAAAACACTTATAATTCATCTGCTCCGTCATGAAACGCTGTAGAAAGTGATTTCCAGATCTCACGTGCCATAGGAATACGAATGTAATGTTTCATGATTTCTGGTTTCATGGACATTAAGAGCCAGCATTTTACACGTTGGTTATCAGGGTACCATTTATCATATTCTGGTGTTCCTTCTTTCGGAATTGAGGCTGAACTTTGAATAAAAGAGAATTTTTATTTTTCTGCGGTGTGCATTTCCATGAGTTGAGACCATATATCATAGTTGGTTTCATCCAGTAGAATGCCGATATTGAATGAGGAACCATCAGTTTGAATAATGAGTGGGGAATCCTTTGTGGATGAACCGGTCATAGTTATGGAGTCGTTAGCCATTGGAAGAATAAAATACTCAGTAATCTAAATAGAATTTGAAATTTTTGAGGTCGTTGTTGTATTCAGAGGGTTGAAAAATGTCAGGAACAAGTTCTGGGGCAAAAATAAAACTTTCAGAAAGTTCAGGGGCCAAAATGTAAATATAAGAAATTTCGAGGGTCAATTTGCAAATAACAACTGACGAATTTCAGAATATTCCGTTAAGTACAAACGGCGTTAGGAATATACCGTTAACTGTAACAGCGTTAGGAATATACCGTTAAATATAACGGTAGAAAACAACTACCGTTACGCTGACGTGGCGATGATGCACCAGTGACATGGCAGGTGCGCGGCAGTGACGTGGCGTTGACGTGGTGGACACGTGGCGCTGACGTGTCAACTAGGGCTGAGGTGGATGAGACGTGGTCGTCTTCTTCACAGGGTGGCGCGTGAGACTCACGCGCCTGAAGCTGATTTCTTTAGGTGGCGTGTGTGGGCGCGTGGTACATCCAAATCAGGTAATTCCAACGCGGTTT
Organism: Lonicera japonica; assembly: GCA_021464415.1. Taxonomy (NCBI): domain Eukaryota; kingdom Viridiplantae; phylum Streptophyta; class Magnoliopsida; order Dipsacales; family Caprifoliaceae; genus Lonicera; species Lonicera japonica. The sequence goes on along the minus strand of CM038466.1, from coordinate 42,441,305 downwards.
GGATCGTATTGTTATGTAGATGAGGATAGTATGATGTTTGGTTTGTTTTGATGTCTTGAATGAATGAACGATGGTTTTGAATTTTCTGGTTGAAAATTTTTTGAGATGGTGTGGGTTCTGGTGGGTTCTGGGGTAATGGTGTCAGCTGTTTGGCTGTTTTTAATGTGTCAACATTTACTCTGATACCATGTTGATGAATATAGAGAGAGAGATGAGAGAATGGATTGTTATTTCATGTTCATTTGTACAATCCCTTTATATAGGGATGAAAGGAGTATACATTTTCAACAAAAATACAATAAGATACATGTGAACAATTTGACATTTATGTTTGTATTATCTTGACCATCTAGATGGAGTGATGTATGCAATGATGTAAACTTTCTAATAATGCGTGTGGGACATCAATAAATGTCTGATGGACGAGACTAGTTCGTTGCTATCTGACTAGTGGGTAGGAGGGTTGACAGGGATTAACTTGTTTCCTTCAGAACAATTTCTTCGCATAATAATATTTGAGTGCTATTATTTTATTTATCCTCCTTAAATTTATCACAAACAATTTTTCTTAAAATTTAATTAAAAATATATTTTAACACTTCTTATTTATAATAAATACCCCATTTAAAGTGAATTTAACGACACACTCTTTCTATTTAAGGCAAATTTATATGAGTGAACTTACTTTTCATTAAACGAGTCTTATTTAAAAAAATATTCAAATATTATGTTATCTGATATTAAGTAAATTATAAATAAATAAATATATATATTTTTTATTTATTGTTATTGATAAATTAATTTATATATTTATGAGTTATCAACCACCAAACAAACTGTTTCCCGCGGTCCAATTAAACTTCGCTACTTATTTGCAATTTTTTCTAATCAATGTGTGGAATTTATTGATGTCTGCTGGACGGGGACTAGTTCGTTGCTATATGACTAGTGGGTAAGAGGGTTGACGGGGACTAATTTGTTTCCTTCAGAACAATTTTCTTCAAACAATAATTTTTGAGTGGTACTATTTATGCCTCTAATTAAATCTATCACAAATAATTCTCTTTAAAATTTAACTAAAAATATATTTTAACAGTTTTTATTTATCACAAACACACAATTTAAGGCGAGTTTAGCAACATACTCTCTCTATTTAAAGCAAATTAATGTGAGTAAATTTACTTCTTATTAAGCGAGTCTTATTTAAAAAAACACTCAAATATTATATTATTTAATATAAGATAAGGTCTAAATATATATATATATATTTATTTATTGTTATTGATAAATTAATTTATATATGGGGCAATTAAAAAAAAGGGCTTATTAGAGAAAGATTTTCACACTAAGGCCAAGGAATAATTTTTTTTTAAATAAAGGGCCTATTTTTTATTTTATTGATAATATGACATGTGTCTTTTTTTTTTCATTATAAAATGGCATCCCAACCCTTAAAATAAACTAAAAAAATATCAATATGCATTAAAATATGGACTGCAATATGAACTTTGCAGTCTATATTTCACTGCAATATGAACTTTGCAGTCCATATTTCACTGCAATGTGAACTTTGCAGTCGATATTTTTAGTGCAAAGTTCATATTGCAGTCCATATTTCACTGCAATGTGAACTTTGCATTCCATATTTTTAGTGCAAAGTTCATATTGCAGTACATATTTCACTGCAATATGAACTTTGCAGTTCATATTTTATTGCAATATGAACTTTGCAGTCCATATTTTTTGTGAAAATTTCATTAAAAGGGGTAATTTAGGTAATACATAACATGTTTTTATTAATTAAATGATATTTAAATTTATTCAAATACATTCATTTAAAATATAAAACAAAATAGGCATCTTACACTAATTACCAATTAAAAATAGGCCCTTCATTCAAATTACCAATTAAAAATAGGCCCTTCATTCAAAAAAATATTATTCATTGGATTTTTGGTAAAAATCAATGTATAATAAGCCCTTCTACCTAATTTCTAGTTTATATATTTATGAGTTATCAACCACCAAACAATCTGTTTCCCGCAGTCCAATTAAACTTCGCTGCTTATCTGCAAATTTTTCTACTCAATGTGTGTGGGACATTTATTGATGTCTGATGGACGGGACTAGTTCGTTGCTATCTGACTAGTGGGTAGAGAGTTGACGGGGACTAATTTGTTTCTTTCAGAACAATTTTGGTCGCACAATAATCTTTGAGTGATGTTATTTACATTTTTTAAATTTATTATATACAATTATCTCTAAAATTTAATTAAGAATATATTTTAACATTTCTTGTTTATCTCACACACACCCCTTATTTAAAGAGAGTTTAGCAATATACTCTTCCTATGTGACACAAATTTATGTAAATAAATTTACTTCTTATCAAACGAGTCTAGTTTATTTAAAAGACATTCAAATAATTTATTATCTGAAGTTAAGTTATAAATATATATATATATATATAACTTAACTAACATCACCCCGCAAACAAAAAGATAGTCCGCAGTCCAATTAAATTTCGCTGCTCATCTGCAAATTTTTCTACTCAATGGGTGTGGGACATTTATTGAAATATGATGGACGGGACCAGTTCGTTTCTGTCTGACTAGCGGGGACCAGGGTTGACGGGGACTAATTTGTTTCCTTCAGAATAATTTTCTTCGCATAATAATTTTTACTGGATTTCTAGTTATTATAACTTCAATTTAATAGTTTTACAAAAATCTCCCTTTGGATGTTGATAAGAACAAAGTTTAGCACACAACCTATACGGACATATACGATAGCAGTTAAGTGATAGTGATACATATATATTGATAAATTAATGAGTTTTAGGTATGTTTTGGTTAATTATTATACTTCATGTATATGATATTGTTGTTGCACTTAAACTATTAGTTGACTCTAGGTGAGATTTGTTGAAGAACACGCCAATCTATAATTGTACTGGGCAGACTTTTAACATACTTTTAAAATTGGTTATGGAAATGAGGTTATTGGTGGAATTTACACTAAACTTGGTTTCTAAATATATATATAATGTGCGTACTACACTTGAGTCGTTATAGAATCCACCAATTAGTGATGCCCAATTAACAAACCTTTTGACTTGAGACTCAAATGACATACTTGGCAAAGTTGGCTTAAGTACAATACTAACATAACTATGTGATGACGTAAAATATATATTTAATTAGGGATTTATACAATATATAGTTTATTTATTTAACCTTATCAGATGTGTATTTGATGCAAGTATAATTTGAAGAATAATTTCATGTCTTCAATAAATTATAATTATGGTACTTTCTATGGTTATGAATGGCCTAGTGGTCTCGTGACTTTGGTATACGTTGTTAGAATGATATATTAAAATTTATGTTTTTTATTATTATTATATTTTGTTTTGATATGTTATATAGACTCGATTTTGCTATTTTAATGAGAATATTTATGGGTAATTGTTGCATTATCTTATTTGTTTGAATAATGTGTAAGTGTGTTCTTTTATTCTATATAGTAGATGATTTGGTGTGTAGAGTTTAGCTTACACATAGAGGATCATATCATCGGTTCTTGTAGAATATAAGTTTAGTAATTCACAGTCTTAGATGTAATTTGACACCCATCGGTATAATTACACCAAAAGTTTTAGTATACAGGAAACAATATAGTTTCAACTAATCATGTTAGTACACTTTGTGTGTATTGAACATGACCTGTTTGGATTAATTATTTTTATACTGACTATAAAAATAATTTAAATTACATAGTTATTATGATTGCTTATACTCTTAATCTTGAAATAACTGATGGACATATATATATATATGTAGTGTTTGTTATGTTGACTCATTAAGAGTAAGATTTATCTATGAATTAATAAGCTCTGTGAATTGAATAACGACACTATATATATAATGAATGTTAATTATTTACGACATTCACGTCCCGATATCAGGATTGATGATAACCCCCTAAGAAACTTGTAAATTTTGATCATGTTAAACTCTGCAGGTAGATTATGTTAATCCGACATGTTAAATAAGTTAAGATGTAGGATCAAGGATTAAGAAATCATTTAAATATATATTGTCAGTAATTTAATTTAATTGATGGTTATTTGTAATCTTAGTGTGGGAAAAATAATAAACATTTAATAACAAGGATCTCGAAATGTAATTTTGAAATAAGAACGGGAGTGCAATTATAATTCTTTAGTGGTGTTTATAATTTATGGAAGGAATTAATTCATAATGGAATTATGATTCAAGTTTTTCATAGTAAGCGCAAACACTTATTTCTCCTTAAGGTTCCAATCGTAACCATATATATACCAGCCTTGCCTCTTTTCCAACCACAAGAATTCTCACCAATTTAGGGTTTCTGCCGTTGAGAGAAGAAAAAAAATCTTGGTGATACTACAACCCACACTCGATACAAGATTACATGGAAAAAGGAATATGATAGAAGATCGTGAGGTTCCATCAAGCACGTGTTATCAATTCGTTTACACTAACTCATGTTCGTGCTGAGATGAGATCAAACCCGATATATTTCGAAGGGAAAATCTGATTCCACACTAAAGTTTTATATAAAAATTTTGTTAAGTCTATACGCAATATTAAATGATCTTGGTATTAAATTTCCATCATACTGTACTTTGACAATTCGTATAATTTGATATTTAGCGATGTTTTCATATTTTTAGGCACTAATGATCCTTAGGGGGGACTTATCCTTGATGGCTACATACCTTAGTTTATAGAAGGACCTAGCCTTAAAAGCTGCATGCCCCACATACACTTGAGGGCTTACATCTAGGTGGTCCACGGGGTGACTCAACCTTTTAAGGCTGCCTACCCTAATCTTGGGAGCTTAGATCATGATCGATGTGTACAGTAGAATAAAATCCTAGAGGTTTAACATGGGATATGATAGTTGGGTATAAGATCATTGGTTAAAAGGTTGGTGCCTATTCTTATTTTGTGGCTCGATTTATTGATGGTATTATTATGGGCAATTAACAAAAAGGATACCCTAATAGGTTAGTGCCAACGCTTAAAGTTTCTAATTTATCCCTCACTCATCCAAAACTAGATATCCGGTTAAAAACTTGGATGAAAAACACACATGGTTGGACGAGCAAAGGACAAATTTCAAATTTCAAGGATTATTCTTGAAGGTTTTCGGTCTAGGTTTATAAAGGGGTATTCAATTTTGGACAAGCGATGGACAAATTAGAAACCTTAAGGATGTTTCAACCGAAAATTAAACTTTAGGGACGAGCGAGGGAATTGTATCAAACTTTAAGGGTTATTTTTGCTAATTACCCTTTTATTATTGTTTTTATTATACATATTTTACTATTATTTTACTAATATGTGGGTGATACTTACTTTATTATTATTTTTCTCGTATCTTGGCGATTCTTTATCGTGCTTCAAGGTTGAGATAATACTTGGTGTGCATTACATATAAACATGGTTTACATGACATTTTTACACAACATTAATATACATACATAGAACAAATAGGTAAAGTAGATGCATAAAAACATGATTGGAAATTACTTTCAATATTGTACGTTGCATGTGTTTTCCAAGGTGTATGTTATTATTCAAACCCTTATAATTTCTACTAACCCCGTGCTTAGCTCACTCCCATTTTTCAAACTAGTTTTGCAGGTACTTTCTTAGAATTAATGGTGCAAATCTAGAATCTAGACAATTCTAATGACCATAGAAATTTGTAGCCATCCATGGACGGCTTAAAGTATATCAACCTTGTATATTTGAAACATTTGTATACGTAAACTTATATTTGGTTTAATGCATAACAATCATAAAAGTGTTCTAATTATTTATTGGGACCTCGGTGGAGGATTTGTATGAAATGGTTATTTATGATTTTGATATGATCGAGTATTATAAAAATGTGGAATTAAATTTCTAGATTTAAATTCACCTTTATCATTTACAGGTTTGCAATTGCTAAAGATATGTACTCCACATGCCAAAATTTATAAAAATAAAAATGAGGCTTAATTTACATGTGAATTATTATTAATGAAGTTTTGGATTAAGTATTTTAAAATTGCCGACATGTACGGCACTGTTTTGAACTGGATTCCGAAGTTCTAAACAAAACTTTATATGGGATTCAGGGCGTCACAAATCAAAATTAAGTGTGAAAAGTCTTGGATCTGATAATTAATTAGTTAATTGTTTGCACATTTACCTTTTTCAATAATTGAAAATAAATTAATTGATCATGTACTAGAGGAAAAGAATTTAGCAATTTAGAAGGATTAAGTAAAAAAAATTCTTTTGTCAATAGAGGTGTGCAAAGTTTGTAATTCTGTTATTTAAAATAAGGGTAAATTGCATTAAAGCCCCCAACTAAGTCAGGTTTTTGCGTCAATCCATAGAAGAAAAATGCCCGATGATAAACCCCCTTGATGTTTAATCCACTAAAATTTAACCACAAATAAAGCGGATTAAAAGAAGAAAGATGTACAATTGAAATAATTTATTCAAAGAGGGAGAAAGATGTAAATACGAAAAAACTTTGTAGCTGGAAGTTTGATACATAGAGAAGTTAAAAACTTGTACATTCCAGGTGAAAGTCTGATAGAGACACAATTTAAATTTTTAAATCCTAAAAAACATGTTATAACACAGTAGGCTTGAAATTTTTATCAAATTTACACACTACAACACACAATTAACACGATATAATTCTAATTTTGTGTTTGTTTTGTTTCCAAATTTAAACGAGCGACATGACATCGTGTAAAAAATCCTAAATAAGACCAAAACACATGCACAAATTTTCGGTACAAGGGAAAATCATTGAAATAAGGGTAAAAGATCAAAAAGTACAATGAACTTTATATTTTTTTTACAAAATGGGTAGCATATTTTATTTTATTTTGACTATTTTGACAACAACCTTTTAATTTATTTACAAAATGGATAAAATTGATAATAATGCTTACATATCACCCAAAATATAAACAAATTAAACACCACATATCGCCTCTAAACCACAGGTCGTAATGCTTCTTTCTCTCTCGTTAAACTCTCCGTAGAAAAATAGCGAAGTAGAGTCTCATAATTGCGCTACTTTGGAAAATAATTCAAAGCGGGTAGTAGTAATAGTAAGACTATAATTGGGGACGTGTGGCCAGCATTGCGCACGTACCTTATCAAGAAGAATCATTATCATTATTTACATACAAATAATGTTGTCCACAAAAAGTAATTAAATTTAGTAAAAATTACAATATGATGTATTGGAATGAAATTATCTATATCTACACTAATTATAATCTATCTTAATTATAAAAGTATGAATGATAGGTTGATTTGCATATTTATCAATTGGTTAGAAATATATTGTTGTCAACTTTTTTTAGTTAGAAATAAATTGTATTATATTTTTTCTTTAGTTAAAATTCTACTCTGTTTGATTTTATTGTTTAGAATGTATGTGCTACTCAAAATTCTACTCTTTTTGGTTTCTGGTTGGGAACTAAAATCCAACTATAATTTATTATTTTTTGGGTTGAGAGAGGGTAGGGGAGAGTTCATTGGAGATGATGATCAAAGATGACCAGAAATGATTTGGTTGGAAGAAAAAACTCTGAAGTTGGTCATATGAGTGAGAAACATGACCAACATCCTTCTTTAACTGACAACATTTTTCATTGAGCGGATTAAATTGAATTACTAAAATTTGAATTACTTAAAATCTAAATTGAATTACTAAAATTTGAATTACTTAAAATTTGAAACATGTCGAGATTTTGTGTGAACAGTGATTTCTGAAAAAAAAAGTGTATGGGCCTGTTTGGTAGGCATTTATTTATTTTGTTTTTCCCAAATTTTTAAAAAAAAATCAACTCAAAATCAACTCTAATTTTACACTTTTCAAAATTTATTTCACTTTACTTTCTCTCTATAAAAAAGCTTTTAAAACACCATAACTTTAAATTAAAAAATCAAAATTAAATAAAAAAATATATGTTTAAAACATACTCATTGAGATTTATAAAATAAGATCCATTGTGACTATTTTTTGAAATTTTTTTATGAGATTTTTTAGTTAGTTGAAAAAAACTCAAACAAAAACTAATTTTACTTTTCAACATACTTCCAAGTTCTACCAAACACCAAATTTTAAAAACTGAACTTAAAAACTTAACTCAAAACATCGACCAAACATCACCGTAGGGTTTACTTGTTTCAAATTGGAATACATCAAAGTTTGAATATTGAAACAAAAACCCTAGGTTGTTTATTCTTCGTCAAATAGCGTTTTAATTGCTGCGAATTTGTGCTCTATTATTGATATTGAGGATCTCATTGAACCCTAGAAGAATTCAAATAATATTCAATCGTTTGGGTTTATTGATCATTGTTGCAGCTTTTTTTTTATTTGGGATTCTTATTTTTTGCTTTGCTCCATATAAATCTATTTTAGTTGGAAAATCTAGAAAGCCATAGGAATGTGAGTTGCGTTAATTAGGGATTTGTTTGTTGGCCATTGTTTGAAAATTTTCTTGCAATTATTCTAACAATTCTAGTAAAATCGTTTGGCTCTTAATATTGCTAGAAATTGGTGAAGGGAAGAGACGAGATTCTAGCCAAAGAACGGGAGTCGGAAGTTGATGAAGTGGAGCATGTAGACTTCATTGGCGTAGATATGTACGATTTCCATCCAAATCATCAGCCGGGAAGTTTCTTCAATGAACTAAAGATGATCGAGTTGAAGCATGGCCTTAAGTTCTATTAATTCCGTTTGTCAAAAAAGGTCAAGTATCAAATTGCTAGATGCAGATTGAATCAAACAATGCTTAGCCAAGATTCGAAGACGAATCTTCTTGAAGAAGAGGGGTATGACATGATCCGGTCGAGCTCCAGTTTCTATTCAACCATGGTGGTTCATGGCATTCTAAATGATGATCCACACATGATGAATTACAAGGATAGAGCATGGAAATTCAAAAGGAATTTCATAGAATTTCATATGCTTGATCCAAGAAGCTTAAATGGTGATCATGCATTCCATGGGATTTCTAAAGATTGGGCGTGGAAGTTCAAGAGGTTAAAACGGCAAGGAGGCCCATTAGAATAATCTAGAAGATATTAATTTAAGTTGTTTTTAAATTAATAGGACTTCTTGAGTCTCATTATTCAGTTAAGAATTATAATTAGTAGTTTCATTTTTGAATAATTTTCTCATTATTTTATTATTAATTTTCTTATTGTATTAGGATTATTCTAAATGTTATTTTCCTTTTTTAATTAGGAAATAGTTTCCTTTTTGAATTAAGATTCTAAGGCTTTGTTTACTCCTATTTAAAGAGGCACATTATTGTTATTTTAATGAAGAATTATCATTAATCAAATTGAGTGTTTTACACCTTTAGTTCTTGCTAGAACTTGTTGAATTGTTTGAATTAATCATTCAAACTCTTTTTGACTTATCAATCAATTCTCCACCAATTGATTGGGGCATCTTCGATCATACCAAGGTTCATGCTTCTTTAAGCGTTGGGTTGAGGTTTTCACCTTCCATATTTTCAAGTATTCCAAGATTCTTGCTACGATTGTAGTTCAAGGGTTGATGATCCATTAGCTTGGCTAGGAAAGACGATGCGGGTCCGTGTCACTGATGGTGATAATGAAAATGATGTCCGTGCGTCAATTACTACAGAAATTTCAATTCTTCTTTTCAATTTGATAACGAATGTCAATAAATTTAAAAAATTACTAACACACAAACATGCCTAAATTTGTGCGTAACTTTAATCCAGCTGCTTGCACATCTGCACATGTGAAGAGAGAGAAGAAATAATAATTAAACTAAGAAATATTAATTACTGAGTAACCAAAAATTCAAGAATAATATAGAGCATCTAAATTGCTAAAAAAATATATTTTTTGTCAGAACATAGTACTACTTTAAAAAGTTATATTATATATACTTTCAAAGTTAATTACACATTGTTCTGACAATATAGATAATTAATTTAACAGCAATGCCACCTTTGTTATTCAGGTTTACACAAGAATTGATAAAGAAATAATATGTGTAAAACTCAGTTCAAGCATAATTTCACCCAATAATTATACAAGTATATAGCCATTGAAGATTCTTTTATTATCTCTCTTACGTGTGTTATTTCGAATGCAATAGTTGTATTATATTATTTATTTAAATATTGTGCACGATGTCTTTTATTCCATATAGTAGATGATTTGGTTTGTAGAGTATAGCTTGCACATGGAGGATTATATCATCGGTTCTTGTGAAATATAAGTATATTGGTTCACGATCTTAGATGGAATTGGATAAGCATCGGTAGGATTGCAGCACAAGTTTTAGTAGTTTATCTTGACTACAAGAAACGGTATAGTTTTAACTCGTTGTGTTATTCTATTTTGTGTCTATTGAACATGATCAGTTTGGGTTAATTGTTTTTATACTGACTATATAAAACAATTTAAATCCCATGGTTATTATGATTACTTATGCTTTTAACCTTGAAATAATTAATAGACATATATATATATATATATATATGTAGTGTTTGTTGTTTTGACTCATTAAGAGTGAGTTTCATTTATAGATCAATAATCTTCATGAATTGGATGATAACACTATATGTATGATGAATATTAATTATTGACGGAATCCACGTCTCGGTATAGGGATTGATGATAACCGTTTGAGAAGTTTATAAGTTTTGATCATGGCAAACCCTGCATGTGGATTATGTTAATCCGACATGTCAAATAAGTTAAGTGGTAGGTGTGAGAATCCGGACCCGTTCTCGGTTTTCTTTGAAAACGTATTTTATAGAGTCGCCAGTTTGTTTTACGAGAAAACAAACAAAAGATCGTACGAAGAACAATTCGAAAACGAATTATCTTTCATACGTTTGAAACCAGAGTTTAAAATATACTTTGCTAGGGTTCGGGAACTACGTTACGAATTGGAAAGGTGTTAGGCACCCAATTCGCCCTTTCGGTCTCTTAATGGATCATGTATCTAATTCCTATTTTAGATATCTTGCAAGTAGTTCGTATGGTTTTCAGAATAGTCCTTTCCGGATAAATTTAATTTAAAACAATATTTTGAAATCAGACTCAAGCTTTGTGAACGCCTACATATTCATTCGTAGAATGAAATCAGAGTCTCGTAGTTCCTTTCTTTGGAAACTATTTTTGTATTTTTGTTTGTTTTGAAAACGTGTCAAAACGAGTTTTAGTTTTCTTATAAAATTTAGAAAGGATTTATTTTGAAAGTAGTGAACTTCTTTGCAAGTTATCTATTTTTATGTATTAAAATTGGTATTGAAATGCAGTATTAAAAATTTAGAGGAGTGGTAGAAAGTTATACCTGCTGCGCTTGAAGAAGATAGGAGAGCCTTGCCTTGACTTCCTTCTCTCTCTAACTTCCCCTCACTAGCCTTTTCTCTCACTAGCCTTCTCTCTCAGAACATCTCTAAAAATGACTTTCTAAAGACTTTGGCAGAGCTCCTACTTACCAAAAATACTATTGAATGTTGATGATCCCAAAATGGGATCCCAAGTGTCCTATTTATAGCTACAAATCCGCCAAAAACGCTCCAAAAGAGGCCAACCGCAGGGGTAGCGGCATGGGGTGCGGCTGAGGCGTGCGGCAGGGGTGTGCCAGCCGTACAGCTGGCAGGTAGCCGTACGGTTGGGCGTGCGGATAGGGGGTGCGGTTAGGAGGTGCCAACCGTACGGTTGGCAGGTAGCCGTACGGTTGGGCGTGCGACAGGGGGGTGCGGCTGGCTCACAAAAAAGCGCAGGAACAAGGGTTATTATCTTAGACTCCCAATGCGTCCGAAATCAGAGTCTTTCCTATCAGTCTTCTACATGCATGATGACTCATGATTAAATGCATGATGCTTGATTTATAAGAAAACCAGTATTCGCACGAGAGTCGTGGATTGGGGTGTTCACATTAGGTTCAAGGATTAAGAAGTCATTTAAATATAATTATCAATAATTTAATTTAAATGACGGTTATCTAAAATCTTAACGTGGGGAAAATAATAACTATTTAATAACAAAGAGCTTGAAATATAATTTTGAGATAAGGACGGAAGTGCAATTATAATTCTTTAGTGGTGTGAATTATAATTTATGGAAGGAATCAATTCTTAATCGAATTAGGATTCCGGTTTTCCATAGTGAGCCCAAACACTTATTTCTCCTTAGGGTCCCTATCGTAACCTTATATATACGCCAGCCTTGCCTCTTCTCTCGACACAAGAATTCTCACCAATTTAGGGTTTGTGCCGTAGAGAGTAGAGAGGAAAATCTTGGTGATACCGCATCCCACACTCGGTATAGGATTGCACGGCGAAAGGAATACAGTAGAAGATCGTGACGTTCCATTGAGCCTATGTTCTCGATTCTTCTACACCAACTCCTGTTTGTGCTGAGATGAGATCAAACTAGAGAGATTTCGAAGCTAAAATCCGATTCCGTACTAGGGTTTTACATAAAAAAATTTGTTCGGTTTGTACGCAATATTAAATGATTCTGGAACTAAGTTTCCATAAGAGGGATCTCAAGTTCCATTCTCTAACTTTCTTATCTAAATTGAATTACAAGTGTAAATTTTTGATCACGCACGAAGTTCCTTGAAAATGCAGTTCGATGGCCCCTAATTAAGGGTTGAGATATTTGCACCCACAATATCGTTTGGAAAAACAATTCCATTTTTCATTTGGTTCTTGACAACCGAGTAAGGTTTATGTTACTCGGTTGTAAAGGACTGAGTATAAACTTGATAATGTCTTACTCGGTTGTTAAAAAATGAGTATATAGGCTTATACTCGGCTCTCAAGAACCAAGTAATAGACACCTTACCCAGTTGCGAAGGACCGAATGAAAGTAGGAGTGTTACTAAGTGTTTTTCAGGGTGCCAATATCTCTGCCCCTAATTACTGTTACAGTGAAATTAAGGTACAAAGGATTCTGTTGAATTTCAAAGATGAATACTTCTATAGTGTTTTTTTGTTTAAATTCTAAAGTAGCATAAAATTATTATTATTGTTGTTGTTGTTGTTGTTGTTGTTGTTATTATTATTATTATTATTTTATTTTTATTTTATTTTTATTTTTTTTTCACAAATGCATTTAGCCGAAATTGAATTCTTGCGGTGTAAGAACATTTCGCACACTTAAAATACAAATTATCACATTCTTCACACTTTCTAGTCAATATTGTGTAAAAATTACATACATAACTTCCCTTTTGGGAATACCTCAAATTCTTAGCCTTTGCCAAAGTTAGTTTTCCACTTTGAATTTCCAAATGTTAGACTGATCAGTTTCAATAAAAAAATATTTGGCTCCAAAACACAAATAACTCAATAAAACAATATGTATAATTTTTTTTTTACTTGAAATAAAAGGTTAGATCAGACCTTTAACTTGCTAAATTGGAAAATCGATCGATTGTACTGAATTGAATCGAACCGTATCGTTAAAAACCAAACTAAAAAAAATGCCAAAATTAAATAGATTTTGTATGGTTTTGTGTTTTACCTTTGCAGGCCCAAACCGAACCAAATATTCTCAATAATAAGTTGATTTTTTTTTCATTAAGAACCCTTGAATGTATCCATAATTACGTTGTTACTTTTGGCCTTTTCCACTCTAACTTGTCCCACGCTAATGTCTTTCTTGTACAAAATTTGATGGCTTTAATTTTTGTTGATGAAGGTATAAGATTGGTTGTACTTGTACATGCACTTTGTGATAGGGCTAACTATTTGGTTGTACATACATTTCAAATATTCATGCTAGGTTGAAGTTTCCAATTTGTTTTGTTTTGTTTCTTACTATGCTATTACCATATTTTGAGTTATCCAGTCGAGAGAAAAAGTTGAATGTACTATAGAAATTGAATTATGTTGGTTGAAAGTAAAATAAAGTGATATATTAAGAATATATTATTTTCTTAATACAATTTATTCTTATTGTGAGGTGTGATATATTGATTAAATAAATAAAAAAGAACTATTAATTTGAAACTTTTAGGAAAGAAGGAATAAACTTATTACTTGAAGATAGAAGCAATCATTTTTTTATATATCAATCACATATAAGCCAAACTAATAATAATATATAAAAAAAAATCTCCATTAAGCTCTTCTTTAAACGTCTTCATTCGAGATCTTGTAACTGGACCCATTGGAACTCTTATTGGATCATTGTGAGCCTCCTTCCATGCCTTTGAGCTTGTGCCATCCTTGTCCTCATCAAGAAAGATAACTTGAATGCATAAATTGGATAAAATACAAACTATATACCAACTTTACAAGCTTGAATATATAGTTGACATGAGTTTTATACTTCCTAAAATAATATTAACTTTTGGCTAGAATTGTGCAGGGGGTGCAATACTAGGCTTCAAAGTTTCTTAGGTATGCATGGAGAGTGCAACTTACTATTTCTGTTCTTCGTAGCATCCAATCCTGTTGGTGTTTTATTTTTGTGTTGCCTAAGCAAGTTTTGAAGGAAATTGATAGCTTATTAAGGAGTTTTGTGTTGTTTTGTTTTTATATGAAAACAACTAGTGCTAAAGCACTTGGGTAGAGGTGTGTTTCTAGACTAGTATGGACTTTAATAAATCATGGACTTTGCCTATTAATAAAAACCCTATGGGTTTAGGACAAAAACACTCTTTTTGAGAGTTTTTTAGGCTAAACAAAGAGATAAAACACTTTAAGCTTTTGGAGAGAAATCCATCACCACCTAGGGTTTATTTACATGCCATAGAGATCCTATTGTTCTTTGTTTCAATAAACTAGGGTTTCATTGTTTAGGAGATCTTACGAGAAGGTTTCGATTATGATTGAAATGGCCGGGTTGAACAGAAGTGGCTAACTTATGATAAGGGAGATCGCTTGATGGGAGGTGAAAGATGTGACGCCCCAAATCCCGTTCTGAGATTTTCACCTCCGGGACCCGGTTAATCAAGGATGCCATGCGTGACGGCGGGTTTAAAATATAAAAATCATAACTTTTAAAAACACTTTTCTTAAATAAAACATAATGTTGTTTAAAGGCTCGTTTTACAAAATCACGGCTTGTGGAGTTTATTTCACCAACGAACCATCATGTAACATTTAAAATCATTTTTTCATACAAATGGAATCACATCAAACCATACTGAAATCAACTCCACATATATAGAACCATTTATACCAATGTACAATACAAATTTTTTATCAAATCAAAGTCCGTTTATAATCAAAAGGAAATCAAAACAATAATACAAAATAGTCCTTTCCCAATGAAGGACTAGACGCAGACTGTGGACATCAGAGGCCTCTATACACGTTCATCATACCCCATCCGAGATGCTATGCCTGCAAAATTGTTAGAAAACGGGATGAGCCAAATCCGGGCTCAGTGGGAACTATATAGGTTTTGTATAGAAAATACTTTCATGTAATAGTTTGAAAACGTGCAATGCAATGCAATGTAAACCCGAATGCATGTAACCCTACTAGGCTTCTATCCTAGTTATCCAGAAGTCATTTTCCCAATAACCCAATCTCTTCTCTAACCATCCATAAGATAATAAACCAAGGAATTTCCACAACTCGAAGAAATCACTAGTCCAAAGTCGCCTCGTATCCCACTCTAGCATCCTAAGGTTCGATATACTATAGACTACACACTCTCAAGTGTAACTCCACACTATTCAGTCCTTACTCCATAAGTCGTAACTATAGGCCAAGTATTCATTGTTATCACTTTAATTATAATTCATTATGGATCTTATACTTGGCCAGCTAATAGACTTCGCCACAAGATCTTTAGCCTAAATCGTTATATTATATCGTACTCTCGTTAGGCTATCTCGTTAGCTATGATTTTCCTTCAATTATGAGTATATTATATGCATTATGATATGGCTCGTTACTTCGTAATCCGTACGCTTCTATATACCCTTTCATCATTTCTAAGTTCAATAATTATTATCTCTTTTCCCTTTATATGTTAATACATTATGAAAGGCTTGATAGGTTTCTACGTGTACCTTGTTATGTCTAGATGTGTCCGCATAAGTCTTTACATCAATTACATTATAGCTGAGGCAACATATACAAATTAATACGAGACATGATACGATACAATAATAATCACAGCACATCACAATCTCACAACAACTCTCGTATCAAGTTTCCAGTATAATGCCTCAGTTTCACCCCGCGGCAACTCCAAGCCCAGAACAACGGATCTCGAAAGGTCCAAGGTTCTTATTTCATGTCTCCTCCGAGTGGGGAGTGGCTTAGGGACTTGTTTTCTAAGTAATTCATTTGGAGATAACCGTGCAGGACATTTTCCCAAGAATAAACTCCGAATAGTTAACGAAGAGAACACCTTATACAAGCCATCTTGACACTTTGGAAGGAACTACACCAGGCGATACCCTAGCAGGGTAAAGACCATTAGTAGCCCAACTACTTCTCAGGAAACTCACCATTTGGAAAGTAATGGCACACGAGACCTGCTCTGCTGCCAGGGAAACTCGTCTAACCGAGAATACATAGTCCTATCGCAAGGCAAGATACCTAGAGTGGGCTCTCCTTTGTGGACACTCACAACCACTGGCGGAGTCACCGACTTCATTTTCCCCGTGCATGGTTTAGGGAATTTCACCCAGGGGCGGCAATAGGCAGCCTGTCTTATAGTCACGGGGAGCTACTCGGTGCTCGGTCAATCATCATATCTAGCCCATACATGTGATCGCAACAACAGTAATATATCGATTCCTCATTCAACATTATATGTATAATCATCAATCATTCATCACATGTATGGCCAACAACATATATATATATATACAATCACACAATTGTCATCATTATAATCATCGTTCATTCATCATTCGTCACGTCATCATTATCATTGATCCAATTATCCGGGACTTTATCATTTAACTACTAATTCCTATTATTCGGCCGATTGATTCGTTATCAATATATTAGACTTATTATATGCCATATGTATCAAACTACGTCCATAAGCGTTCTATGTTAATTCTTTAACTAGTCATTAAGCCAAGTATCGATTAGTGTGCCCCTCGCTCAACCGGTATATTAATGCAACTCACTTAGCTGTTCATGTTCTTAGCAAAGGCAATCCATGCCCTAATAACTGTGTTCTATGCATTCTAAAAGAGTATCGAGGTCATATTCTCATTACTAATGCCTAGCACACTCCACACAAGTCATTAAACCTATATGTTATGGTATATCGCTCTACTGTAATGGGTTCTTGGCTCAACAACCATGGATAGAGTTCAGCACTCTCAACTATATATATATACATGCATATCTAATCCATATAATCCATAATCAACCATGATTCAAACAAAAATCCCGAAATAATCTCTAGCCTAGTTCATTCCTTTAGTTACAATGAGGATACAATGTGTAGGTAAGAGAACAAGGCTCACAACATGGTAATAAGTGATGATACATGATATCTAAGAGATAATCTATCCATATGCATCATTAATCTAAGGTTCACCTCGCCTAAACCCCATGAGATGCAGACAACATGTAATTGTGATAAATATCCCCAATTTGAGTTCAAAACTCTAATTCAATGAGTAATAATTTGAAATAGAGGATTTAGTACTAGTGTTCCCACCTTAGACAAGCCGAATCCGCAAGTTGATGAAGCGTAGAAGCCGTACCGCTAAAGCCTTAGCTCCAACGTGAGCTCCAATGGAGGAAGAAGGTGAGAAAGATGATGAATAGTGAAGGAGGAAGCAATTTGAGGCTCCAGTCTTGTAGGAGGATGAAGAAGCGACAAGAATCTC
Source organism: Lonicera japonica (assembly GCA_021464415.1). Taxonomy (NCBI): domain Eukaryota; kingdom Viridiplantae; phylum Streptophyta; class Magnoliopsida; order Dipsacales; family Caprifoliaceae; genus Lonicera; species Lonicera japonica. Next base: position 42,423,404 of record CM038466.1, on the reverse strand, counting down.
CCTATCTCTCTCTAGAACTCTCTTGAGAGTGGTGGATGTTTGTGGCTCAAAAATGAGAAGTGTTGGGTGTTGAATGGGTCAAAAACGGGTTAAAAACGCTCAAAACTGACATTCAGTTGAACCATGATCGATCATGAAACCTTCTGGAACTCCTCTGGAAGTCACTACAATAGTAAATGACTTTTTGAGCTCGAAACAGACCTCGAAATAGCCGAATCTCGACTTGGCCCAAACACGAAAGTTGTAGAGGGAAAATAAATAAAGATTTGGCCGCAAACGATGAGTCGTTTGGACATCAGATAAAGAAGTTATGGCCTCTCAAAATTGGCAAAAAATAGACAAATCGCGAAAAGCTGAAACACGCGATTTACGCCTTGGTTTCCACTCGAACCACTCGAATAATATAACGATTTGTAACTCAAACTTAATACACCTTATATGACATACTATAACTATTAGTTCGAGTATGAAGGGCTCAAAACCCAATGCTCACTCTCTAACAGAGATTAAGCCATACCGGGCTTAAGAAAAGGTCAAAGCGACAAAAGGAACACGGGGTATTACAAAGGATTATATCAAGATATTTTAGGGTGTTTCGAGATAAATAAATCGAAAGATGCGGGGAAGCATTTTCCAATCCGAGCTATGGTAAGGATTCATCGATTAAGAGGTGAAAAGATAACTGCATAAGTAGCTCAAAGCTAGAGCTTGTAAGTCAAGTCATGTATTGTAACTTCATTTTAATAAAGTGAAGCACTGTCGATAAGTCCTGGGGATTTGTCGTATGTAAGTACGGATACCTCGTTACTTCCTGACATTGTTTGATTGATTTGTGTGATTGTTTGATATAAACTGCTAGATAACACAACACATGTTTTCGACAGTAAAATTGTATAGACAATTAGGGTTTGCTTATGCTTTATCAAATCTCAAATGGTTTTTGATAAAAACAATAAAATTAATTTACTCATATGATCCGTATTAAATTTCCAATTTGTATCATATGGGATTCCATTATTTTTTTAAGGTTTGCAACTATGTTGATTGTGTCTATTTGTTGATATTTGATTTGATTTGATTTTACATGGCTATAAAGAACAATCTTATGTCTAAATCTATGGTTCCTATATTTAATGGGTGTAATTATAATTATTGAAAAATTGCATGACTATTTATTTGCAATCTTTTGACGAGCGAAATTGGTAAATTATTTTGGATGATTATACTAGACCAGTGTGGCTGTAAATGGAAACATGAGACTTAAACATGTAGCCTTGTAATGAATTAGAAGTAGTTAAGTTTAATTCTCAAGGCCTGAATGCAATTATGGGTCATATTTCTGGGAAGTGTTCAAAATGATTTCAAATTGTACTACTTTCCAGCAAGCTTGGGATGCTTTGACCTTAATTTTTGAAGGAACCACAATTGTGAAAATTATATTCCAAAATTCAAAGGTTCATAACTAACTTAAAACTATAACAATGGAAGAAGATGAGTCTTTTAATACTTTTCATATTAAACTCAAAGACATAATGAATAATCTATCCCACTAGCTCAAGTCCTATCGCTCCTATTCCGTTAATGCCATGAGAGTGTCTTTAAAATGATATCCCTATGGAATTTAAATTGGAGAAAATGGGAAGTGCAGACCTATTAAAGGAGCACCGTAGCAAAATGGGATTGGAGCACTGATGATATACATCTCCATTAAAGTTGCGGATTCTCTCTACAACTTTTGCAAAATTATTCAAAATCTTATGTTGTAAAGAGAATCCTACGGGCTTTGCCTGATAGGTTTCTTCCAAAAATTACTGCCATTAAAGAAAGCAATAATTTGAATTCCTTAACGGAGAATGAATTGATTGACTCTCTTCAAACCTTTTAGTCTAACCGGCTTTCAAAACACAAGACTCAAATAGTTAAGGTAGAACAAACCGTTGCCCTTAGAGTTAGAAATGAGAACCTAGCCAAATCTATTAAGTGCTCTATGTGTAGTTTTTAAGATATAACTAATTTTGTTGTTTATTTTAATAAATTCAAGAAGCTAAATAAAAAATTAAACAATGGTGGTTAAAATTTTAGGAAACTAGGTAAAGGGAATGTTGACAGCAAGCCTGATAATAGGCCCCAATCGAGTGACAATTGCTTTCAGTGTCAACGTAGCGGTCACAAAGATTTCCAATGCCCTGCTAGGATTATGAGATTGAAAAGGAAAAAGGATTATGGTAAAAAGAGAATGAAAGCCACTCTTAGGAGATTAAAATGTTATTTCAATCACATTAGAGTTTTTCATGTATATCCCACACACTACACTTACTGCACGATCTACATTGATACATATTGAGTAATCCATGTGGTGAAGCTCTTGCTTTTAATTTAAAACTTCAAAAGCTCGCATATAATGTTTATTTAGGGAGAGATAGTCTAAAAAAATCATTGTGATTAATGTAGTAAGATTTTGGTGATGTAGTTTTGAGCGAAAATTAAAATACTAGCTTATGTGAAAATATATAGAGGGCATAGAAAAGGGCAACCATAGTAGAAGGATAACTGGAAGCTCCAAATAACAATATATGGTATCCACTAGGGGAGAAAGTCTCCATCAAATGATATCTAAGCATTTTTCCGTCACAGAAGATGTTTGTACAAAAATATCACCAATTTGAATGCAAAATTATATATATTTTTATAGAAAAATATTTAAAGTGTCCTGATTTAAGGGGAATTTTTATAAGTAATTTGTCGTTGCTTATTTGCACACTTAAATACAATAAAAATCCTACTTGATGTAAAATTAATTAAATTAGTACAGCGAATAAGAAAGAGTCAATCCAAATCCAAGCTAATATCTTAAAAAGTAGGAAAATTTCTCGCAATCCAATATTTTAGGAACACAGATTAAAACAGTTTTTAAATTTTGATTTTTGAAATTATCTAAACTAAGAGACTAACTAATTAAACTCAACTAATTAAATCAAATAGAGCAAACAATTAATCAATAATGAGAAATCCCAAGGAAAGATAATCCACCACCATGGATATAAATAAAAAAGTATCTAATCATATTTTTAATATCCATCCGTACTATATAAACAAATTCCAAATCACCATCATTCTTTCTTTAAAACTAATTGTGAACACCCCAATCCATGACTCTCGTGTGAATCCGATTTTTATACAAAACAAGCACTCTACATTAAGTCTTGAGTCAGCATGCATATAGAAGACCGATAGGAAAGACTCCGACTTTGAGTCCGCTAGGAGTTTGCCATGACCAATGTTGCCACTTCGCTTATTGAGTTTTTTAGGTGTTTCGGAGCATTTTTGAAGAGCCAGCCGCATGTCCTAATTGCATGGCTCGCCACCAGCCGTATGGCTAGCCCCCAGCCGTATGGCTAACCCTTAGCCGCACGCTCCCCCAACCGTGTAGTACCCCCTACGGCTGGCCTCTTTTGGAGCATTTTTTGGCAAAAATTTCTCTATAAATAGGACAATTGGAGTCTCATTTGATCATCAACACTCAATTGAGTTTTTAAAGAGAGAAAGTTCTGTCTAATTCATTTAGGAAAGTTTTAGAGAGAGAAAATTCTAGAGAGAGAAAGAAGGAAGCGAGCGGTTTATATTCTTCTTCAAGCGCGTCAGGCATACATTTCTATCAATCATCTGATTTCAATTATTGCACAAGTTTTAATCAAGAAAATTAGCTAACTTGCAAAAAAGTTCACTGTTTTTAAAATAAATCCTTTATACATTTTACAAGAAATCTAAAATCCGTTTTGACACGTTTTCAAAACAAAACAAAATAAAAAAAAACATTTTCCAAACGAATGGAACTACGAGACTCTGATTTCATTCTACGAATGAATACGTAGGTGCGCATAAAGCTCGAGTCTAATTTTAAAAATACCATTTTAAATTGAATTCACTCGAAAGGATTAGTTTGTAAACAATTCAAACTATTTGCAAGATATCTAAAATAGGAATTGAATACATGATTAATTAAAGAGACCGAAAGGGCGAATTGGGTGCCTAACACCTTCCCAATTCGTAACATAGTTCCCGAACCCTAATAAAGTAAATATTTTAATTAATCTCTGGTTTCAGATGTATGAAAGATAGTTCGTTGTCGAATTGTCTTTTATACAATCTTTTGTTTATTTTCTTGTAAACAAACTGATGACTCAACAAAACATGTTTTCTCATAAAACCATAAACTGAGAAGAGAAAGGGTCGTGAAAGCCCGGATTCTCACGGTGGCGACTCTGCTGGGGATGGGGAGAACTAATCTCTTGTATAATGGATCATATATTTAATTCCTATTATTTATTAGATGTAAGATTGCAAGCCTTAGTCTTAGGACAACATGGAAGTGATCTAAGTGGATACCTTGATGCCTTTATTTCCTAATTATGTGAGGAAAATATTTTTTATAATTAAAATTTTATAAAATATCATAACAAATCTTAAAGCATTGATCAATAACGAACCGCCAGATTGTTATTTTGCACACACTCACGTACTATCATACATTTTCGTGAGTGTGAATTTACCCTATCAACCTCGGGATCAGAGTCGTGATTAGGTCGTAGACTTGCAGGTCCGTACTAGTCGAAAGCGCATGGAACCACTATCCTTGGCCAAGTATCCTATCGAGGTATATAGAGCGGTTTACCCCTCATGCACTCGATAGAGATATATCAAAAGGTCCTTACACGTACTTGCGCTCTTGAGGTATATCGTAAGACTTGCCAAATAGGAGGGAGCCTTAAACCTTACCCCATTAAACCACGCTTGCATGTAGGAGAGTCATCTTAGAACACAAAGATTTTTTGCATTGTTTTAATGATCGATAATTTGCATGGCCAAGTATCCCCATAATTTTCCTATCGCTGGTTCCATGAACAAAGCAACTCATGAGGAGAGAACTTACCGTGTTTTCAAATGATTTTTTTTAAAAAAATCTTTTCAAAACAATTTTCAAAATTAAGATGGTAAGGGAACCCAAGAAATGTATATTCCTACCCTACCTCTGTACAGAGCTCTCAAGTTGTCATTGTTTGGTCTGTTTTCGATCTCACCTAAAGAAAAACCTTTTGTGTGTTTTAACGTCTTCCCGATCGATGTATTTACAAAAAATTGGCAATTTAAAGTACTGATATTTTCTTTTGTTTTCGGGAGTACATTCTCTGAACACTCATAATTTTTCCTTTTCCACACTCAGTTTCAAAGGTTTCAGTTGGGTTATTTCAAGGACCGAAATAGATCGAATTGGGAGGTTGATTCTCTTCGGAAAAAAGATGAAACATTAACAATTTATATTGGATCAAGAAACTGCGAAGTTGCCATCCATTGTGAAAGACTCACTGCTGGGTCGCTATTTCCCAACCGCTAGAGCACCTCCGATTACTGGGAAAGGTCTCCTAGATGAAAAGGATTGGACCGATTCGTCGAAATCATTTGACTTAAACGATTCATCAAAATCACTTGACTTGGAGTGTACAGTTCAAATGCTAAACCAGAAATTGAGTGACGTTGTAATTGGTCATCAAATAATGAAGAGTCAGTTGGAAAAACTATCAAAATCTGAGGCATTAAAAGAAGTAACTAAGGAAGAACTCAAAAGACCATTACAAGAATCAGAACGAAATAATCAAGACTAGGTTATTGAGCACCTGAGAAAGGAGAAAAATGCTATGAAAATTTAGAGGGATTATTTTGCTAAAGAGACATTAAAATTGCATGAGGAAGTCTTTCGCTTAGAAAAGGTGGTCTTTAAGCTAAAGAATCAGTTAGAAGAGCTAGGGTATACCTCGGACACCGATCAACCAGCCCCAAACCTACGCATCAAACCTACGTCACCCACATTATTAAGCCATTCATTGAGCCAAGAAAAATTGAACGACTCTGAATCTATCTTAACCCATTCATCAAATCCAGAATATATTTCCAAAGAAGCTAATAATAATCCGAAACCAAGACCAGAAAATTTCACTAACCCATCCGAAATCTTCTCTTGGATTCCGCATTCACATACATTAGGCTCATCCATGTTCAATTTATCCTCATTCCAAATTCCACATGACTTGAAAAGTGTAATACCCCGTGTTCCTTTTTCCGCTATAACCTTCTCTTAAGCCCGGTATGTCTTAATTTTCGTTAGAGAGCGAGCATTAGGTTCCATGACATTCATACTCAACCTAATAATTCTACTATTTCATATTAGGTGCATTAATTTTGAGGGAGTGATCGTTACGTTATTCGAGTGGTTCGGGTTCAAACCAAAGCGTAAATCGCGTGTTTCGACTTTTCGCGATTCGATGATTTTTGGCCAACTTTGAGGGACTATAAATTCTTCATCTGATGTCCAAATGACTCTCTATTTGCATTCAAGTCTTCATTTCTTTTCCCTCTACAACTTTCGTGTTTGGGCCAAGTCGAGATTCAGCCATTTCGAGGTCCGTTTCGGGCTCAGAAACTCATTTGCTGATGCAGTGACTTCCATGATCGATCATGGAAGGCCATGATCGATCATGGGGGACCCATGATGGATCATGATTCACCTGAATGTCGATTTTGAGCATTTTTAACCCGTTTTTGACCCATTTATCACCCAAGACTCCTCATTTTCAAGTAACACACCTCCACCACTCTCTAGAGAGTTCTAGAGAGAGAGATAGAGGGAGATTCTTGGAGTTTCTTTCTCCTCCTACAAGATTGGAGCCTCAAATCGCTTCCTCCTTCGCTATTCATCATCTTTCGCACCTTCTTCCTCCATTAGAGCTCGTGTTGGAGCTAGGGTTTCAGCGAGACGGCTTCTACGCTTCCTCAACTCCTTAGTCTTGCTTTTCTAAGGTGGGAATACTAGTACTAAACCCTTGATTTCAAATTATTACTCGTTGAATTAGAGTTTTGAACCCAAATTAGAGATTTTCATCAAAAGTACATGTTTTTTGCATCTCATGGGGTTTGGGCAAGGTATATCTTTGATTAGTGGTGTATATGGATAGATTATCTCTTAGATATCATGTATAATCACTTATTACCATGTCGTGAGCCTTGTTCTCTCACCTACACATTGTATCCACTTTATAGCCTAAGGTATGAACTAGGATAGAGAGGATTTCGGGATTTATGCTTGAATCATGGTTGATTATGGATTATCTGGACTAGAGATGCATGTATATGTATATAGTTGAGAGTGTTGAACTTTATCCATGGTTGTGGAGCCAAGAACCCATTATTGCATAGTGATATACCATGACATATCGGTTTAATGACTTGTGCGTAGCCTGCTAGGCATTAGCAGCGAAATATGACCTCGATACCCTTTAAGAACACACTTATTAGGGCATGGATTGCCTTTTTGAAGAACATAAACACCTAGGTCAGTTGTATTAATATGTCGATTGAGCGAGGGGGCACACTGATAGATACTTCGTTTAATGACTAGTTAGAGAATTATCATAGAACGCTTATGGACGTAGTTTGATACATATGGCATATAATGAGATGTAATGTATTGATAACGAATCAATCGACCGAATAATGGAAATTATTTATTAAATGATAAATCCCCGGATAATTGGATTAATGATAATGATGACGTGATTAACGATGAATGAACGATGATGATGATGATGATGATGATGATTATGTGATTATATATATATATGTGTGTGTGTGTGCGTTGTTAGCCATATGTGAGATGGCTGTTTTGATGATTATATATGTTGTTGAATGCGGAATCGATATATTCCTGTTGATGCGATCACACGTATGGGATGGATATGATGTTTATCGAGCACTGGGTAGCTCCCCATGACTCAAAGGAGGGTCGCCTATTGCCACCCGTGGGTGAAAAGGCCCTAAACCATGCACAGAAAAATGAAGTTGGTGACTCCTCCGGTGGTTGTATGTGTCCACAAAGGAGAGCCCACTCTAGGTATCTTGTCTTATAACAGGACTATGTGTTCTCGGTTAGACGAGTTTTCCTGGCAGCGGAGAAGGTCTCGTGTGCCACTACTTTCTAAATGGTGAGTTTCCCGGGAAGTAGATGTGCTACTAATGGTCATTACTCTGCTAGGGTATCGCCTGGTGTAGTTCCTTCCAGAGTTCCTTCCCGGAAAAATGTCTTGAGGGTTATCTCCAAATGAATTACTTAGAGAACAAGTCCCTGAGCCACTCCCCACTATGAAGAGACATGAAATAAGAACCTTGAACCTTTTGAGATCCGTTGTTCTGGACCTGGACTGACCGCGGGGTAAAACTGAGGCATTATATTGGAGACGTGATACGAGAGTTGTTGTGAGATTGTGATTGTGCTGTGATTATTATTGTATCGTATCATGTCTCGTATTGATTTATATGTGTTTCCTCGACTATGATGTAAGTGATGTAAAGACTTATACGGACACATCTAAATAGAACAGGATATACGTAGAGAACTTCGAGCCTTTAATAATATATTAATATATAAAGTGGAAAGAGATAATAATTATTGAACTTAAAAAAGATGTAAGGGTATACGAACTCATACGGATTACAGAATAGCGAGCTAGATCATAATGCATATAATATACTCATAATTGGAGGAAAATCGTAGCTAACGGGATAACCTAATGAGTGTACTATGTAATATAACAGTTTAGGCTAAAGACCTTGGGACGAAGCCTATTAGGTGGCCAAGTATAAGATTCATAATGAATTATAATTAAAGTGATAACAATGAACACTTGACCTATAGTTACGACTTATGGAGTAGGGACCGGATAGCATAGAAGATTGTGAAATTACACTTAAGAGTGGATAGCCCATAGTATATCGAACCTTAGGAAGCTAGAGTTTGATACGAGGTGACTTTGGACTAGTGATACCTCGAGTTGTGGAAATTCCTTGGAGTTTATCTTATGGATGGTTATAGGAGAGGTTGGGTTATTGAGTAAATGGCTTCCCGGTAGCTAGGATAGAAGTCCTAGTGGGGTTGCATGCACTCGGGGTTGCATTACATTGCATTGCATGTTTTCAAACTATTACGTTAAAGTAAAATATTTTCTATATAAAACCTATATAGTTCCCACTGAGCCCGGATTTGGCTCATCCCGTTTTCTAACAGTTTTGCAGGCATAGTGTGAGAATCAGCAAATGCGACCCCGGGTCTCGTCCCCGTTCGTTGGGCGTCTGAAACGTCGAAAGGGATCCCGTCGTTCCATTTGCTTGGAGTTTGTGTTGATAATTCATATCGGGTGTCCCTCTATCCTGTTTCTAGGTTCAAGAAGGTTCATTCAGAGTCGCCAGTACATTTTACGAGAAAATGGACAAAAAGGGTTGTGCAAAGGGAAAGGCTACATATAAGCCTTTCTTTACACGTTTGGGAAGGTGTTAAGCACTCATTCCGTCCTTTCGGTCTCTTGTGGACTTATATGTTCATTCTATGTTGAATAACTTGGATGCTTTTACTGACAGTCTACTACTTTTTGAATAAAGACCCTAATTTTTAGGGAAAGTGGGAAAGGGTATGAAAAGCCTCTGTGTTCCGAGATCCGATGTTTTTATTATTCAAAAATGTAAATACAAATGACAAAACCTTTTATTTTGAAAGAGTATCCCGTATTATTTCCTCAGATAATGACGGTTTTCTCGTGTTGTAATTACTTTTGCAAAAGCTCGGATCTTGTATCGGGACTAATTTAATATGGAATCATGACTCTTAAGAGGAGAGTTATTAGACACGTCGCAGTCTATAGAGAAGACAGGATATGTTGATTTTAGTTCCTAGGTAAGTCTCATCAATCCGGGTTTTGTAAACAGAATTTATTCGGATGATAACGTACTCACTCTTCTAGTTTTGCAAATGATTTTATTAGGGTCTTATATTTTAAAGATAGTAAACTATTTATAACTTGACAATAAGTTTATTTAAATAAAACGTGGACAAAACAACAGAAATAAAACAAGTACACAAATAAACCTGATTTTCGAGCGCGTTAGGAATCTAACACAACCCTGTTGCCACTTCGCTTACTAGGACGGGGATCGACCTAGTAAAAATTGAGTTCTAGAAGTTCACAATAAAACTAATATACAAATATCTTATTTAATTACTAGAAGAGACTTTGTTTACCTTCCCGACGAGAATAATAATAAGAAAGAGAATATAATACGGCATAGAGATCTCAGGCGATAATAATCTTCTCCTTCTTCAGATATTTCTGAGAATTTGATTCCCGAGACTGGACACGTCGAGTGTCTAGAATAGATTCGATAATTCTTCAGAAATAAGAAGATAATAGAAAATACTAGACGAAAGATCAGAAAATCAGATCATAAACCCGCAATTCTGCTCTAAAACTGCTGTTTTTTGCTCTCTTGTTGGTGTCCCTAAACCTTGGGTGCTGCTGGCCTATTTATAGTGGCGAAAAGGTATATGTCGCGCGACATATTGGTGTATGTCGCGCGACAATCTTGACTGTCGCGCGACATTTACTTTAATGATGATGTGGTGGGGTGTTTGTCGCGCGACGTGTCCCTACAGGGGGGGTTGTCGCGCGACATGTCCCTGGAAAAGGAGATTGTCGCGCGACATACTTGAATGTCGGGCGACATTCTTGAATGTCGGGCGACATTTCACTTTAAAAACATGTTTGTTTGGCCAACAAACCCTTTCGGGGTAGTTTCGGTGTGTTCGGGTGAGTTCCGGACTCAAAAACAGTACTTTCGAAGGTCGTTAGGGTTCTTGCGGGGGTCACGGATCGAGGTGTCTACACATAGCATTTTGGGTGGAGCATGAAATGCGTGTATAGAGGCCTCTGATATTCACATTCTATGTCTAGTCCGTTTCGGGAAGGGACTGTGTTTTATAATTATTTTAATTTCCTTTTTATTGTAAACGGACTATGATTTGATAAACAAGTTGTATTGTAAATTTGTACAATTGGTTTATATATGTGGAGTGGATTCAGAAATTGTAGTTGGTTATGATTATTTATATTAAATGATTTTAAAACTTTGTAAAGTGAGCTTTTAAACAGGATCATGTTTTATTTAAGAAAAGTTTTTTAAAAATTGTGATTTTTATATTCTAAACCCACCGTCATGCACGGTATCCGTGATTGGCTGGGTCTTCGAGGTGAAAATCTCTTAACAGGATTCGGGGCATCACAAAAATTCATTTGTCGATTCCTATCAATTCTCGTGCCATGGGATATGTTCCGAGGTATAAATGCACTAACAATAGGGGATTTAACCATCAGATTCATGAAAAGAAGCTTCTCACAACTGCCAAGTCTATTAAGCAAGTTATACAAGCAGCTGAAGGATTACTTTAAATAATGAAAAATTTGGTTTCCTATTTTTCCACAACTCATAAGGTGAAATCTTTGTTTTAGAGTTAGGAACTCTATTCAACACATAACAAACAGTTAAAAGAACTTCACCCCACCAATGTGAGGCGACCCCAAAACTAATCATGATTGCTACCACTAGTTCAGTAAAAGTGTGATTTTTATGTCTAGCTTTGCCATTCATTTCAGGTGACTATGGGGCCGACATCTCATGTATAATTCCAGTTGAATCATATAATTTAACAAATTCAAAAGAGTCATATTCAGATCCTCTATCACTACGAAGTATGTTTATTTTGTTATTAAATTGATTTCTACTTCGTTAATAAAAGTCTTAAACATGTCAAAAGCTTCACTTTTGTGTCTCATCAAATAAACATATGAACATTTTGAAGTCATCAATAAAGGTGATGAAGTACCATTTCCCGTTTCTAGTTAAAACACCATATAGTTCACGAATATCAGAATGTATCAATTCTAAAGGTTGTGATTCTCTAACAATAGATTTATGTGGTGTTTTGGTAATTTTAGCTTCACTACAAGATTCATATTTTTCAAAATCTTCTAATGACATTTTGGGTAATAACCCTAAAGTGCACATATTTTTAATAATTTTCTTGTTAACGTGACAAAGTCTAATATGCCAAATATTAAAAGTGCACACAATATAAGAATAAGAAGTTTTATTCATGTCAAAATTCAATTTAAACACACCATCAATTGCACTGCCCTTACCCACAAACATACCATTTTTCATGAGAGTGAATTGATCCGCACCTATGGTTTGAGTGAATCTGGTCTTGTTTAGTAAAAACCTGGAGAAAAGGTTCTTTCTAATTTCAAGTGCATATAGAACCTCTTTTAAAGTGACTGTTTTACCCGAGGTTAATTTTAAGTCGATCTCCCCAGAACCTAGCACCTTAGTGGTGTGGGAATCTAGCAACAACACTTTCATTTCTTTTTTCAGAATAATTCTTGAACAAAGACCTATTGTGGCAAACATGGCGTGAAGCACCAGTGTCTACCCACCACCCTTATGATCCAGATACTAGATTTTTTTCCGATATCATAGCCACAAGTGGCTCTTCGGTCAAGTTCGCTTGAGGATGAGACTTGTTCTGTTTCTTTGCGTTTCTATAATTCCTAGCCATATGGCCAGGTTTTCCACAATAATAACATAAGAATTCTCCAGTCTCCATTTTCAGAGCCGTTCTAAGAGGGTTTTTTTTTGTTCGTTTTTGTTCAGAGAATTTTTCTAATTACGGTTCTGATTTTTCATTCTCACGAGTCCTACTTTCAATAATGCCATAGTTGTTGTTGCCTTCTTCTTTTTAGCAATCATAACTTCTTTTTTGATCTTGCTTTCGAGATTCTTCTTCTACACAGAGCATGATTGTTAGGCCCTCCGTTGACAATTCCCTAGACTTGTGACAGAGAAAATTCTTGAACTCCTTCCATGATGGTGGAAGTTTGTCAATCATCACATCCACTTGAAATTGTTCATCAAGCTTTATTCCTTCAGAGATAATCTCGTGAGAAATTTTTTGGAGCTCATGAGTTTATGAAACAACTGATTTTTCGTCCACCATTTGATACTTCAATTAACGGCTAACGGCATACTTTTTTGCTCCGGCTTCTTCGGTATCATACTTCTTTTGAAGTGCATCTCAAATTTCCTTGGCCGAATCCATAGGAGAATAATAATCATATAGATCATCGACCAAAGAATTTATAATGTAGTTCTTGCACATGTAATCGGAGTCAACCCAATATTTTATTTCTTTTGTAGTTTCATAGGTTTAAGGATTAACTTGTGTAGGCTTAATCGAACTGCACATACTTGCAACTTTTTTAGTAACAAGATAGAAGAACATCTTCTGTTTCCACCTCTTAAAGTGAAAACCTTCAAATTTGAAAGGCTTATTGTTCTCGGTGGGAGCATGAGAGGTTCTTTCGGATTCCATAATGATAGGAACTGTCTTAAAATTGTTGAGAAAATAAAAAAAAATACAAAAAATAAACAAATTGCAATCTATTTTTTAATAAAAAATACAAACAAATAATTATCACGGAAATAGAATTTGGACGGTCTTTGGGTTAAGTCGCGGACTAGGTCGCTTTCTTTAAGACAGTTTGCGTGTGACACCCCGAATCCCGTTCTGAGATTTTCACCTCCAGGACCCGGATAATCACGGATGGCGTGCGCAATGGTGGGTTTAAAATATAAAAATCACAACCTTTAAAAATCTTTTTCTTAGATAAAACTTGATCCGTTGAAAAACACGTTTTACAAAATTTCGGCACGAGGAGTTCATTTAAACAACCTCTGTTCATTCATTTCACAATCAATCATTTAATAAAAATACTCCTCAACCTATACACTTTATCAAAGTCTAATTTAGTATACGATCATACAACCATGAATCGCACCATATACACATTACCACATTCACAGAACCCATTATTCGCAAAATACAATGAAATAATAAAAGTGTACCATATATGTACTCACGCCAATAAGCTAATTCACATTTAGGGCCTCATCATCAATCACCCGCGTACATATACGTAACAAGCCCATATATAGAGGAATCGACATGTACGTATATACATATCTCGTTTGGCTGTGCATAAGATAATTCGCATATTAGGCTTTATACTCATTTATAAATATATGTGTGTGTGTCTATCTATGTCAAGCCCACGCAACCGGCCAATTAATGTGTTATCAGGATTCTCCTCTCATAGTGTATCAAGTCCGTAAAACTAAAGTCACGTGATCCTTACCCAAGGTCTTACGTCATTATATTAAGCCGAACAACAGGTCCTAAGTGCCTCGCCTAACCGTTAAACTTATGGTGCTTCTAGCCTTTTATGAATAAGACTACAATAGTCTATAACTTACTAATTGATGTTTATAACATTCCTAGAATGCACCAAACCACATTCTCACCACTAGTCAAAACAAAGGTTTATATAAAGCGCTAAGCTCAAAAGTTAGTATTTATCATTACCGGCCTAGTGGGTTCTTGGTTCAATACTCATGTAATAGGTTCAATTCCTTTAACCAATAAAATATATGCTTGTATATATCATCTACAATCTATAACCAACCATTCTATGCACACAAATCCCAAAAACCCAATTTTCTAGTCTATACAACTTACTACCAAATGTGTATGTTATGTAGGAACAAGTTTATGGGTCATAGAATGATAAGAGTTAATAATACATGATATATATATATATGCGATATTCTACTCTTATACACCATCAATTGATCCTCAAACCATCCAAACTCACATACACATCACAACCTATGGCTTTTCATCCAAATCCCCATTTTTGTATGAAATTGATACACAACCCATGATAGTTTTAAAAACAAGCAAGTTTAAGGTTAATGTTCCCACCTAATCGAAGCCTCGTCCTCGAATTGATGAAGCGTAGCCTCAAATTCAGAGTCCCAATCCGAGCTCAAGCAGCCATGGAGGTGTGTAGGTGGAGAAGATGATGATTAGTGCATAGGAGGTTGCTTGGATGATTGAGGCTTTGATCTTTGGTGTAGAGGATGATAGATGAGTGGAAAAACCCTCACTTTCTCTCTCTAAGAGCTCTACAATGGTGTGATGAAGAATGAGGAAGAAGTAGCTCATGTGTATATATATATCGATCTACTGCTTTTAACTTACGCGGGTACTGTTCACGCGTAGGGGGTTTGCAGCACTGAAGTTTGGACAGCCATAACTTCTTGCTCGGAAGTCCGATTGAGGTGATCTTTATGTCCACAAAAATCTTATTCGGAGATCTACAACTTCTTAGAATAAAGTGTCCCCAAATTCTGGATGGATAATTCCCAGAAATTCAATGAAGTCAGCGTGTTAGTGTTACTGAATGAACAACTGATAGCGATTAACCTTTTTCGCGCTCAGTTTCGACCTAGTAGAAGTCCGAATTTTCCTTTGACCAAAACATGAAAGTTGTAGATTTCCTAAAAATCTAGGATACTCAATCTAACGAAGAACAAATGAGTTACGCTTTCTCCAAGTTAACCAAAAATTATGAAGTCGGGTAAATTTAAAAATTGAAATTTACATCCCGATTTCGACTCAAATCAACAGAAATAACTTATAGATATTCTAGCGAGATTAAATACACTAATATTACTTATCGGAAGTCTCTGAACCTTGTCGCTCCTTTCAGAATAGTATTTCATTATTCGGAGCTCGAAATTGCCTTACTCGCAATTTTTGAACGCGCTAGGCTTGCGATTTAGGAACGGGTTGTTACATTGCGAGTAGCCCTCATGGTGAAAGCCATTGAGGTCATGCCGTCCCTAGGATAAAACATCCTAGAATCACATTATGTCTGAAGATATTTTTAAAAGGAAAACAAATTCGAGTAACACTACAATTTCAAGAGAAATGTGCTCGATAAACTAATGAAAAAATGAATTCTGTAGAGGTAGAATTTTAAACTATGAAAAGGATGCTATTAAACCATAGCAAGGTCTCATTATATAGGCTCAAAAATATGACCATTGACATCAATTTTAATTGGCCATTAACACCTTCAAAACAATTTTATTGTCCACCCTAAAAACAAATTCAATTTTCTGCTATTAAACCATTAAAACTCCAAAATAAATATATTATAACATAAAATAATTTATATGCATTGATGTGACGCCCCGAGTTCCTTTGGGAGGGAGAACCTCCGGAACTCGGTTGATCACGGAGCCGTACGCTACGGTGGGAGTGAATAAAAATTTTATAACTCTGGCGAGGAAGGCAATTATGCAAAGATCAAGAACATATAACACAATCAACTGGGAACATACTAAAACTGTAGCTTCCCCTCCTGTCAACTCGTGCCTTACAGATTAGTCTGTACCATTGCGCACCGGTTAACCAAAATGTAAGTCACTTGTTCACATTAGGCTAGCATTACACAATAGACATGTCCCACTAGTACACTAAGCCATAACCAAAAGGGTAAGATTAAAGAAAAGTAAAAGTCCACAAAATACATATAAACTTAGTACATATCAGTCACAAAATAGTCATACATAATACAGTCTTCATAACGTCAAGTAGGCTACATAAATAGTACGAACAATGCTACATAACACAAGTTGAGTTATAGTACAATAAGATTGATAACATGTCCTTTCAGTAGTGAAAGGCCCTCACCCTACAGTATCAGAGGAGACTAAGACTTGTCGGCCTTTCCCTTATCAACTTGTCCCATCCCATCCTTAGATGTACCTGCGTAGGAAAAACTATGAGCCAAACGGGCCCAGTAGGAACTATAGGTTTTGTGAGAAAAACATGTATATGTTGTGAGAACTTTATAAAATGAGTTTGTAATTAATCTGTACTCATAAGTCATGAACATGTATATAAACAATGTAATATATATATAATCTCAAGATACTGCGACCAGGCCTACATCGCATCAATAATATATAATTCTCACGTCTAGGATTTTCCACATCTACTGTGCACAGAGATAGCCGGCAACTCGGTTTCTTCTGCCCAAGGCAGGGACCACCTACCAGGTCCACCTAGACGCTACCTCACGCAGCCACGAAGGCATACGCTACCTCACGCAGCCACTAAGGCTATACGCTACAGGTAATAACCATCTACCTGGTACGAGCGGTGTTGGCTACTCAGTATAAGGAAAATCATCAATACTCCAATAATACTGATAGGGTCATATACATCTTAAAAAAATGATATAATAGTTCATTTCATGAGTATCAAGTGGTATAAAGTGCGTATCACAAGTTTATTTTAATATATGGACTGAAATATACCTGCGCGCTAGAAGCCAAAAACTAGGGTTTATCATAAGTCATGGAAATGGAAGAGATACATGGGGAAATATGATATACTATGATTTAAAAGTAATAATTAACCATTTCCATCAAACTTTGTAGGCCCAAAGTATATATATACGCAGGGATAGGTATATACGTAGAAAATCCCCAAATTTGTATAAAAATGGTGATTGGGCGCATAAACTTTCAAAATAGGATTTAATACTAGTGTTCCTACCTCGATAGCGTTAAACCTTCACTCCTTGAGTTGCGGATCGAGCTATATACGTCCGAAGCACGAGTTACCCTCGTTAAGTTTTTGAGCCCTAGCTTGGTGTAGGTGAAGAAAAGAAGAAGATGATGGAGCTTATGTGTTTAATTCTTGATTTGGGTTGAAAGAGGAGATACAATTACACTCATGAGCCCTCCTCCATGATATCTCATCTCTCACTACTCTCTCCCTGAGCTCTGGTCGAAGTGGAGAACAAAAGAGGGTGAATGGTGTATAAAAATCGAGTCAAAGCTTATAAAACACAATTTTGACTTCAACTGTGCAATGTAGTCGACTACATCACTCCATGTAGTCGACTACATGGTACTGGAAAATGGTTAATGCTCAGAATTACTTGCTTATGCCACCAACTGATCTTGTAACCTTATTTTGACCAACTAGAGGTGGGAATTAGGTTCCGGGCCAAACACGAAAGTTTTTGGAAATTGAAATACCTTTCCAATGGTATGAATTAGGTTCCATTATGATCTAAAATGAAAAAGTTATGATGTCTTGAATGACTAAAGGTCGGTTTGTCGGATAAGTCTAAAATGTGAGATTTTGCGAATTTCGACTCGGGTACTCAACATAAATCTTTCCAACCTAAAAGATAAATGTAATAACATCTATAAAATAGTGTGGAAGCATTTCCTACATTCGGATACGGCTTAGGCACACTCTCGCGTCTAGGACCTAAAATGTAGTACATTTACCCTATGGGTGTTACAATTGATTTGTCTTTAATCAAATTTTAAAGGCACTTTTGAATTCAAACTGGGTGTTAAAATAGATTTTAATTAATATTAAAATCTAATTTGAATTTCAAATTAAAATTTATTTCAAAATAAGTTTTTTTTTTCTAAAAATTATTTTGTAAATATACAATTTTTAACATATCTCAAGTTTGATTCTTTAACTTTCTTATCCAAATTGAATTACAATTGTACTTGTGTACAAATCTACATGCAGCTGCTTTTAAAAATAAATAAATTTTAAAGTAACATCAAAACACAAGCATATTATATGAGCAAGTGGAGCACCAAAAATGACAGTATTATCATAGACCATATTCAAGGTTGATCACAAAATATTTTTACAGTCACCAAAATTTGACATGTATGGCTCACAGTCGACCTCCAGGACCCGGTTCATCACGGTGTTGTACGCGACGACGAGTGTGAGTAATAAAAGAAAACTAAGTAAAATCCATTTAGAAAAATTTCGGCATGTGGAGTTTGGAAAACACGATATGTGATACCCTGGACTTTAATTTATTTTAAAATTGAATTATATTAGCTTATTTATACTCATTTGAGTGATCGTTTGATGATTCTGGTGGTCCAAATCAATTTTGGTTGGTAAATAAGAAGTTTTAGTCCTTTGCGATTCGTTAATTCTAGTAAACTTTGAGTTATTGAAATTTCTTTGTTACTTATCCAAATAAGATTTTGTTCACGTTAGTGTCTAGTATTCATACCATTCTACAACTTTCGTGTTTTGGACGAAGTCCAATTCACACTCTTCTTGGGTCAAAACAGGGCGCAAAGTAGGCCCATTGCAAAATTCTGGTCATTCGGTAGCGCCTCGACAGAGCGCTGTCTTCGGTGAATTTATGGGAAACATATATCGAGAATTTGGGAAAACTTTCTCTTAGAAAGTTGTAGAGCTTTGAAATACCTTTTCGTGAACATAAAGAACGCCTCAATCGGAGTTCTGAGTTAAAAAGTAATGGCCAAAACAAAAACAGTGGTCCAGAGCCCAAATTTTAAAGTGCGGACCGGTATGGCATTTTTGGCATACGGGTTCGGCGTCAAAATTTTTGGAAAATTGACCCCCGTGGACCGGTATTAGGTATTTTGCATATCGGTCCGCCAGTTAACTATTCCCACCAACTTAAGCACATTTTTACGCCATTTTACACATTTTTCACCCCAACTTCGACCCAAACTCTTCCATACTCCTCTAGAGAGTTCTAGAGGGCTCTAGAGAGAGAAAGAGAAATATTTTTACGCATTTCTTATCCCCGATCGAAGAATCAAAGCTTCAAATCAATCAAACATCATTCTTCTTCACCATTCATCATCTTCTACCTTGGTTTTCTTCTAGGAAAGCTCAAGCATGAGCTTTGGCTACGCGAGTTGGGGTCTATGCATCATTGATTAGGGGTTTTTGTTATTCTAAGGGCGTGGTGATGCGAGAGCTCAAGGATTTCACCGAACGGGGCTTCGGTTTACATTATTCTTCCTTCTTTTGGTCTATACATTTGAGGTAGGGGTTATATGTTTTTCCAAACTTGATGATATGATTGTATTTATATAAACATGAGTGATTTTATACATATATGTTCGATATTAAGCACATACTTCCTTGTTATTGATTATACAAGAATGATTTTACACATATATGTTCATATGTTGGTCATATCATTGGATATACATAAGTTGTGCATGATTGAGCTATGATTTTACATTATGAAGCAATATATGCCATCTAAGCTCCATAATTACATGTTATTGATTCATACGGATGTTCTTTGGATGTATATGTGTTGATTTAACAAGAAAATGATTAGTGAAGGGTTTTGTATACACCAAAGAACATGGACATTAATTGGTTAGAGTTTATATGGCATATGTGGTTTCTATTGTATCTATGATGCATTAGCTAAGATAAGATATGCCACTTGAACTTGATATCTATGTAATATAGATTTGTATGTGATGTTCCTTGGACATATACGCTTGATTAAATCCAAGTGGATTTGTAAATGGATTATGTATGCGCTAAGGAACATGGATACATGATGAATGAAGTTTAAGTGGCATAGGTTGTTACTAGTTTACATTTAGAACATGGATTGCACGTTATACATAATTATTGTGTCAACCCGGCCTCTGGACGATCTCATGGCAAGTTCGAAGCATTCTTATTGTGCATGGTGCGAAAATTGTCTTTTGGAAGAGTTATGTCTCGTATCCATGTTATGGATGGATTTCTATGCTCGTGTGGTATACTTGAACATATGATTATTTCTCTTCGGGAGTTCTTCACTAGTATGTGAATATTATTCTCTAGAGGTTGTCATTCTACATGGCATCTGTTCTTGGTTATGTTATATATGGTGGGACGTTGCCCACAGTTATTTGTATATATTGCGGCCTTCCGTCAGGTAAAAGGGAATGATGTGATTAGTGCTTGACGGGATGAGAAAATAGGCAGGGCCTGGTGCCCTTGGGTTGAAAAGCCCTAAACCTCCGGGGGGTCCTTTAGTCGTCGGCTGTCTAGAGCCCACGGTGAATAGTCCAAAAATCTAGACAACAGAAAGGCACTAATGAGTCATCGGCTGTCTAGAGCCCACGGTGAATAGTCCGGAGATTTAGACAATTGTTGAGGTAATTGGTATGATAATAAACGGTTGATGAGACATTGCGGACTGTGGTCCAATTATTGATTATATGTTGGTATTCACCTGAGACGGAGAGGCCATATTCTGGTTATATGTGATCATATGTTTTGATCTCGATGGGGGCGGCCGAGCCTATGTTATGATTTTGATACTCACTCTCTTGGCGGCGGTCTGGCCCACTGGCATTAATACTATTATGACTATGATTCGGCTCAACTTTGGCAGTTCTCTTGGTGAGATAATGAGATGGTGTCATCATTATCATTATTCTCTTGGAAAGGTGGTCCATATTATGTTCTGATGATTCGACGTAACTGTTGACACAAAGGGAGGTAACCTGCATATGCATGAGCATGCATTGTTTTTGTGAAATCATGATATTTACTTGGATTGATGGTTGAGTAGATTATCACCAAATTGCATTGTTTTATAGAATTGTGGTTGAAGTATAACCTATTATCGAATTAATGATTAGGATATTCAAACACGTTATCCCCTATATCCCCCCTACTGAGTTGTGAGCTCACCCCGTTTTCTAACTAATATAGGTACACAAGGGATGTGTGATGTTAACAAGATGGCGGGTTTGGGATCGAAATAGAGAGCTCTGATACAGATTCATTTTTGTTGTGTATATGTCAGCTCGAAAGCCACGGCTAGCCCGAAGTATTGTGTATCATCTTAACTTTACTTAGTTGGTTTGTATAATGGTTACAAGCTTGTGTATGAACTTTACTGTTGTTTTGACACTTTATACTTGGTTGGCATGTGATAGAAATATTAGACGTTTGTAAAGAGCAATTATCTTGTATCTTGGTGTTTGATCTGACATGTGTTATATATGTTGTTTGAATTATTTATATTTACATACCCATTTTAGTTAATCTAAGGTGAGTTAGTAGCACTCTAGGTCTTAATTACGGGTGTTGTCATGTAGATTAAGGCGGGGGTGTTACACGATAACTGTTATGTAAATCAAAAGAATATTTTCAATCCAAATCATCTCACAAACAATCATTTAATAATAATACTCCACTGTGACGCCCTGAGTGATGAGTACTCCCTTGTGTGGAGGAATGGTAGCTCGAGCGATGAGTACTCCCTTGTGTGGAGGAATGGTAGCTCGAGCGATGAGTACTCCCTTGTGTGGAGGAATGGTAGCTCAAAGGGGGCATCCCACACCGGAAGTTGGGGGATCCTTGGAGACCCATATAAGTAAGATATGGTCGCTAATTAAGTACGAGGCCTTTTGGGTAGCTCACTGGCTTCGGATCCCATAAGAACTCCGAAGTTAAGCGTGCTTGGACCAGAGAAATCCAGGGATGGGTGACCCCCTGGGAAGCTGGTCGTGAGCTCCCAGAAACAAAGCCGTGAGGGTAGATGTCCTGGGGCTGAGGCCTGGCTAGGACGCTACCCAGAGCGGACAATATCGTACAGAGGTGCGACCGGGTCGTTACAAATGGTATCAGAGCGGACCCCACAGAGTACGGTGTGTCGACGAGGACGTCGATTCCCTTGGGGGGAAGGATGTGACGCCCTGAGTGATGAGTACTCCCTTGTGTGGAGGAATGGTAGCTCGAGCGATGAGTACTCCCTTGTGTGGAGGAATGGTAGCTCAAAGGGGGCATCCCACACCGGAAGTTGGGGGATCCTTGGAGACCCATATAAGTAAGATATGGTCGCTAATTAAGTACGAGGCCTTTTGGGTAGCTCACTGGCTTCGGATCCCATAAGAACTCCGAAGTTAAGCGTGCTTGGACCAGAGAAATCCAGGGATGGGTGACCCCCTGGGAAGCTGGTCGTGAGCTCCCAGAAACAAAGCCATGAGGGTAGATGTCCTGGGGCTGAGGCCTGGCTAGGACGCTACCCAGAGCGGACAATATCGTACTGAGGTGCGACCGGGTCGTTACATCCACATTTGATAAACTGCTAATACAATCAGTCCCAAATCCTTTCAATTAATACAAGATTGTATACAATACAATTTTCTGAAAGTGTAATATAAAGGTCTCAATGGCATTGGCCTTAAATTAAGGACTACAAAGTAGTTCGAGGTCATCAGAGCTTCTATAAATGTACCATGCGTGCCACTCTCAAGTATGAACCAGCAAAACTATTGAAAATGAAGGAATGAGCCAAATTCGGACTCAGTGGGAACTATGAGGGTTTATAATGAAAATAAGGTTTTCATTTGAAAACATTTGTATCATTTGTATCATATATATGTTGCTTCAACAATACAATCTTTTTGAAAACTTTACTATACAATTCACCATGTATGTGCGTGCCAAAACCCACTAATTGTTCTATCTTAGGTATCAAAACCATTCCCTAACTCTCATCATATAGCGTTCCACTGTTTCTAGCTTCCTAGGGTTCACAAGCTATAAGAATCATTATGTTCTCGGTTACTCAACCGCCTATGAGGTGTATACACCTCTTATGCCAAGTATTTATATTTATCACTTTGTTTACAGTACAATATGAGTTACATACTTGGCCGACTACTAAGCATTACTACTAGGCCATCTAGCTTAAGCGTTACATTAAGATATTAATTTGATATGAATGACCAATGGTTCTCCAAGGGTATTATGATCCATATCGATACATATATATATACATACATTCTTACATTATCCATAATATACCAGAGGCAATATATATAGAACAATTTAAAATACAATATAACAACATATATAAAAACCACCACCACTTCCATCTTTGTGTCGTATTAGTAATCCGAGACAATGTTTCTTATTCCCAATAATCAACCATGTCATTCGAGACATGTCTCTCGATGACCATCATGGCCTCGACAATCACAATAATAATCTTGATCGTCCAAGCCTTACCAGGTCTGCATTTCGTGGCCTTTCACCCATGTGGTAACAGGGCCTCTCATTCGTTTCTGTGCACAGTTTTAGTTCTTGCACTCAGCGGCACTCTGTCCTAACTTAAGGTCTCAATCGTTAGAGACAAACTCGGGACCTCATATGGACTATACAATCTCATCATTTTCACACACACACACACATATATATATATATAAGAGTAATACACAATCATCACATGATAAATACGTGAACATATAAATAACCACAATCGTTACAGTCATTCATTTCTCACAATAAATGCATATGTATATATATATCAATCCCGTATAGATATGTACATATAATTTCATAGTACACATGTGGCCATTCGCATCAATATCATTCTATACTATTCATAATAATCCTTATCTTAGCCACTCGGCTCATTGCCGTATACATTATCTCACACAATCATATATATATAATATCACACACATATGCATATAGGAGATTAGTACATGGATATTCATAATATTATCAACTATCATGCCTTCTCGTTTTCTAATATGTGGGACTAGTATCATATATACTCTACTCGAGTACTCATGTCACATACATTAGTTTAAGGGATACATATAGACCCTCATCTAATCAATACAGTAACATTGCAATAGACTTGTATAACTTATCCCCATGGAATTATAGGCATCATCAACGTATATTTATGATACATTTATGCTGTATTAGATACTGACCTTCATTAATTAACTTAAGCCGTGGTCATGTAGGTATCTAGACCTAATGTTAATACATACATGTTCACTTTGGTGAGGTTCAATGTAAAACTCGAAACTAATGTCCTACCCAAGTATTTCATGGCCTAAATGTGTATGTCTAGGTTTCAAAAGCCTCCAAAACCTCTACATCTGCATTTACCTAGTCAAAATGCTTAGCCTCCATGTAAGCTTGTTAGGCAACTTTACATATATATACCAATACATGTAAATAGTTGATAGAAAAAGGTATTGGAGTATTTATGTGTCATAATACATCATTAATAACCCAAAACGATTCACTTTCCGCTCACAACCCCAAACTACACGTCGTTTAGTTCATATATGTAACTATAGGTTGTGTATGTTGTCTAAATACAAGTAATGAGTTCAACACATGATGAAGATGGGTAATACAGGATATATGAGTGCTAAGTAATCCATTCGCATCATTAATTTAACCCTAAACTAGCCTAACCTCATACGTGTACCACAAACCTAGGATTTTCTATAAAAATCCCCATTTGATATGAAAATCTTTGGTATAAAGAGTAATTAGTTGGAAAATAAGTTTAGGAGTGTTGTTGCCACCATACACATGCCGAGCCTTCCAAGTATTGACCGCTGAATCGAGCCGCACCTCGAGAACTCGTGATTTCTCCAATTTTGCCTAAAGCCCTAGAAATGGTGATGAAAGTGTGGAGAAGAAGATGAATAGTGAGGAAGAAGATGCGTGTTTTTGCATGGTGAAGATGCGTGGATGATGACATCTCAAACCCCCTCCAATTTCGTCACTTTCTTTTTCTAAGAGCTCTTTAATGGTGGTGGTGAAAAGTGAGGAAGAAGAATTGAACGTGTATATATATAAACTGCCTTCCATTTTTTGGGTACTGTTCACGCGTGGGGGAGTTGTAGTACTGAACTTTGGACAGCCAAAACTTCTCGCTCATAGGTCCGATTGAGGTGATCTTTATGTCCACGGAAAGCTTATTCGGAGTTCTACAACTTCCTAGTAGGAATTATCCCTAAATTCTGGACAAATAATTCCTAGAATTCGACGAAGTCAGCGCATTAATGTTACCGAATGAACAACTGATAGCGATATGCCTATTTCGCGCTCAGTTTTGACCTAGTACGAGTCTGAATTTGTCTTCAGCCAAAATACAAAATTTGTAGATTGCCTAAAAGTCTAGACCTTCTCTCTAATAGAAACCCAATCTGGCAAGGGACGAAGAAGTTACGCTTCCTCCAAATTATCCCAAAATTATGAAGTCAAGTAAATTGAAAATTTGCAATTTACATCCCGATTTCAACTCGAACCACTCGAAATGAATTGCAGCTATTCTAAAATGCTTAAATACACTAATATGATTTATTGGAAGTCTCTGAAACTTGCCACTCCTTTCAAAATAGTATATCACTATCCAGGACTCGGAATTGCCTTAATCGCGATATTAAATGTGATAAATATGAAATTTAAGAATGGGATGTTACATTAATTATTAACCATTAGTACGTTATTATTACTGAGGGTGATAATGAAAATTATGTCCGTGAGTGAATTACTACAGAAATTTCAATTCTTCTTTCCAAATTGATAACGAAGGTCAATAAATTTAAAAATTTACTAAAACAGAAATTACCTAAATTTGTGTATAATTTAATCCAATTGATCGCACATCTGCACATGTGAAGAGAGAGAAGAAATAAACTTTTTTCGTTAATGGAGGGATTGTAACACCCGGTTTCCTTATCTCTTGCAAATCGCGACCTAAGTCGCGTATAAGAAACAATTGACGTCCGGATGACCAAATTGGGTTCTGGAAAATGTTGGCATGGTTTGGAAACCTCCAACAAGTCATATTAACATATTTAAGTATGTTATAATGACCATAAGTTGTTTCGGGTGGCTCGGATGGAAATCGGCTCGAAAAACACAAGTTTCGATCTTACGCGATTAATGATTTTTACCCGACTTTGGAAGACTATAACTTCTTCATTCGAACTCCAAATGAGTCCCCATTTTGGTCCATGTCTTCATTTCAATGCCCTCTACAACTTTCGTGCTTTAGCCGAGACCCAATTCCAACTCCTTGATGCCCAAAAGTGGGTGCGAAGTTGAGCTGTTTACCAAAAACTGAAGGAGGCAGAAATTAAGCTAGGGAGTCGGCTCCATGGAAGTGAGGAGAGTCGACTCCATCATGAATAGTAGGGAGTCGACTCCATGAGTAGTAGGGAGTCGGCTACATCGTGCTGGACAGGTTTTCTTATATATTTATTCTTCTCCTTTCATCCTCATTTCACCCCACCATTGGAGAGCCTTAGAGAGAGAAGTGAGGAGGGATTTGAGGGGAAATTGAGAGATATATCTATGTGTATTGTTCCCCACCAAAATCATCATCGTCATCATCATCTCCATCATCATCATCTTCATCTCCTCCTTCACCTCCATCCACCATAGCTAGGGTTTTTGTGCTTAATTAGGGATCTTCGCATCTATGCGGTTTCGGCTCGAATCTTCCGCAATACTTCGAGGGATTAACCCTCAAAAGGTGGGAACAATAGTATTTTATCAAGTTTTCTTATGATTACAACTTATTCATCTCAAATCAAACTAAACCTAGGGTTTTTCTACTTAAATTGCACATTCATGGGGTTTGGGTTAATTTCTCTTATTTCTTTGATTGATTTGGACTTGATATGAGTTTAAATGGTGGATTATACAATAAACCCCAATTTCTATACTGTTTTTGGTAAGATTTGTACAAAACCCCTATATACGGATATGGTTATGAACTATATGCTATGATACGCATACATACTATGCGATACATGATTTTAAAACTATATTTTATACACAGTTACACATATTGGTGGTATTGTTACTATGTTTGAAGTTATGAACTATAATTATGGGATTTTGTACTTACCTAGCCAGTCCGTAAGTATACTGGTCAAATACACATATATGTTTTGAATAAATGAAGTCTTTCAATCATAGTCGGAGGCAATTTAGGAACTCATACACCTTGTTTGATTATATTAGACTTGGCCTAGGGCTGAATTGATGGAAACATATAAAACCTCCTAAACTGATGGTTTTCTGGTTTCCTTTATTAACGGACGGACTTGGCAGATCTTGTTCAATCTCAAACAACAATACCACTACATGTTTTATAATATGTATATTTACACATATCATGTATGGATATATATGTATACGAATTATACGAATACATCTGGAATGTATGTATATTCATATCTACATCGGTCGGATTTTATATTATTGTGATTTCATGGATTTGATTAGTTTATTGTGGTTTGGATATATTATCGGATGGCAACACCGTTCGTACTAGATAGATGGTGATTACCGATAGCGTATAGCCTTGGTGGCTACGTGAGTATTATTGTAGCGTGCGCCTTTATGGCTGCGTGAGGTAGCATATGCCTGTGTGGCTGCGTGAGGTAGCGTCTAGGTGGACCTGGTAGGCGGTCCCTGCCTTGGGCAGAAGAAACTGAGTTGCCGGCTATCTCTGTGCACAGTAGATGTATGAAAATCCTAGACGTGAGTTTGATATATGAAATTGATGTGATAGATCTAGTCGCGGTGTTGTGGCATATACTGTATGATGATGTATATATACATATATTGTTTTTCTTATGCTTTGGGATGGGGACATTATATATACATATTTCACGAAAGGTTTTCCTTGCACAGGCTGCTTCGTAAATGTATTATATATGTATATTTACTCATATTTGTAAGTACAAAAAGGAATGTATTTTACCCTGAGACGACTTATTACACAGAAGCAGCACATAAACTATTTTTATTAAATTGCATAGCACAGCATGCATCATTTCCAACTTATTTTCTTATACAAAACTCTTATAGTTCCCACTGAGCCCGTTTGGCTCACTCCTATTTTCCAAACCAAGTTTTGCAGGTGTTCGAGAGAATGGTACGAGTACAAGTCCAGACAACTCTAATGGACTCTGATCCCCTAAGTCGTTGGGAAACGACTTGTGTACTAGTTGTTTAGTTAAAATTTGCTCATGTATTGTAATGTTGTATTTAAGATTGGGACTTCATTGGAGGCTTTGTATAAATGACATTTTCTTAAATATGGACTGTATGTATATTTTAACAGGTTTTGGTATTGCTTGATAAATAAACTCCACATGCCAGAGTTTATTTTAAAATGATTTATTTACTAGAGCATGTTTGTGGTATGGAATTCTAAGTTTAATACCTGATCACCTGTCATCGCGTACGACTCCATGGCTAACCGGGTCTCGGAGGTATAATCCTCTAAACGGGATTTCGGGGTGTCACAGGGATCTTAATTAAGTTCAATTTTCCAAAACAGGAACTTATCTAAATTTTTATATAAATTTAAAAATTTACTAAAACCTAAAATTAGACACACACGCCAATTTAGACCCCACATGGAGTTCCTAGAAAATGCAGTTCACATGGCCCCTAATTAATATTGGATAATCTTTTATACACCCACACATCTTCAACTCCACCATCCCCAAAGCCCCAACAAATTCCTCTCTTCCTCCAAAACTTGTCTTGCGCAAGTAGGAATGTCGACGTGCTGCAATGCGGTTACCACAACCGAGATACAATGGCGTAGAGTGATTAGATCTTCCAACAGCTTAAACGGATTTCATGGTGGAACTGGAGGTGAGGGCGGCGTCGGCAGTAGTAGTAACTTACTCAGGTTTTGTAACGATAATGCTCCGGACGTAAGATCACGCCGACTGTCGAACTTGTCTTTGGAAAACTCCGTCACTACTGATATACTGGTTCAGATCATGAAGCTCCTGTTATCTGAGCTCTAGCGATTTGTAATTTAATACGAACGATTTGAGTAGATAGTTATGTAAATTGTTCCTTCCGGCTTGGATATTTTAATTTTGTTCAGAGTAAGGATCTTGTTTTTTGATGGTAATTGAATTTGTTCTTGTTTTGATAGTTCAAGACTGAAGATGAATGTCCTCTACAATTTGTTTTATCGTGAAAAAACTCATCTGCTTTCTTAGAGGAGGCCGGGTCGGGGGTTAACCATACGAAATTCCTCTTTTGAAAGTTGGTACCATGTTTGGCATTTGACAAAATGGTGGGGTGAGAAAAAAGTTTATTTGAAAATATGGTGGGGTGAGTTTAGATAGGGGTGAAGAGACTAATTATGTTGGATTATTTAAAATTTTCCTTAATATTACAATGAAATTAAAGTACAAAGGATTATGTTGGAATTTCAAAGATGTATACACTACACTAGTGGGGGGTTTGGGAGATGTAGGCAATTTAGTACGTCGCCTAAGTGTTACTTAGTCGACGTAGAAATAGTAAGTAGCCTAAGTTTTTCTTAGGAGACGTAGTATTATAATATGTCACCCTAGTATACCTTAGGAGAAGTAATAAATTGAATACGTATCCCAAGAAAAACTTAGGCAACGCATTAAAATTCCCACGTCTCTCAAAATCCGTTGACCGCCTGCCCATTTTGTTAGAGTGATATAGTAAAAGCCATAATTTTCTTATTGGTTTGGATATGTTATAAACTTGGTTTTGCTATTTTAATTAGAATCTTTATGGGGAATGATTGCATTATATTATCTATTTAAATATTGTGCATGTGTGTCTTTTATTTCATATAGTAGATGATTTGGTGTGTAGAGTATAGCTTACACACAAAAGATCATATCATCGATTCTTGTGAAATATACGTTTAATGCTTCACAGTCTTAGATGGAATTGGACACCCATTAGTAGGATTGTAGCACAAGTTTTAGTAGTTTATCTTGACTACAAAAAATGATATAGTTTTAACTCGTTGTGCTAGAACACTTTGTATGCATTGAATATGACCAGTTTAGGTTAATTATTTTAATACTGACTATATAAAATAATTTAAAATCCCAAGGTTATATGATTACTTATGCTCTTAATCTTAAAAGAATTAAAAGACATATCTATGTAGTGTTTGTTGTTTTGACTCATTAAGAGTGAGATTCATTTATGGATCAATAATCTTCGTGAGTTGGACGATGACACTAAATGCATGATGAATATTAATTATTGACGGGAATCCACGTCCTGGTATAAGGATTAACGATAGCCCCTTGAAAAACATTTAAGTTTGATCATGTCAAACCCTGTAAGTGGATTATATTAATCCGACATGTCAAATAAGTTAAGTGGTAGGCTCAAGGATTAAGAATTAATTTAAATATAATTGTCAGGAATTTAATTTAAATGACGGTTATCTGTAATTTTAACGTGGAGAGAATAATAAGTATTTAATAACAACGAGCTCGAAATATAATTTTGAGATAAGGATGGGAGTGCAATTATAATACTTTAGTGGTGCGAATTATAATTTATGGAAGGAACTAATTAATAGTGGAATTAGGATTCTAACTTTCCATAAGAAGCCTAAACTATTATTTCTCCTTAAGGTCCCTATCGTAGCCTTATATATACGTCGGTCTTGTCTCTTCTCTTTATAACAATAATTCTCATCAGTTAGGGTTTGTTCTATTGAGAGAGGATAAAATCTTGATGATACCGTAGCCCACACTCAGTGAAAGATTTGATGGCGGAAGAAATACGATAGAAAATCTTTAGGTTTTTGGTACTACAGTCGTAAATCAATCGTAACTTTTGATCGTACCGTTGGATCGGCCTGATTTTTGGATATGTTATTCGGAACGCAAAGTACGTACATTTTACAAAAAATCAAGATGATTTGAAGTTGTTTTGGTGGCAAAAACAATCAGTTTTCGCAGCCCAGCGAGAATTGAAAAATCTGACCAAATCGCAATCTGATGCTTTCAAACCCTAGTCTCCTCATATGGATCATCTACATGATTTACAAAGGAGAAATCCCTTTATTCTTATAGGGTTTTACCAAAAAAAATTTGTTCAATCTATACGAAATATCAAATGATCCTGTATTTATGTCTTCATCAATCGGCATCAGAGGGATTGGTTTTCTTTGATACTGTGTACAGATTGAACTAGCCATGTTGTCCAGTTAAATCTATTCATGCATGTTATAGTTGGATAGAACATAGAACTCGCTAACCCTTATTTTGCAGTGTTCTTGTCCTGCTATTATGGTCACGTAATTATGTTTTATATGATTGGATCCCATGATGTTTTTATCCGTGGTTAATTTTAATGTGCATGATGATTTGGGTTTTATTCATGGTTGTAAATTAAATTTAGATTAGATTTGTGAACTCCTTAAAAGGAGGCATAGGATCTATGTAATTTTATTTACAGTTTAAATAAAATAGTTTATGTGTGAACTCCTTAAATGGAGGCATAAGACCTTTGCATCTAAGATTGCAATTTCTTTAACGAAGAACGTTGAAGAAGGCGTTTCCACCAAGGTTGATCCCGATATAGTCAATGAAGCGGCAACATAGGTCGTTATATGTTTCTAACGGACTAGGGATGATAAAGCTTGGACCATAATAGCATGCATTTAATTATTCTTATTATTGAATGGTTTAATGCTTTGTGTGATTTTGTGTTGGTCTTATGTGTTTAATTATTAGGTTTTCTTATAATTTTGGACAACATGGATACATGACCATAACTAGATCACATTTTATTTTATGTTTAGTTCTTGTCAAATTAAAAAAGGGTATATAAATAAAAATTTTGTGTAATTGAAAAATATAAGTTTTTTTTTTAAAAAAAAATTAAAGCAGCATAATAATTTTATTCCACATATCTTTTATATTTCATACCCTTGTATTTTAGTTGACTAGAATTTAATATAAAATTGTCCTAACCCTCGGAAAATAATGTTTTAAATACTAAGTGGGTGAGGGGTTTTTTCACATAAAAATCCCACGATCTCCATCATTGATTTGTAGATGATGTAATTTATTCTTCGCGTGCATTATAGTGCTCACCTCCATATCGGAAAGCATAGATTGCGGAATCATTGTACAAATTTCACTGACTGATAATTTTAAATGATGCGATTTATATTTCGTGTGGGTTTTAGTGCTCAACTCCATATCAGAAAGAATAAATTGCAGAATCATTGAACTAGATTAAATGATGGTATACACTTAGATATAAATAATAGTATGCTCTCCAACTGAGTTTCTGCTATTGTTTGTAGGACCAAAGGAAGTCTGGTATTTAAATTTTACTTGACAATAAAAGATTGTCTAGATAGTATGTATTGCTTGATGATAAAGGATTGTCTAGATAGTGAAATTTAATAGGTTTACATATTTCTATGAAATAATAAATAATAGACGACCTCATTAACGGGGCATGCTATTCAAAGTCTTAGGCTGCCGGCGAACAATTTTTTGAAATGGTAGAGGGTACCATCTTTAAAATTCGTGTTGAAAGTTATTATTGTCCATTATAATTTGTATGTGATTCTCGGGTTTTAAAATGGCAAACTCTTTCGATATACTTTTAATTATTCTCAACTAAAACAAATTGATTGGACCTAATTA
This sequence comes from Lonicera japonica, assembly GCA_021464415.1. Taxonomy (NCBI): domain Eukaryota; kingdom Viridiplantae; phylum Streptophyta; class Magnoliopsida; order Dipsacales; family Caprifoliaceae; genus Lonicera; species Lonicera japonica. Next base: position 42,390,467 of record CM038466.1, on the reverse strand, counting down.
TATTGGCTAAAAAAATGAACTTGAACATTGTGCTTACTGTTAAATAGTACAAGTTTGTGCTCACTGAGTCTTGTAGGGCAGAATCTGGTAAGGGGGCGACCGATGAGGAAACGCAGGCTTGCCGGACGTGGAAAAAGGCTACAACATTAGCATTAGTATTTTGCCATTGCCTACGACATAATGATGAACCTCAAATATATTTTTAGGGATTAGGATCATGTCGCAAGGCAGGTATCGATGAAAGGCTTCATGAACATGACCATTGTTGAAGGAACCCGAATTAAGGATCTTGTTTTAAAGATGATCAGTCTTCTGAATGAACTAAGAGATCTTTGGGGCTGAAATCGATGGGGAAACTTAGGTCAATATCGTTCTCCAGTCGCTGCTGGACTTATTTAAGGGATTCCGACAGAATTATAACATGAATAAGCTTTATCCATTGTTGGAACTTCTTAAAGAATTCCAAGCAGCTGAGGAACTCCTTGGTAAGCTGGCTAGTAATCTAGTGGCTGAGAAAGCTTCAACTTATATGCTCAAAAGCAAGAAAGGAATAAGAAGAATGCATAAGTTGTAGTCCCACAAGGAGCAGTGCATGCAGTAGTCGCTGAACCTCTAGGAGGAGTGAAAAAGCATGTGGGTCAGTGTTTTCACTATTAATAGAAAGTGCATTTAAAGAAGGATTGTCCCAATTTCCTAAAATCGTTATAACAACATATGTAAAGTTCATCTATTTGTTGTTGTATCTAGTTTAGTGGTCCGATATTCCAGTACCTAGTGTGTAGATTCGGGAACCACTAATCATGTCTGCAATACTCTACAGGGGTTCCAAGAAACCAGACAACTTAAAAATAGAGAAAATTTACATATGGACAGTTATGAATGTGGCAACAGTTGCAGTAGAAGATATTTATCTTTACTCTAGTCAGAATGGGATATTAATGATTAATAAATGTTTATATGTATCTTCCATTAGAAGGAATTTGATTTATATTTCTAGATTGGTTGAGAACAAATATTTTGTTTATTTTAATGATAAATCAGTTATCATTAGAAAAAATAAATAGTTTGTTTGTTCTGGTACATAAGTGATTAATCTTTACATTAATAATCCTAACTTGTCAGTACTACAACTGAGTGAATAGAATAGCATTAATAGTTTACCAATTAAGAGAAAGGAACCTTCAAAATGAACCAAATGTATTTTTGGCACTTACATCTTGGTCATATTAATCTAAAAAGAATTCAAAAACTAGTCGAAAATGGACCATTAGGTTCATTGGAAGTGGAGGCACTTCTAGTTTGTGAAACCTATTTAGAAGGTAAAATGACTAAGAGATCATTCTCGGCAAAAGGCTATAGCGCTAAAGAATAGTTAATAATGGTTCACTCAGATTTGTATGGTCACATGAATATCCAGACTAAAGGAGGCTTTGAGTATTTCATCACATTTGTAGATGATTATTTAAAGTATAGATACATTTACTTAATGCGACGTAAGTCTAAAGTCTTTGAAAAATTCAAAGAATTCAAAATAGAAATTGAGAAGTGTATAGGAAAATGTATCAAATCACTATGATCAGATCGTGGTGGTGAATACCTCTTGGGAGAGTTCAAAGAATACTTATTAGAGAATGGGATTACATCCCAGTTGTCTGCACCGGCGATGCCGTAGAATGATGGTGTAGCGGAAATAATGAATAAGACTTATATAAATGGTAAGATCTATGACGAGTTATTCAGACCTACCTAATTCTTTTTGGGGATATGCTTTAGAAATAGTTGTATATATTCTGAACTTGGTACCATCAAAGTCAGTACTTACTACACCTATAGAATTATGGACTGGGCATAAGTCTAGTATGCGGCATATTCGGGTATGGGGTAGTCCAGCACATGTGCTGAAAAGTAATGCGGATAAATTGGAATCAAGAATGAAGATGTGTGTCTTTGTTGTATATCCAAAAGGAACCAAGCATGGTTTATTTAATAATCCTCAAGAATATAATGTTATTATTATCAATGTCAGATTCTTAGAAGAGGATTATATCACAGACCAAAAGCCCAGGAGTAGTGTTGTTCTAGTGGAAATGAGAGGAGAGAAAAAAATGGCACAATTTGTCTATACCTTTAGAACAAAAGGAAATACCATAGTAAATGGATATCGACATTCCATTACCTCGTTGTAATGGGAGGATTGTCAATACTTGTGCACATCTTGAACAAATCACTAATACGTAGGTTCTTGAACCAGCACAATGTGTGGATAGTGACTTAGTATGTTTAATATTTGCACAATGTACACAAATACAAGTAGTGCCTCATCGTAGTGGGAGGGTTGTTCGTCAACCTGGTCGTTTTATGTTCTTGGGAGAGCCTTATGACAAGGTCCCGTATGAATAAGAAACGAACCATTTTTAACTACAATGAAGTACTTCAAGATAAAGATACAAAAAATGGCAAAGGGTTCTGAAATCTGAAATGGAGTCCATGTACTCTAACAAAGTCTGGGATCTTGTAAAACCACCTAAAGGGATAAAACCTATCGGATGCAAGTGAGTATATAAGAGATAGAGAGGATTAGACGGGCTTAAATGAAGGCTTGTTGCTAAAATGGTTCATTCAAAAAGAAAGGGATCAATTATGATGAAACCTTTTTGCCAGTAGTCATGCCAAAGTCTATTCGAATTCTCTTATCCATTGCGGCTCATCTTGATTACGAGATTTGGCAAGTGGATGTCAAGACAGGTTTCCTTAATGGAAGTCTTGATAAAAGCATCTATATGATGCAATTAAAAGGATTCATAGCAAAGGGCCAAGAGCACATGTTGTGCAAGCTTAAGAAGCCCATTTATGGGCTTAACTGTGAGAATCCGGACCCGCGACCCGAGAGAAGAATAAGGAGGTCCTCGTTCTCGGTTAGATTTTGAAAACGTGTTTTGTAGAGTCGCCAGTTTGTTTTACGAGAAAACAAACAAAAGACCGTACGAAGGACAATTCGAGAACGAATTATCTTTCATACGTTTTAAACCAGAGATTAAAACATACTTTGCTAGGGTTCGGGAACTACGTTACGAATTGGGAAGGTGTTAGGCATCCAATTCGCCCTTTCGGTCTCTTAATGGATCATGTATCTAATTCCTATTTTAGATATCCTGCAAGTAGTTCGAATTGTTTTCAGAATAGTCCTTTCTGGATAAATCTAGTTTAAAACAATATTTTGAAATCAGACTCGAGCTTTGCGAGCGCCTACGTATTCATTCGTAGAATGAAATCAGAGTCTCGTAGTTCCTTTCTTTTGAAAACTGTTTTTGTATTTTTATTTGTTTTGAAAACGTGTCAAAACAGATTTTAGTTTTCTTGTAGAATTTAGAAAGGATTTACTTTGAAAGTAGTGAACTTCTTTGCAAGTTACCTAATTTTCTGTATTAAAAAGGAATTTAAATGCAGTATTGAAATTAAGGAGGGTTGTAGAGAATATACCTGATGCGCCTGACGAAGAAAGATTACTTGCCTTGATCGATCCTTGCTTACTTCCTTCTTTCTCTAAGATTTTCTCTCTCTACACTTTCTCTCTCTAAAGCTTTCTCTCACTAACTTTCTCTCTCCAAAACTTTCTCTCTCTAAGACTAACTTTCTCTCTCTAAGACTAACTTTCTCTCTCTAGAAATTCCCTCAAGAAAACTTTTCTAATAATTTTGACAGAATCTCAACTTACTAGAAACACTATTTAGTGTTGATCTAAAGTGAGAGCCCAAAGGTCCTATTTATAGCACAAATCTCGCCAAAAAATGCTCCAAAAGAGGCCAACCGCAGGGGGTAGCCGCAGAGCGTGCGGCTAGGGCGTGCGGTTGGGGGTAGCCGCAAGGCGTGCGGCTGGGGCGTGCGGTTGGGGCGTGCGACAGGGCCGTGCGGTTGGGGGTAGCCGCAAGGCGTGCGGTTGGGGCGTGCGACAGGGGCGTGCGGTTGGTAGCCAACCGTACGGCTGGCAGGTAGCCGCACGGTTGGTGGCGTGCGGCTGGCTCTCCAAAAAGGTACAGAAATGCATGGAAAAAACCTAATTTTCTAACGGGGCGCTGCCCCGCACCCCGCGACCTGACCGGGCAGGTCGATCCCCGTCCTAGTAAGCGAAGAGGCAACAAAGGTCATATTAGACTCCAACGCGGTCGAAAATGGAGTCTTTTCCTAACGGTCTTCTATATGTATGATGACTCAATACATGATGCGAGATGCTTGTGTTTTAGGAAAACCAGTGTTCGCACGAGAGTCGTGGATTGGGGTGTTCACATTAACAAGTGTCTAGATCTTGGAACATCTGTTTTGACTATGCAATCAAATCTTTTGTTTTTGATTAATGTTCATATGAGTCTTGTGTATACAAAAGGCACAACGGAAGTGCGGTAGTATTCTAGGTATTGTATGTGGATAATATCTTACTTATTGGAAGTGATCTGTGAATATTATCTTCAGTGAGGGTATGGTTATTGTGAACACCCCAATCCACGACTCTCGTGTGAATATTGTTTTTCTCATAAAACGAGCATCTTGCATCAAGTATTGAGTCGTTATGCATATAGAAGACCATTAGGAAAGACTCCAATTCCGGATGCATTGGGAGTTTGATATGACCTTTGTTGCCTCTTCGTTTACTTGGACGGGGATCGACCTGCCCGTCAGGTCGCGGGGTGCGGGGCATCGCCCCAATAGAAAAATCAATTTTTTTTCGAGTGTTCCTGTGCATTTTGTGAGCTAGCCGCAGCCCCCAATCGTACATACCAACCATACGGCTACCTACCAGCCATGCGATTGGCACCCAGCAGCACGCCCTAGCCGCATCCTTCAACCGCACGCCCCAGCCGCTCGCCCTAACCGCACCCCCTGCGGCTACCCCCTGCGGTTGGCCTCTTTTAAAGCGTTTTTGGCAAAAAAATCCCTATAAATAGGACCCTTAGGGTCTGATTTGGGATCATCAACACTCACTAGTGTTTTTAGTAAGGTGAAGTTCTGCAAAAATTATTAGAGAGATTTTTCTTTGAAAGAATTTTTAGAGATATAAAGTTAGTGAGAGAAGGTTTTGAAGAAAGAAAGCTTTAGAGAGAGAAAGTTCTAGAGAGAGAAGGAAGCAAGCAAGGCAATCAAGGCAAGGCTCTTATTTTTTCTTCAAGCACTTCAGGTACGCCTTTCTACAAATGAATATGTAGGCGCTCGCAAAGCTCGAGTCTGATTTCAAAATATAATTTTAAAACTGAATTTATCCGGAAAGGACTATTCTGAAAACTATTCAGACTACTTGCAAGATATCTAAAAATAGGAATTTAATACATGATCCATTAAGAGACCAAAAGGGTGAATTGGGTGCCTAACACCTTCACAATTCGTAACGTAGTTCCCGAATCCTAGCAAAACAAGTTTTCAATCAATCTCTGGTTTCAAACGTATGAAAGATAGTTCGTTCTTGAATTATCCTTCGTATGATCTTTTGTTTGTTTTCTCGTAAAACAAACTGGCGACTCTAGAAAACATGTTTTCCTTTAAAAACAAAGAAAACCAAGAACGGGGATCTCCCTCTCTCGGGAGTCGGGGGCCCGAATTATCACAGTTATCAAGTCAGCTCGATATAAAGGACTTGAAGAAAGTCAGTCACATCCTTGGTATTAAACTTATGCAAAATTGGAAAAATAGGATGTTGGGGTTATCACAAAGTACTTATATCAATACAATTCTTGCTAGATTTAGTATACATAAGTCCAAGAAAAGGTTTCTCCCTTTTAGGCATGGAATTACTCTATCCAAGATAAGTGTCATAAGATACATGATGAGATATAAATGATGAGGGCGCTTCCTTATGCTTCGGCAGTAGAAAGCCTCGTGTATGCTATATTGTGTACTACATCAGACATCTGCTTTACTGTTGATATGATTAGCAGATATCAGTCTAATCCAGGAAAAGAACACTGAATTGAGGTAAAACATATACTTAAGTACCTTAAATGGACTCGAGATTTTATGTTGGCTTACCAGGAAAACAGTCGTACATGTTGGATACACAGAACAAAATTTTTAATCAAATATTAGGATATCAGAAAGTCAACTTCAGGTTATGTGTTTGCTCTAAGAGCTGGAGTCAATTGTTGGAACAGTATGAAGCAATCATGCATTGCTAACTCCACCATGAAAACTGAATATATGGTTGCTTTAAAAGCAGCTAAGGTAGCGATTTGGCTCAAGAACCTCCGTATAAATATAGATGTGGCACCTTCAATGTTATCAGATATTTCACTTTATTTTGATAATAGTGAAACAGTTGCGAACTCGAAAGAGCCAATGATTCATAAGAAAGGAAAACACATAGAGTGTTCAGATTGAGGAAATGGGAGTGAGATGCATAACTAAATGGCTTTGAGTCTAAGTGGGAGATTGTTAGAGTGATATACTAAAAGCCATAATTTTCTTATTGGTTTGGATATGTTATAAACTTTGTTTTGCTATTTTAATCAGAATCTTTATGGGCAATGGTTGAATTATATTATTTATTTAACTATTGTGTATGTGTGTCTTTTATTCCATATAGTAAATGATTTGGTATGTAGAGTATAGCTTACACACAAAAGATTATATCATCGGTTCTTGTGGAATATAAGTTTAATGGTTCATAGTCTTAGATGGAATTGGAAACCCATCAATAGGATTGTAGCACAAGTTTTAATATTTTATCTTGACTACAAAAAACGATATAGTTTTAACTCGTTGTGCTAATACACTTTGTGTGTATTGAATTGGACCAGTTTAGGTTAATTATTTTTATACTGAGTATATAAAATAATTTAAAATTCCATTGTTAAATGATTACTTATGCTCTTAATCTTAAAAGAATTAATAGACATATATATGTAGAGCTTGTTGTTTTGACTCATTAAGAGTGAGATTCATTTATGGATCAATAATATTCGTGAGTTGGATGACGATACTATATGTATGATGAATATTAATTATTGATGGGAATCCACGTCCCGGTATAAGGATTTATGATAGCCCCTTGAGAAACTTATAAGTTTTGATCATGTCAAACCCTGTAGGTGGATTATGTTAATCCGACATTTCAAATAAGTTAAGTGGTAGGCTCAAGGATTAACAAATCATTTAAATATAATTGTCAGTAATTTAATTTAAATGGCGGTTATCTGTAATCTTAACGTGGGGAGAATAATAAGTATTTAATAACAAGAAGCTCGAAATATAATTTTGAGATAAGGATGGGAGTGCAATTATAATTCTTTAGTGGTGCGACTTATAATTTATAGAAGGAACGAATTCATAGTGGAATTAGGATTCCAAGTTTCTATAGGAAGCCCAAACACTTATTTTTCCTTAAGTTCCCTATCATAGCCTTATATATACGTCGGCCTTGTCTTTTTTCTTTATAACAATAATTATCATGAGTTAGGATTTTTTCTATTGAGAGAGGAGAAAATCTTGGTAAAACTGTAGCCCACACTCGGTGCAAGATTTGATGGCAGAAGGAATACGATAGAAGATCTTTAGGTTTTCGGTACTGTAGTCGTAAATCAATTTTATCTTTTGATTGCACCATTAGATCGGGCTAATTTTTGGATATGTTGTTCGGAACGCAAGGTTACAAACATTGCGAGAAAAATCAGGAGGATCGGATGTTGTTTCGGTGGCGAAAATAATCGATTTTCGCAGCCCAGCGAGAATAAAAAATTCTGACCAAATTGCAATATGATGCTTTCAAACCCTAGTCTCCTCATATGGATCCTCTACATGATTCACAAAGGTGAAATCTCTTTATTCGTATAGGGTTTTAGAAAAATTATTTTGTTCAATCTATACGCAATATCAAACGATCTTGTATTTATGTCTCCATCATATTTGACATATCCTTTAGGCTATGTAGAAACTATACTTCTGTCTCCTAAGAAATTTTTTAAAATCGACCTTAGGCCACCTAGAAACTATACTTACGTCTCCTAAGATACCATCTTAGGAGACGTAAGTATAGTTTCTAGGTGGCCTAAGGTCGATTTTTAAAAAATAAATAGAATAAAATAATATTAATTTTTCACTTTTTCTAAACTATATGTAGAATATGAATGAAAATTATATCAAAATAATTGTATCTCTTTTTTTTCTTCTTGAAATAAGTCCATTTCGAGTCTTTTTAAATGTATTTTTTATATTTTAAAATATCTCATTTATTATTATAATATGTTTATCGCATGTGTTATTGTGTGTGTGAGAGAGACAGACTCATGTGTATTATTCTCTCTGTGTGTTATTAGTCTATCTCTCTTATTCTACCAATATACTTTGTCTCTCTCTCTCTCTCTCCCACATAAATTAGAATTCATTAAAATTTGTATATTTGAAATTTACTAATCAATGCCTATAAGATCTGATGGTGTCAAAATCTAGAACAGATAGTTAACGACCGATCAATCAATGAATAATGATGAATCAGAGGTTTAATAACGGATTGTAACCGTGAACAGTTATTGTGAACAGTACCACCGTATATGTGAACAGTGATTGTGAACAGTATAGACATAAACTAATTAAAAATAAAGATGAACACGAGACATTTTTTATTAAGGTAGGTTCCCCCGGTAGCGCTTATGCTAGTCCGGCATTACGTCCTCCTTTACTGGAGGTAAAAAAATGAGCTTTTACTGGAGGTAAAAAACGTTGAATTGCTTTTGTAGACCAACGGGAAAATTAGTATTTAACCCTATCAATTGCCCCTATCCTTATCATCTAGCTCGGTTGATCTAATTGGTGAGGATATCCTTCAACCCAGAAATTAGTAGTAGCTCTAAACTCTGATGTTCGAGATGTCTTGGGCCCAAATCCTTTCGTAGGTGAACATAGTTGACAATTTGATGCCTGCAAGAGGTCTTTTGCCTTTTTTAGACGTCTTTTGCCTGTGTTAGAGGTCTTTTGCCTTTTTAGAGGTCTTTCGCTTGTGTTAGAGGTCTTTTGCCTTTTTAAGAGGTCTTTCGCCTGTGTTAGAGGTCTTTTGCCTTTTTTAGAGGTCTTTTTCCTGTGTTAGGTCTTTCGCCTTTGTTAGAGGTCTTTTGCCATTTTTAAAGGTCTTTTGCCTGTGTTAGAGGTCTTTTGCCTTTGAGAGGTCTTTCGCCTATTTTAGATGTCTTTTGCCTTTTTTAGAGGTCTTTTGCCTGTGCTAGAGGTCTTTTGCCTTTTTTAGAGGTCTTTCGCCTGTGTTAGAGGTCTTTTGCCTTTTTTAGAGGTCTTTTGCCCTTGAGAGGTCTTTCGCTTGTGTTAGAGGTCTTTCGTCCCTTCTTCCCGACCTATATGGTGATAGGAATTTTTTCGAAATCCTTGGTTTCTTAAAAGGAAAATTTGTTCTTTTTGGCTAAGTCTTGAGTAGAGTCATGCCCCCTTCTGACTTAGGCAAATTCTGACAATTTTCTCATTTAAGTCCTTGGTTTCTTAAAAGGAAAATTTGTTCTTTTTTGTGCTAAGTTTTGAGTAGATTCTTTCTCCCTTCTAACTTATGAAAATTCTGACAATTTTCTCATTTAAGTCCTTGGTTTCTTAAATGGAAAATTTGTTCTTTTTTACCAAGTCTTAAGTAGAGTCATGCCCCCTTCTGACTTAGGAAAATTTTGACAATTTTCTTATTTATTACCAGGGAACGTCAAAATCTTGGTCTCTGGACCAGTGGAGCAGCAGTAGATGATCATTCTCAGCAAGGTCTCTTTGGGTTGGAGTGGTCCTGCGGTTGTCTGATAGACTTCAAAATTACATTCAGCTTTGTGGAAGTTTGATATCCGCTGAAAATTTCTTTTTTGTGATTTGTCGGATGAACTTGATAAAAATTACATTTAATTGTAATTTTTTTTGGAAGCTCATCAATTTTTCCTACAATAAAGATTATTGATCGTAAGAAAATGATACAACTTTAGATATATTAAAATAAAGAGAAAAATCATATATGAGTTATTAAAAAATAACTTATCTTTTCTTTTGGGTTTTATCCCCTTGGGTAACCGAAATTTTGAATGATTAGCTCGTAAATATTGAGCTAGCGTTGGCTTGCCAGATTTTCACATTTTTTGTTGAAGTAACTTTGTATCCCCGTTTTGGGCTCCGAGATGGCCAAATTTGAAAAAGGCTTGAACTGAAAAGTTGTTGCTCTTGAAAGTTTCTCCAAAATGGACTCAAGAATCGTATGATTTGGAGTTCTGAGCAGGAAGTTATGCCCCGGAGAATATTGAGCTACTATAGGCCCACGGGATTCAGAGTTTTTCACCGAAAATTCACTTGTAATTTCTAATGAACGAGAGCTTTAGAGAGCTTATCGTTCCCACAGACGGCACCAAATTGATGGTGTCAAAATCTAGACCAGATAGTTAACGACCGATCAATCGATGAATAATGATGAATCAGAGGTTTAATAACGGATTGTAACCGTGAACAGTTATTGTGAATAGTACCACCGTATATGTGAACAGTGATTGTGAACAGTATAGACATAAACTAATTAAAAATAAAGATGAACACGAGACATTTTTTATTAAGGTAGGTTCCCCCGGTAGCGCTTATGCTAGTCCGGCAGTACATCCTCCTTTCGTGTGTGCTTTCTCTGTATTAGCTCAAAGGCAACCGATTTGGATGATAATACAAGCTACCAATCTCTCTCTCTATAAGTTCCTTAATTCTATTTATAAGTATAGAATTATGATTGCAAATATTTCAATAAGATGAATAAAATATATAGGAGAGAAAATGTATAAGGTTTGTTGGTAATTTTTGGGGTATGAAAAGAGAGAGTATAAGACCCTCAAAAATTTGCTTGTATTTGTATTGCCAATGGCTTTATATCTCTTGGAAAAGATGGATGGATCTTGGGAGAGAAGAATGATATATTTTTTGGTGTGTTTTGAATGAATGAATGAGGGGGTATTTATAGGTAAAAATGAAGGGCAAAAATGTAATCTTTTGGTGGAGGTAGGTGTGCGGTAGGTGCAGTAGGTGGGGGTAGGTGCGTGGTAGGTGCAGTAGGTGGAGGTAGGTGTGTGGTAGGCGCAGTAGGTGAGGTAAGTGAGGCGCGGTAGGTGCGGAGATAAAAATGAGCTTTTACTGGAGGTAAAAAACGTTGAATTGCTTTTGTAGACCAATGTGAAAATTAGTATTTAACCCTATCAATTTCCCCTATCCTTATCATCTAACTCGGTTGAGCTAATTGGTGAGGATATCCTTCAACCCAGAAATTAGTAGTAGCTCTAAACTCTGATGTTCGAGATGTCTTGGGCCCAAATCCTTTCGTAGGTGAACATAGTTGACAATTTGATGCCTGCAAGAGGTCTTTTGCCTTTTTTAGACGTCTTTTGCCTGTGTTAGAGGTCTTTTGCCTTTTTAGAGGTCTTTCGCCTGTGTTAGAGGTCTTTTGCCTTTTTAAGAGGTCTTTCGCCTGTGTTAGAGGTCTTTTGCCTTTTTTAGAGGTCTTTTTCCTGTGTTAGGTCTTTCGCCTTTGTTAGAGGTCTTTTGCCTTTTTTAAAGGTCTTTTGTCTGTGTTAGAGGTCTTTTGCCTTTGAGAGGTCTTTCGCCTATTTTAGATGTCTTTTGCCTTTTTTAGAGGTCTTTTGCATGTGCTAGAGGTCTTTTGCCTTTTTTAGAGGTCTTTCGCCTGTGTTAGAGGTCTTTTGCCTTTTTTAGAGGTCTTTTGCCTTTGAGAGGTCTTTCGCTTGTGTTAGAGGTCTTTCGTCCCTTCTTCCCGACCTATATGGTGATAGGAATTTTTTCGAAATCCTTGGTTTCTTAAAAGGAAAATTTGTTCTTTTTGGCTAAGTCTTGAGTAGAGTCATGCCCCCTTCTGACTTAGGCAAATTCTGACAATTTTCTCATTTAAGTCCTTGGTTTCTTAAAAGGAAAATTTGTTCTTTTTTTTTTGCTAAGTTTTGAGTAGAGTCTTGCTCCCTTCTAACTTATGAAAATTATGACAATTTTCTCATTTAAGTCCTTGGTTTCTTAAATGGAAAATTTGTTCTTTTTTACCAAGTCTTAAGTAGAGTCATGCCCCCTTCTGACTTAGGAAAATTTTGACAATTTTCTTATTTATTACCGGGGAACGTCAAAATCTTGGTCTCTGGACCAGTGGAGCAGCAGTAGATGATCATTCTCAGCAAGGTCTCTTTGGGTTGGAGTGGTCCTACGGTTGTCTGATAGACTTCAAAATTACATTCAGCTTTGTGGAAGTTTGATATCCGCTGAAAATTTCTTTTTTGTGATTTGTCGGATGAACTTGATAAAAATTACATTTAATTGTAATTTTTTTTGGAAGCTCATCAATTTTTCCTACAATAAAGATTATTGATCGTAAGAAAATGATACAACTTTAGATATATTAAAATAAAGAGAAAAATCATATATGAGTTATTAAAAAATAACTTATCTTTTCTTTTGGGTTTTATCCCCTTGGGTAACCGAAATTTTGAATGATTAGCTCGTAAATATTGAGCTAGCGTTGGCTTGCCGGATTTACACATTTTTTGTTGAAGCAACTTTGTATCCCCGTTTTGGGCTCCGAGATGGCCAAATTTGAAAAAGGCTTGAACTGAAAAGTTGTAGCTCTTGAAAGTTTCTCCAAAATGGACTCCAGAATCGTATGATTTGGAGTTCTGAGCAGGAAGTTATGCCCCGGAGAATATTGAGCTACTATAGGCCCGCGGGATTCAGAGTTTTTCACCGAAAATTCACTTGTAATTTCTAAAGAACGAGAGCTTTAGAGAGCTTATCATTCCCACAGATGGCACCAAATTGATGGTGTCAAAATCTAGACCAGATAGTTAACGACCGATCAATCGATGAATAATGATGAATCAGAGGTTTAATAACGGATTGTAACCGTGAACAGTTATTGTGAATAGTACCACCGTATATGTGAACAGTGATTGTGAACAGTATAGACATAAACTAATTAAAAATAAAGATGAACACGAGACATTTTTTATTAAGGTAGGTTCCCCCGGTAGCGCTTATGCTAGTCCGGCAGTACGTCCTCCTTTCGTGTGTGCTTTCTCTGTATTAGCTCAAAGGCAACCGATTTGGATGATAATACAAGCTACCAATCTCTCTCTCTCTATAAGTTCCTTAATTCTATTTATAAGTATAGAATTATGATTGCAAATATTTCAATAAGATGAATAAAATATATAGGAGAGAAAGTGTATAAGGTTTGTTGGTAATTTTTGGGGTATGAAAAGAGAGAGTATAAGACCCTCAAAAATTTGCTTGTATTTCTATTGCCAATGGCTTTATATCTCTTGGAAGAGATGGATGGATCTTGGGAGAGAAGAATGATATATTTTTTGGTGTGTTTTGAATGAATGAATGAGGGGGTATTTATAGGTAAAAATGAAGGGCAAAAATGTAATCTTTTGGTGGAGGTAGGTGTGCGGTAGGTGCGATAGGTGCGGTAGGTGGAGGTAGGTGTGTGGTAGGCGCGGTAGGTGAGGTAGGTGAGGCGCGGTAGGTGCGGAGATAAAAATGAGTTTTTACTGGAGGTAAAAAACGTTGAATTACCTTTGTAGACCAATGGTAAAATTAGTATTTAACCCTATCAAGATCTATTATTATTATAAAATTATGTGTACAAAAAAAAAAACTTTGCAACACACTTTTTCTCTCTTTAAACATGTATTTTTCTGGTATACTTGCATTCAAATCACTTTACACAATCTATTTTTTTTCAAACCCAGTTCCAATCTAACTCTTCCTTTAGTTTAAAAATATAAAAAGATATATGTTTTTATTTAATCTTTTACAACCTTAAATAGTTTATTTTTTAAAAAATTATTACTTTTGTAAACTAGTGTTACCACCAATGGTACCATCTGTTTATAATTAAAATTTTACAAATATATACTGACACTGTAATAATAATGCAATATATTAATTTCTCTAAATATGATATTTTTTTTATATATTGGTGACTAATTAGCGATGACAAATTAACCCAAGCCGGCCTTAATGAAGTGGTTAAACGGGTTCAACTTTAAGCATATCATAAACGGGAGCAAATTCGAGTTTCTCAATTAAAAACCACCTCAATCTGGTCTAATATATCTTTCGGTTCTTTTAGTTCGGCTTTAACAAACTCACCACGCCGATTGACACTTAAATATGTTGTATATACAGTTTTCAAAATATCAAATCAAAGAAGTCAATAATTTTTTATCTCTCTTATTTCACCGGCCACTCTATTTCTGTCACTTTTCTTTTTTATTAACTTCTTTTTAAAATTTAAAACACATTAACTTTAAATATAAAAACTATAAATTATTAAAATTTACATATTTAAAATATACTTATCGATACTTATAAAATAAGATCAATTATGATTTGATGTTTTCAAAACACATCTAATGGTCCAAAATTTATCTTATTTATTGTAACTAAATGTGAGCCATTGATTTGATAAATTATTGATGTGATGTTTCTTTCCCTTATAATATAGATGTTTAACCTTTTATAAATTAATATATATTTTTTTTAATAAAAGGACATTATTTTTGTATACCGATATTACTACCATTGGTATTGTATGTTTATAATTAAAATTTTAGAAATATGTAATCTCATCGTAATAATAATGAGATACATTAATTTTTTAAAATATTAATTTTTGTTTATTTTGGTGAATGATTAGGGATGACAAATTAACCCAACTCGGCCTTAATGTGCTAGTGAAACGGGTTCGAATTTAAACATAGAGGCGAGTTCAAGTTTTTCAATTAAAAATCACCACAATCCGGCCGAATGGCACGAGTTCAAATTTAAACATGTCTACTATTTGTATTTTCAGCATGAGAATATATAAAACCTACATTTCGGTTGTTCAAAACATTAGACTAAAACAGACAATATGTTTAAAATAGATTAGTTGATGTTTGTTGATTTAGATTTGTCACACATTACCTTTTTTTTATCCTATTAGTTCTCTGTGCCGGGTGATACGGGTATACCCTAGTTAATTATAAAGAGATAATAAGGAGAGCACGCTTTATACAAAGTATCCCCACCTCGTGCCCCTAAGACTTTTTTGAACACATCTTTCCATTTCTCTTGTTAGTGTTTGGTAATCTCAAGTATTTGACAATCACTTCAACTCTACGTTTTATATTAACAGTTTTGTTTTAAATTTTTTATATATTCGTAAAGAAAAATACAAATTTTATAATTTTTATCGATAAAATATAAATAAAATTATTTATCATTGCAAGACTTGATATATTAATTAAATTTTAAAAATTAAAGAAAGTCATACAACTGTGGTGTCATTAATTATGTAAATTTAAATTTATAATTAATATTCACATAAACTTTTTTAAAAAATTAACTAAATTTATAACTGTGGTATCATACAAAGTTTTTTGACTAAATTTAAATTTAATTTTGTAATTCACTTAAAAATTATTAAAAATACTTAGGCGATGTAGAAATAATTACTTCGTTTCTCAGGTTACTCTTAGGATACCTGTCTTTAGTTATACGTCTCCTAAAAACTTTCCCCCTTAAATTTTCACCAAAATT
This sequence comes from Lonicera japonica, assembly GCA_021464415.1. Lineage (NCBI taxonomy): Eukaryota > Viridiplantae > Streptophyta > Magnoliopsida > Dipsacales > Caprifoliaceae > Lonicera > Lonicera japonica. The sequence goes on along the minus strand of CM038466.1, from coordinate 42,374,897 downwards.
CTAAATAATTTGAAATTTTCAAATTAACTTGGGTTAGACCAAAAAAAGAAAAAATTAACTTGGGTGACGTAGGGAAGTAACTACGTCTCCTAAGTATGTGGTATAACCACAAATCCCAATTCGATTTAGATCTAGTCTCTCACTCTCACCTCTCTCAGCCAAAACCATCTCTCTCTCGGTAGTGTTAGTGCCGCCTCTCTCACTCATCTTGTCTCTCACTCATGGACACAATACATACCTTATTCTCTCGTCTATCTCTCTCGCTCTCAGTACTGTCTCTCTCTCTCTCGTCACCCCCGCAGGCCGCAACTCATCGCCTCGTCCTCACTCGTCAGATGGCCAGACCTTACTCACTTAGTCGTTCATTTGTGGGTTGTACTCACTTGAGTTGGGTTCGGAAAGTGACGCGTAAAGTTTTGTAATTCTTGCGTTTGCAATTTCTGATGTAGATACGAAATAAATCAAAAGAAAAATGTGTAGATATGAAATTATTTGTAAATTGCACATCGAAGTGCTCGTAACCTCACTAGCGAAGTTCATTTGCTTCCTTGGTTGTAAATAGTGTAATGTAGTTTTACAAAAAGAAAAAATAGTGTACTGTAGTTTTCAATTTTGAACTGGATAAAATTACAATGTCATACAGGGTGACCAATCACTCTACAACCAATCCCCCAAAGTGTGTAAGATGACTCTAGAACTAGATCTTTGTTTTCAGTGTTCAACATATCCACTTCTGCCTGCAAAATGTAGGCCATAGGAGTGTTACTACTGTTTCAAATATTTTGTTCATTTGCTTGTATTAATATCTTCGTAAAGGTCCATTGTATTATAAAATTGTACTTGATGGCTATTAGAAAAAAAGGAATGCAATTGGGTGTTGGTTGTACTCAAACTTGATATGGAACTTGACCTCGTATAGCATATTGACAAATCAATCTCATTGCAGTTAACCAATCTTCAGTATATGTGGTTGTCCAGTTGAATTTAATTTTCAATGCTTCAGTATATGTAGAGCTTTGATTAGTTTTACGTTCAAGATTTGGGTGTTTTGAAATACAGAAACTATCAATTTTGATCAAGTTTCGAAGGAGCTATGTATTATATTTTGGATCAGCTGTGTGTACTATACGAATCTGTGCTTTGTTTTGTGGTGATCTGCATGTACATTTGGTTGTGTTTGTGTATTACAGAATTTATGGTAACCAAGCTATATGTAAGGATTTATATTTGAAAATTTTGAGATGATATGTGCTCAGCAGTTTGGTAATGGGGGACTGCAGACTGCTGTCAAATGTGCACTTATGTACTTTCAATCGTTGTGCAAATTTATATAAAATTTGACATATCTAGCAACAGTATATAAGCTTTATTTTTCACAATATTAGGATGATATTATTGTTCTTAGAAGTACATAAGTTGGACTGGGATATTATTGTGTTTCTGCCCAATGCCCACATCAGCAAAACCAAACACTAAAAATAATTGATAAGGTAAAATTAAGTAGAATTTAAGGAAACAAATTTTTTAGGCCTATGATACTTTAATTTGATTAATACAATGTCACAAATAGTAGTAAAAATCATTTTATTATCTCATTTTGATCTCCACATCTTAACATAGTGATGCAACAACACATTATACAACAAGGAACAAGACAAAGAGAATCACTATTTGATGAATTCAAACTTTATGTGCCCATAATAAACATTTATATGTATATATATAAAGATTGAGATGAGTACGTGCCCATGTTTTCTAGTGGATGATAATTATTGGACTTCTATTTTGCTTACTTTGACCAAAACAGTAAACACTCCACATATCTTTCTCTTTGTGTCATCAATTTTTGGTCAATTTGCAAATTTTAAGAAAAGGAAAAAACAAATCATCTTGTTTGTGAAACATATAGTTTTGAGTTTGGCATTAGCTGTCATTTCTTTGTTTGATTGCGATTGTAGAGTAATTAATGTATTGGAAAATAGAAAAGTACAAGTCCCATATGCATATATAGTGCGTGAACAAGGGCAGCTGGTATTTATTAGTGGCCGGTGGTTTTCGCTAATTAAGGCCTAGAATTGACCATTACAAAAGGATGACAGTTGTAGATAGGGTGTCTCTCAAATGATAAAGGAGTTAATTTTAATCTCGGAATCTTGAGTTTAAATCCTTCTCCCTATCCTTGAAGACTTGAATAGTCGGGTCTGTAATCGCCGCACAATAGAGTGTAACAAAAAGTTGAGTGTTCTTGTGTTGTGCTAAGATACCGCTAGAACAAGCCTTAGTACAAGCATAGGACCGATCGGACAATTACGCGTACAATAATTAAAGAAACAAGCACCACTGATTCTCTAGCAATACGAAAAACAAGAGACTAAAGAAGAAAACAACTAACCAAGCACGCAAGCAATTAGGTGGTGTCGGCAAAACCGCCACTAATCCACCGGGTGATAGCTATTATTGATGAGACCAATTCTGAGTACAAAGCACAAAACAAACCCTAGCCACCAATTAGAGCTTTTAATATTATCTCTCAAATATACTCTCTAATCTAGCTAGTAAATAAAATAACACAACTCATTGAATAGACCCTATGACAAATGGTCTGTTTATAGAGTATAAATCATATAGGTCTAGGATTATACAAAGCCAAAACCTACAAGAAATTGGATAATACAAATCCAATTAGGATTTGGACAATACAAAGCTAATTAAGAATTGGACAATTTAAAACCTAATAGGAATAGAATTCATACACAGAGCCAAATCTTCAATTCTCCACCTTGGCGATGTTCCACAAGACCCCAATGTACTACACCATGATCAATTCATCAAATAAGACCCTATCACCCCTGCCGGTCCCTTAGGACCACCGCCCCCCCGAGGGGCATCAGCACCGAATGATATTGACCAACGTCGAGCAATGTTCAAACTTGACCAACGGGACAACCTTTGTCAACATATCTGCCAGATTATCTTTGGTGCTTATCTCAATCAGATTTACAACACCGTTCTTAATAGTTTCCCTAATGAAGTGATATCGGACATCAATATGCTTGGTTATTCCATGATGAACTTGATTCTTCGCCAAGTGAATTGCACTCTGACTATCACAGTGCACCACCACTTTTTTCGGCTTCAAACCAAGATCACTAACTAAACCACGGAGCCATACGGCCTCTTTGACCGCCTCCGTTAGAGCAATATATTCCACTTCCGTGGTAGACAATGCTACCACACTTTGAATCATCGACCTCCAACTCAACGGACCACTACCCAATGTAAACACATAACCTGTAGTCGATCTCCGCTTATCTAGGTTGCCGGTATAATCCGAATCCACAAAACCCTCAATAGTTAACATTTAAGATTTTTTAAATACCAACCCTTTGTCCATCGTACCCCATAGGTATCGTAGAACCCACTTAACGGCTTACCAATGCTGTTTTCCAGGGTTCACCATATACCTACTAACAATGCTCACGGCTTGTGCAATGTCTGGTCGAGTGCATAACATGGCATACATCAAACTCCCAACTGCACCTACATAAGGAACTTGAGCCATATACTCTACCTCTTCCTCGGAGCTAGGAGCCATCGTTGCCGATAGTTTGAAGTGTGGTGCTAATGGGACACTCACCGGCTTTGAGTTTTCCATCCCGAATCGAGCAACCACTTTCTCAAGGTATTGTCTTTGTGTAAGACACAATTGTCCCTTCTTCCAATCTCGCACAATCTCCATTTCCAAAAATTTCCGCGCTCCACCCAAATCTTTCATCTCAAACTCCTTGCTTAACTGAGCTTACAATATGTGATCTCCACCAAGCTCCGGGAAGCAATGAGCATATCGTCAACGTATAGGAGTAAATAGATGAAATTGCCAGATTCGAGCCTTTTGAAGTAAACACAATGATCAAATTCGCTCCGAGTAAACTTCTGCGCGATCATGAACGTGTCAAACCTCTTGCACCATTGACGCGGGGACTGCTTCAATCCGTACAACAACTTTTGAAGTTTGCACACAATATTTTTCTCACTAACAACTTTGAATCCCTCCGACTGAGAGATATAAATCTCTTCCTCTAGGTCCCCATGCAAGAACACAATTTTGACATCGAGTTGTTCAAGTTCGAGATCAAATTGCGCCACCATAGCCAATAATGCTCAAATCGAGGTGTACTTCACAACCGGAGAGAACACTTTATTATAATCCACCCCTTCCTTTTGCGCATAACCCTTGGCTACCAACCTTGCCTTAAAACGAAAACCGGACCCTAGAGCCCTGTCCTTTTTAGTGAAAACCCACTTGCACCCGATAGGTTTCTTCCCTTTCGGCAAATTGCATAATTTCTAAGTTCGATTTTTTTGGAGAGACTGTGAACACTCCAATCCACGACTCTCGTGTGAACCTAACAAGCACTCTGCATCAAGTCTTGAGTCGTCATGCATATAAGAGACCATTAGGAAAAATCCTAATTTTCGAGCACGCCAGGAATTTACCACAACCATGTCGCCACTTCGCTTACTAGGACGGGGATCGCCACTTTGAGTCGTCATACATATCGCGGGGTGCAGGGCAGCGCCCCGTTAGAAAAATTGAGTTTTTTTATAGCCAGCCGCACGGTTGCCTCCCAACTGTACGGTTGGCTTCGAGCCTTAAGCCCGAGCTGCATGCCCTAGCCGCACGCTTTAGCCGCAGCCCTCCCTAGCCGTACGGCTGGCTCCTAGCCGCGTGGCTACCCAGGCTATTTTTCTTCTCTTTTTCTCTATAAATAGGATCTTTTGGCTCTCATTTGACACTCAATAAATTTTTTAGAGAGGGGAAGCTCTATTAAGATCATTGGAAAAAGTTAGAGAGAGAAAATTCTAGAGAGAGAGTTTTTAGAGAGAGAAAGTTAGAGAGAAAATTCTAGAGAGAGAAGGCTCTAGAGAGAGAAAGAAATAAACAAGCTGTCGTCGGTATTCTTCGAGCGCTTTAGGTACGCATTTCTATAACTCCCCTGAATTTCAATACTGCATTTTTTATAGAGTTTTAATTGAGAAAATTAGATAACTTGCAAAAAAGTTCATTGTTATCAAAATAAGTCATTTCTAAGTTTTACAAGAAATCTAAAATTCATTTTGACACGTTTTCAAAACAAACTAAAAATAAAAAAACAATTTCCTAACAAGTGAAAATACGAGACTCTGATTTCATTCTACAAATGAATACGTAGGCGCTCGCAAAGCTTGAGTCTGATTTCAAAATACCATTTTAAACTAAATCTTTCCGGAAAGGACTATTCTGAAAACTATTCAAACTACTTGCAAGATATCTAAGATAGGAATTAAATACATGATCCATTAAGAGACCGAAAGGGCAAATTGGGTGCCTAACACCTTCCCAATTCGTAATGTAGTTCCGAACTATAGCAAAACAAATTTTCAATGAATCTCTGGTTTTAAACATATGAAAGGTAATTCGTTTTGAATTGTCCTTCGTACAATCTTTTGTTTGTTTTCTCGTAAAACAAACTAGCGACTCTACAAAACCCATTTTTCTTTAAAACAAGAAAAAACCGAGAGCGAGGATTCTCTTCTCTCGAGGGTCGGGGGTCCGAATTCTCACAGAGATTCCATCTCATCTTCCATAGCCACTTTTCACTTCTCATTCTCGCTAGAATCCATAACTTCCTGATACGAAGTTGGCTCATCCCCATAACCTACTAATGCGTATGCCACCATGTCTTCGTACCCATATCGAACCGGTGCACGTCGAGCCCTAGGCTCCCTTCCACTAGCAAAAGACAGTATTATTTATTGTTGACCCAAATCCTCATCAGGAGTCATCTTTTCCTCGTTGGACTCCTCCACCGAATTCGTAACTCGAGTATTAACTGGCGTAGTCACTTCTGTTTCCACCACTATCTCGTTCACCTTATTCTCCTTTTTAACCGAAATTGGAGAACCACCGTTTGTCGACGAGGTCGTCTTGAGTATAGACGCCTCATCAAACCTCACATCCCTACTAATCACAATCTTTTTGCTTTGAAGACACCACAATTTGCAACCTTTAACCCCATCACAAGAGCCTAAGAATATTGCCTTATGAGCCCTAGGGTCAATTTTCTCATTACGAAAATGATAATAAACCGGACAGCCAAAAATGTGAATGTTGTCGTAACTAGCATGATTTCCCGTCCACACCTCCATAGGTGTTTTGTATTCCACTCCCGAACATGGCAAACGATTAACCAAGAACGTAGCGCAAGATTAGGCTTCAGCCCAAAACCGCTTATCTAATTTAGCGTTAGAAAGCATACACCGCACCTTTTCAAGGAGCGTACGATTCATCCTCTTCGTTATTCCGATCCGTTGAGGTGTACCTTTGACCGTGAAGTGGCGAATGATACCTCCTCGTTGGCAGAATTCCTTAAAAGGATCACAAGTGTATTCCCCGCCGTTGTCTGACCTGAGCACTTTAACTTTTCTACCAATCTGATTTTCAACCTTCGCCTTCCACTTTAAGAACACATCAAAGACCTGGTCCTTATGCTTCATGAGATAGACCCAAGTTCTCCTTGAGTAATCATCAACAAAAGTCACAAAGTAATGATTTCCACCCAAGGATTGAGTCTTTGTCGGCCCCCAGACATCCGTATGCACATAATCAAGTGCTCCTTTCATGCAATGTACCGCTATCCCAAAATTTACTCGAGTCTGTTTTCTAAGCACACAATGCTCACAAAACTCTAGTTTGCAGCTTTTCGTACCCTCAAGTAGCCTTTACTTACTCAACACCGTCATAGCCTTCTCCCCAGCATGACCCAATCGCATATGCCATAATCTCGTCGTGTCAGTCTCTTCAGTCGTAACCGAAGCAAACTCAGTCATTGTGCTTCCTTGAAGAAAATAGAGATTACCCTCATTCATTCCTCACATCACAACCATAGCCCCTGAGAGAACTTTCAAGTTTTCACCCTCAAGTATTATACAATACCCATTGGAATCAAGAACGTTTAAAGAGATCAAATTTTTCTTCAGATCAGGAACATACCGGACATCACTAAGAGTTACGTACTATCCCGTTGTGAATCTTTAGCCTGATCGTACCAATCCCCATCGTTTTACACGCATAGTTGCTACCCATCAAAATCTTGCTTCCGTCAACCTTGGTGAATGTATGAAACAATTCCTGGTTTGGGCACATAAGATATGAGCACCCACTATCCAAGATCCACTCGCTCGAAGAGCTAACCCGTGAAGTCACAACCAACATACCCTCGAAGTCCTCATTTTTTGGTGTCGTTACCGCGTTCGCGTTCTCCATCGATCCTTTATTCTCTCCACTATGATTGGTTCTAGTGGACACTCCTGACACACATGTTGTAACACCCGTTCCTAAATCTCAAGCTTAGCGCGTTCAAAAATCACGAGTAAGGAGATTTCGAGCTCCAAATAGTGAAATACTGCTCTGAAAGGAGCAACAGGGTTTGGAGACTTCGGATAAGTCATATTAGTGTATTTAATCTTGTTAGAATGTTCGTACATCATTTCGGGTGGTTCAAGTTGAAATCAGGATGTAAATTTCAAGTTTTTAATTTACCCAATTTCATAATTTTTGGTTAACTTGGACGAAGAGTAACTCATTCGTTCCTCGTCAGATTGAGTTTTCATTTGCATGGTACCTTACATTTTTAGGCAATCTACAACTTTTGTGTTTCGGTAAAAGGAAAATTCTGAATTCTACTAGGTCGAAACTAAGTGCGAAATATTTCAATCGCTATTAGTTGTTCATTTGGTAACACTAACGCACTGATTTTGTAGAATTTTTGGGAATTATCTATCCAGAATTTGAGGACACTTTCTTCTATAGAGCTGTAGACATCCGAATAAGATTTATGTGGACATAAAGATAACCTCAATCGAACTCCCGAGCGAGAAGTTATGACCGTCCAAAGTTCAGCGTTGCAACTTCCCCACACTTGAACAGTACCCGCGGGATTTAAAGCAACATTTTATACACACACGTGAACTCCTTTCTTCCTCATTTCTCATTAAGCCATTGGAGAGTTCTTAGAGAGAGATGAGAGCTCATCTTTAGGGAATATTTGACAGATAATTTGACATCCATCATCTATACACAAAATCCCTACATAATTATCATCAAATCATCTTGCTAACTGTTAGAGTGATATACTAAAAGCCATAATTTTCTTGTTGGTTTAGATATGTTATAAACTTGGTTTTGCTATTTTAATGAGAATCTGTATGGGCAATGGTTGCATTATATTATTTATTTAAATATTGTGCATGTGTGTCTTTTATTCCATATAGTAGATGATTTGGTGTGTAAAGTATAGCTTACACACAGAAGATCATATCATTGGTTCTTGTGGAATATAAGTTTAATGGTTCACAATCTTAGATGGAATTGGACACCCATCGGTAGGATTGTAGCACAAGTTTTAGTAGTTTATCTTAACTACAGAAAACGGTATAGTTTTAACTCGTTGTGCTAGTACACTTTGTGTGTATTGAATAGGACCAGTTTGGGTTAATTGTTTTTATACGGACTATATAAAACAATTTAAAATCCCATGGTTATTATGATTACTTATACTCTTAATCTTGAAATAATTAATAGACATATATATGTAGTGTTTGTTGTTTTGACTCAATATAAGTGAGATTCATTTATGGATCAATAATCTTCGTGAATTGGATGACGACACTATATGTATGATGAATATCAATTATTGATGGAATCCACGTCCCGGTATAGGGATTGATGATAGCCCCTTGAGAAGCTTATAAGTTTTGATCATGTCAAACCCTGCAGGTGGATTATGTTAATCCGACATGTCAAATAAGTTAAGTGGTAGGCTCAAGGATTAAGAAGTCATTTAAATATAATTGTCAGTAATTTAATTTAAATGACGGTTATCTGTAATCTTAACGTGGGGAGAATAAAAAGTATTTAATAATAAGGAGCTCGAAATATAATTTTGAGATAAGGACGGGAGTGCAATTATAATTCTTTAGTGGTGTGAATTATAATTTATGGAAGGAACTAATTCATAGTGGAATTAGGATTCCAACTTTCTATAGGAAGTCCAAACACTTATTTCTCTTTAAGGTCCCTATCGTAGCCTTATATATACGCCGGCCTAATCTCTTCTCATAATAACAATAATTCTCATGAGTTAGGATTTGTTCTATGGAGAGAGGAGAAAATCTTGGTGATACCGTAGCCCACACTCGGTGCAAGATTTGATGGCGGAAGGAATACGATAGAAGATCTTTAGGTTTTTCGGCACAGCAGTCGTAAATCAATCGTAACTTTTGATCCCACCGTTGGATTGGGCTGATTTTTGGATACGTGGTTCGGAACACAAAGTTACTATTATGGCGCGGAAAATCAGGACGATCAAAAGTCGTTTCGGTGGCGAAAAAAATTAATTTTCGCAGCCCAGCGAGAATAAAAAAAAATTCTGACCAAATCGCAATCTGATGCTTTCAAACCCTAGTCTCCTCATATGGATCCTCTACATGATCCACAAAGGTGAAATCCCTTTATTCTTATAGGGTTTTAGCATAAGTTTTTTTTTTGTTCAATCTATACGCAATATCAAACGATCCTGTATTTATGTCTCCATCAATTGGTATCATAGCGATTGGTTTTCTTTGATACTGCGTACGGATTGAACTAGCCATGTTGTCCAGTTAAATCTATTTATGCATGTTGTTGTTGGATAGAACGTAGAACTCGCTAACCCTTGTTTTGCAGTGTTCTTGTCCCGCTATTATGGTCACATAATTATGTTTTGTGTGATTGGATCCCACGATATTTTTATTCGTGGTTAATTTTAATGTGCATGATGATTTGGGTTTTATTCATGGTTGTAAATTAAATTTAGATCAGATTTGTGAACTCCTTAAAAGGAGGCATAGGATCTATGTAATTTTATCTACAGTTTAGATATAATAGTTTATGTGTGAACTCCTTAAATGGAGGCATAGGACCTTTGTATCTAAGATTGCAGTTTCTTTAACGAAAACGTTGAAGAAGGCGTTTCCACCAAGGTTGATTCCCGACATAGTCAATGAAGTGGCGACGTAGGTCGTGACAGGTTTTTCAACAGACTAGGGATGATGAAGCTTGGACCATAATAGTAGGGATTTAATTATTCTTATTATTGAATGGTTTAATGCTTGTGTGATTGTGTGTTGGTCATATGTGTTTAATTATTAGGTTTCCTTATAATTTTGGACAACATGGATACATGACCATACCTAGATCACCTTTTATTTTATGTTTAGTTCTTGTCAAATTAAAAAAGGGTATATAAATATAAATTTTGCGTAATTGAAAAATATAAGTTTTTTTTTAAAAAAAGGCAGCAAAATAATTTTATTACACATGTCTTTTACATTTCATACCCTTGTATTTTAGTTGACTAGAATTTAATATAAAATTTTCTTAAACCTCAGAAAATAATGTTTTAAATACTAAGTGGGTGAGGGATTTTTTCACATAAAAATCCCACGGTCTCCATCATTGGTTTGTAGATGATGTAATTTATTCTTCGTGTGTGTTATAGTGCTCACCTCTATATCGGAAAGAATAGATTGCGGAATCATTGTACAAATTTCACTGACTGATAATTTTAAATGATGTGATTTATTTTTCGTGTGGGTTTTAGTGCTCACCTCCATATCGGAGAGAATAAATTTCAGAATCATTGGACTAAATTAAATGATGGTATACACTTAGATATAAATAATAGTATGCTCTCCAACTGAGTCTCTACTATTATTTGTAGGACCAAAGGAAGTCGGCTATTTAAATTTTACTTGACAATAAAGGATTGTCTAAGATAGTATTTATTGCTTGACGATAAAGGATTGTCTAGATAGTAAAATTTAATAGGTTTACATCTGTCTAAGAAATAATGAATAATAGACGACCTCATTAACGGGGCATATTGTTTAAAGTCTTAGGCTGCTGGCGAACGCTTTTTGAAATGGTAGAGGGTACCATATTTAAAATATGTGTTCAAAGTTATTATTGTCCATCATAATTTGTATGTGATTCTCAAGTTTTAAAATGGCAAACTCTTTCAATCCACTTTTAATTATTCTCAACTAAAACAAATTGATTGGACCTAATTATATTGGCTAAAAAAAAGGGAACTTGAACATTGTGCTTACTGTTAAAGAGTACAAGTTTGTGCTCACTGAGTTTTTTCCAGCAGAACCTGGTAAGGGGGCGACCGATTAGGAAACTCAAGCTTGCCGGAGGTGAAAAAAGGCTGATGAGATGGTGTGGTTTTACATTCTGGCATTTTTGTCAAATGTGCTACAACATTAGCATTAGTCTTTTGCCACCGCCTACGACATAATGTTCAACCTCAAAGATATTTTCGGGGATCAGGATCATGCGGTAAGGTAGGTTTCGATGAAAGACCTCATGAACACGACTATAGCTGAAGGAACCCGAGTTAAAGATCTTGTTTTGAAGATGATCGGTCTTTTGAATGAACTAAGAGATCTTTGGGGCTGAAATCGATGGGAAAACTCAGGTCGATATCGTTCTCCAGTCGCTGCTGGATTTATTTAAGGGATTCTGACAAAATTACAACATGAATAAGCTTTATTCATTGTTGGAACTTCTTAAAGAATTCCAAGCAGTTGAGGAACTCCTTGGAAATCTGGCTAGTACTCTAGTGGCTGAGAAAGCTTCAACTTCTATGCCCAAAAGCAAGAAAGGAAGAAGAAGAATGCATAAGCTGCAGTCCCACAAGGAGCAGTGCATGCAACAGTCGCTGAACCTCTAGGAGGAGTGAAAAAGCCTATGGGCCAGTGTTTTCACTGTCAGTAGAAAGTGCATTTGAAGAAAGATTGTCCTTGTTTCCTAAACCGTTATAACAACATATGTAAATTTCATCTATTTGTTGTTGTATCTTGTTTAGTGGTCCGATCTACCAGTACCTGGTGTGTAGATTCGGGAGCCACTAATCATGTCTGCAATACTTTGCAAGGGTTCCAGGAAACCAGACAACTTAAAAATAGAGAAAATTTACATATTAATGATTAAGTAATGTCTATATGTATCTTCCAATAGAAAGAATTTGATTTCTATTTCTAGATTGGTTGAGGACAAATATTTTATTTATTTTAATGATAAATCAGTTATCATTAGAAAAAAATAAATAGTTTATTTGTTCTGGTACATTAGTGATTGATCTTTATATTATTAAATCCTGACTTGTCAGTACTACAACTGAGTGAATTGAATAGCATTAATAGTTTACCAATTAAGAGAAAGGAACCTTCAAAATGAACCAAATGTATTTTTTGGCATTTACGCCTCGGTCATATTAATCTAAAAAGAATTCAAAAACTGGTCAAAAATGGGCCATTAGGTTCATTGGAAATGGAGGCACTTCCAGTTTGTGAATCCTGTTTAGATAGTAAAATGACTAAGAGATCATTCTCGGCAAAAGGCTATAGCGCTAAATAATAGTTAAAACTGGTTCACTCTGATTTGTATGGTCACATGAATGTCCAGACTAGAGGAGGCTCTGAGTATTCATCACATTTGTAGATGATTATTTAAAGTATAGATACATTTACTTAATGCGACGTAAGTCTGAAGTCTTTGAAAAATTCAAAGAATTCAAGACAGAAACGGAGAAGCATCTAGGAAAATGTATCAAGGCACTACGATCAGATCGTGGTGGTGAATACCTCTTGGGATAGTTCAAGGAATACTTATTAGAGAATGGGATTGCATCCCAGTTGTCTGCACCGAGGATGCCACAGCATGATGGTGTAGCAGAAAGAAGGAATAAGACTCTTATAGAAATGGTAAGATCTATGACGAGTTATTCAGACCTACCTGATTCTTTTTGGGGATATGCTTTAGAAATAGCTGTATATGTTCTGAACTTGGTACCATCAAAGTCAGTACCTACTATACCCATAGAATTGCGGGCTGGGCGTAAGCCTAGTCTGCGGCATATTCGGGTATGGGGTAGTCCAGCACATGTGCTGAAAGGTAATGCGGATTTGTTAGAATCAAGAATAGAAATGTATTTCTTTGTTACGTATCCAAAATTAATCAATGGTGGTTTATTTTATAATCCTTGAGAATTTAAGGTTATTGTTATCAATGCCAGATTCTTAGAAGAGGATTATATCATAGACCATAAGCCCAGAAGTAATGTTGTTGTAGTGGAAATAAGAGGAGAGAAAAACAGGGCACAATTCGTCTATACCTTTATTACAAGAGGAAATACCACAGTAAATGGATATTGACATTCCATTACCTAGTCGTAGTGGGAGGATTGCCGATACTTGTGCACATCTTGAACAAATCACTAATACGTAGGTTCTTGAACTAGCACAACGTGTGGATAGTGAAGTAGTATGTTCAATATTTGCACAATGTACACAAACACAAGTAGTGCCTCGTCATAGTGGGAGGGTTGTTCGTCAACCTAATCGTTTTATGTTCTTGGGAGAGTCTTGTGACAAGGTCCCTGATGAATAAGAAACGAACTATTTTTAACTACAATGAAGTACTTCAAGATAAAGATACAGAAAATGGCAAAGGGTTATGACATCTGAAATGGAGTCCGTGTACTCTAACAAAGTCTGGGATCTTATAAAACCACCCGAGGGGATAAAACCTATCGGATGCAAGTGGGTATATAAGAGATAGAGAGGATTAGACGGGCTTAAATCAAGGCTTGTTGCTAGAAGGGATCACTCAGAAAGAAGGTGATCGATTATGATGAAACCTTTTTGCCGGTAGCCATGCCATAGTCTATTCAGATTCTCTTATCCATTGCAGCTCATCTTAATTACGAGATTTGGCAAGTGGATGTCAAGACAGGTTTCCTTAATGGAAGTCTTGATAAAAGCATTTATATGATGCAACCAGAAGGATTCATAGCAAAGGGCCAAGAGCACATATTGTGCAAACTCAAGAAGCCCATTTATGGGCTTAAGCAAGTGTCTAGATCTTGGAACATCTGTTTTGACCATGCAATCAAATTTTTTGATTTTGATCAATACTCGGATGAGTCTTGTGTGTACAAAAGGTGCAATGGAAGCGCGGTGTTATTCCTCGATACAATTCTTGCTAGATTTAGCATACAAGATTCCAAGAAAGGGTTTCTCCCTTTTAGGCATGGAATCACTTTATCCAAGATCAGTGTCATAAGACACATGATGAGGGCAATTCCTTATACTTCGGTAGTAAGAAGCCTCATGTATGTTATATTGTGTACTAGACCAGACATCTGCTTTACCGTTGGTATGGTTAGCAAATATCAGTCTAATCCAGGGAAAGAGCACTGAACTGCGGTAAAACATATACTTAAGTACCTTAAAAGGACTCGAGTTTTTATGTTGGTTTACCAGGCAAACAGTCGTACCTGTTGGATACACAGACCAGAATTTTTAGTCAAATGTTAGGATTTCAGAAAGTCAACTTTAGGTTATGTGTTTACTGTAGGAGGTGGAGTCATTAGTTAGAGGAGTATCAAGCAGTCAGGCATTGCTGACTCCACCATGAAAGCTGAATATGTGGCTGTTTTAAAAGCAGCTAAGGCAGCGGTTTGGCTCAGGAACTTCCATATGAATCTAGATGTGGCACCTTCAGCGTTATAAGCTATTTCATTTTATTTTGATAATAGTGAAATGGTTGTGAACTCGAAAGAGCAGAGGATTCATTAGAAGGGAAAACACATAGAGTGTTTACGTTGAGGGAATGGGAGTGAGATGCATAGCTGCATGGCTTTGAGTCTAAGTGGGAGATTGTTAGAGTGATATACTAAAAGCCATAATTTTCTTGTTGGTTTGGATATGTTATAAACTTGGTTTTGCTATTTTAATGAGAATCTGTATGGGCAATGGTTGCATTATATTATTTATTTAAATATTGTGCATGTGTGTCTTTTATTCCATATAGTAGATGATTTGGTGTGTAAAGTATAGCTTACACACAGAAGATCATATCATTGGTTCTTGTGGAATATAAGTTTAATGGTTCACAATCTTAGATGGAATTGGACACCCATCGGTAGGATTGTAGCACAAGTTTTAGTAGTTTATCTTAACTACAGAAAACGGTATAGTTTTAACTCGTTGTGCTAGTACACTTTGTGTGTATTGAATAGGACCAGTTTGGGTTAATTGTTTTTATACTGACTATATAAAACAATTTAAAATCCCATGGTTATTATGATTACTTATGCTCTTAATCTTGAAATAATTAATAGACATATATATGTAGTGTTTGTTGTTTTGACTCAATATGAGTGAGATTCATTTATGGATCAATAATCTTCGTGAATTGGATGACGACACTATATGTATGATGAATATTAATTATTGATGGAATCCACGTCCCGGTATAGGGATTGATGATAGCCCCTTGAGAAGCTTATAAGTTTTGATCATGTCAAACCCTGCAGGTGGATTATGTTAATCCGACATGTCAAATAAGTTAAGTGGTAGGCTCAAGGATTAAGAAGTCATTTAAATATAATTGCCAGTAATTTAATTTAAATGACGGTTATCTGTAATCTTAACGTGGGGAGAATAATAAGTATTTAATAATAAGGAGCCCGAAATATAATTTTGAGATAAGGACGGGAGTGCAATTATAATTCTTTAGTGGTGTGAATTATAATTTATGGAAGGAACTAATTCATAGTGGAATTAGGATTCCAACTTTCTATAGGAAGTCCAAACACTTATTTCTCCTTAAGGTCCCTATCGTAGCCTTATATATACGCCGGCCTAATCTCTTCTCATAATAACAATAATTCTCATGAGTTAGGATTTGTTCTATGGAGAGAGGAGAAAATCTTGGTGATACCGTAGCCCACACTCGGTGCAAGATTTGATGGCGGAAGGAATACGATAGAAGATCTTTAGGTTTTTCGGCACAGCAGTCGTAAATCAATTGTAACTTTTGATCCCACCGTTGGATTGGGCTGATTTTTGGATATGTGGTTCGGAACACAAAGTTACTAATACATCGCGAAAAATCAGGACGATCAAAAGTCTTTTCGGTGTCGAAAAAAATTAATTTTCGCAGCCCAGCGAGAATAAAAAAAAATTCTGACCAAATCGCAATCTGATGCTTTCAAACCCTAGTCTCCTCATATGGATCCTCTACATGATCCACAAAGGTGAAATCCCTTTATTCTTATAGGGTTTTAGCATAAGTTTTTTTTTGTTCAATCTATACGCAATATCAAACGATCCTGTATTTATGTCTCCATCACTAACACCACTATTCATCATCTTCTCCACCCACACCTCCATGGATGCTTAAGCTCGAGCTAGAGCTTCGTTATTCGGCATTTACACTTCATCAACTCAAAGATAAAGCTTCTTTAAGGGGGAACACTAGTACCAAACCCTTAATTTCAAATTATATATTGTTGTTGTATTAGAGTTTTTTACTCAAATAGGGATTTTTGTTTATAAAAACCCTAGGTTTGATTTGTATATGTGGGTTTGGTTTGTTTAAGGCTCAATTGGTGATGCAAATGAGTAGATTATCACTTATATATCATGTAACATCACTTATTATCATGTTATGAGCATTATCCTTTCATAAACAGATCATACCCATATTGTAGCTAAGATTATGGACTAGGCCTAAGGGTATTTCGGGATTAGTGCTTGAATTAGAGTTAGTTATTGGTTATTAGAGTTAGTTATGCATAGATAAGCCCTTGGTTGATAGATTGTATTTATATGTGATAGCCATATGTGTGATGATGATGTGATTGATATTACGTACTTATATTGTTGGGAAATGGACATGATATTCTATGGGTTGGATTATTGAACCGAGCACCGAGTAGCTCCCGCGTGACTCGAAGATGGGCCACCTATTTTTCGCCCCTGAGTGAAATTCCCTAAACCATGCATGGGAAAAGAAGGAGGTGACTCCACCTATGGTTGAGTTGTCCAAAAAGGAGAGCCCACTCTTTGTATCTTGCCTTCCAGCTGGACTATGCGTTTTTGGTTAGATGAGTTTCCCCGGCAAGTTGAGTAACTCCCATGTGCCACTGCTATCCAATTGGTAAGTTTCCCAAATAGTAGTTGGACTACTGATGGGCACCACCCTGCTAGGGGGTCTCTTGGTGTAGTTCTTTCCAGAGCGTCGATGTGGGTTGTGTGAGGTGTTCTCCTCGTTAAATATTCGAAGTGTCATTAATAGGAAAATGTCTTCAAGGTTATCTTCGAATGACTTACTTGGAGAACCAAGTCCCTAAACCACTCTCCACTCGGAGGGGACATGGATAAGAGCCTTGGAGTCTTCATTATTGTATCATATCTATGTTTTTTAGGTATATAATGCCTTGGATGTGATGGGAATCACGATTATTTGATTTCAGACACGATCGGACGGATCAAAATACACAAGGATAGCAATGGCCACTCATAATGTACTAACACATAAAGTGGAAAGTTATAATGACTATTGGCCCTTAGAGAAGAGATACGAGCGTAATAATACTCGTCGATAATTTAAAGAGTTGCCTTGATCATAATAAACATAAATTACTAATAATTAGAGTGGTAATTATAGCTAATGAATAGCTTAGTGGGAGACGCAGTAGCATAATGATTGTAAGGACAATGAGAGGTAAAGCCTATTAGTCAGCCAAGCATGGACATTCATAATGAACTTGTGACGCCCCGAGTTCCGCTGAGAGGAAATACCTCCGGAACTCAGTTAGTCACGGAGCCGTACACGACTGCAGAAGTTAGATTAATCCAAATTTTTTAAAAAGGTAAGAACATATGCAATGGTCTAAGCATAAATTACACAAACTAATAGGGACATGCTCGAACTTCTGTTTAATGTCTTGTTAACTCGAGCCTTACAAATTAGTCTGTATCGTTGCACACCAGTTAACTAAAATGTAAGTCACCACAAGTAAGATAACCCTTAGCAGTAAACATGTTCCTACAACATTTGCTATACATTAACAAGACGAAAAAATAATAGAAGAAAAATAAAGGCAATACCCCGTGTTCCATTCCCAAGTTAATCCTTTCCTTAAGCCCGGTTAATGCTTAATCTTCGTTAAGGCATGAACTTTTGCTTTTAGACCCTTGTTAGCTGATCCAAGACCTCTGGCACATCATAGTAGGAATATCAAGTTTGTAGGAATGATTGATTCATAATTCGGGGGGTCCGAATTGAAATCGAGGTGTTAGTCGCGTATTTTCATTTTACGCGATTTCTTAATTTTTGCCAACTTCAAGGTATCGGAACTTCTTCGTTACTTGTTCGATTAAGCCTCCGTTTGTGCCTATGTTTAGGCTTTCGTACAACCTACAACTTTTTGTTTTGACCGGAAGCTAATTCACAATTTTAGTGGGTCAAATAAGTGTGCAAAGTACGCGAGTTGCTAAAATCTGTTCATTCGGTAGCGCGTCGGTAGAGCGCTGTCTTCTACGATTTTTTTGGGATTTATTTATCCAGAATTTGAGGATACTTCTTCTAAGGAATTTTTAGATCTTTGAATTAGATTTTCGTGGACATAAAGATCACCTTAATCAGAGTTTCGAGCAAGAAGTTATGACCAAAATACGAACAGTGCTCCATAACTTTAGTTTCGAGCTACGCAATACCGAAAACTTTAAAGATAATAAAACCTAATAGCTCTAATATTGTTATTATCAGAATAACATTCAAGAAGTAAAAACCATATAATAAAGATAGTAAAGAAATCTTTTGGATAATCATTTATAAGAAACAGGAAATTTTTATATATTAGGAAGAAAAGAAAAAGAGTAAAATAATTAAGGCATTGTTCATAGAAGAGATAGGGAATTACATAGAGAGATGCTACTCCTCACACCAAACTACAACACTTCCAAGTGAGCTCTGCCTAACCAACTAAGAGCCTTCTTTATATATAGGCATACACGCATTAACTAGAACCATACAGCTGGAAAGAGGAACAGTTACAACTTTGAAAAAGGAAAAGATTCCTTCTCACATGACTAAACAAAACAAACAACTTTACTTTAATAAAGCTAACTTTCTAAAAGTGCATAGTAAAAGCAAACTACTTTAGACAAATTGGCCGACAAAGAAAAGTGGGATGGCTGACACACATGCAAAAAACAAAAGATAATATTCTATTTTGCGTGATTCGATTCTTACTGAGTCGAACGGGTCTGTCGACACTGAGTTTGGAGTGAGTTAGTCTGTCTCGTTACCACTGTAATCAGGAGTTTACGGAGCTTCTAGAGGGGAGTGATTGTGCCAATGGTTATCATCTGGATTGTGCCAAGGATAAGGAAATTGGTTTGGATCATATTCTTCATCATCAGCATCATAATCAGAGATATAATCAGGGATGTTGTCTTCATCGTTGAAATTGTGCATATGAATTTCATAACCTTCAACATCTGTAGCATCCTGAGCATTTTGAACTTCTTCTGGATCTGGTTCACCTTCTTCATCTGTGTCTGAACTAACACCAATAAATGTTATGGTGTCTGAGCTTTGGTCACCTTTTTCCCAAAAATGTCGCTGGACATAGTCGTATAAGCATTCAAAGAGGGGAGCACATGAGACATCATTCATATCCGGAGTAATCCATGGATCATTACCGAATTTGATGGAGTCTGGGACTGATTCATAATCAACTTTGTTGAGTGCACACATGTCTTGCAAGAAGTTGACATAATCAACATTCTCGGGTTCTTTTATTGATTTTGCTAGATTTCTTGGGAACCATTTGGTGATTTGAGCATTGTCTCCTTCTGAATGAGGAGTTTTCAGAGGCTTATGAAACTAGATAAGACAGTACCTGTTATGGTGAGTATGAAGAGCTTCAATCCATTGTTGGGGTGATTTAAACCGTCGGAGAAATGTAAGCAAGGTTGTATGATCCATTGCCTGTAGGATTGTACAATTCATCATAGAAAGCACGTATTTCTGGATCTGCTGTGATGATACGGAGATACTGGAGAAGTACGGGGGCATCAAATACAATACTAATTTTATAGGCTCTAGTAAGATACTAAAGAAATACAAGAGCATGTATTGGAACTCTGCATGGCCTGTGGATATGGAATACTGAGATGAAGGGGTAGGTTGGTTGGAGACGAAGACCACGGAAAACAAGACCGTAGTTTTTCAGGGTTACTTCAAGGAATTTTATCACAAGTTCTTTATCACTAAGTTTGAGATACGGATTTGGAGAAGATTTCTCTGTCTGGGAGAGAACGTTTGGGTGGATGATTGGAAGAGCTGGCTTGGTCTTTGGGATTCATGGTTTTTGGAGAGGTGTGTAAAGAGATTTGTTTTATAGGGAAGACACAAGGAAGGATTTGTGGAGAGTGAGTGGGTGTGACGGGGTATTTATAGGGTTTACACTGGGAGGTATTTTAAAATGGAGCGATGTGGGACAACTGTGGCTGGGTTCTTGAGAAATAATCTGCAATAACATTCTGCTTGCCAGGGATGTGTTTTGCTGTGAAAGACCATTGTGAGAACCATTCATACCATTGCAACAATTGAGGATTTAGGATCTGCTTGTGCTTGAATGGTAGCATTGCTGGAAATGATTTCATATCTATCTCAATGGTAAAATGATGACTAATGAGATGGAATTAGAAGTTTTCTATTCCATGCCGGATTGTTAAAATTTCTTTGAATGTAGAATGGTAATGGCTTTCTGACTGCTTGAATTTTCCTGACTTGTAACCACAAACATTTCTTTTACCATCAATTTCTTTAAAAAGGATTGCTGCCCAATAAAGATCATTTGCATCCGTTTGCAAAATTCGGGTTCCTGTGGAGGGAATTTGCAAAGGGGGGATATGCTGGGTAAGCTTTTTGAGTTTCTTCACACATTCAAAATGAACTTGCGACCAAGGAAAAGGGTTTTTCTTGAGTAAATCAGCTAGGGGTCCTGTGTACTTGGAGAGATTGGGGATGAATTGAGACATGTAGTTTACAAGACCAATGAACTTCTGGATTTGGGTAACAGAGGTGAGTTTATCAGGGAATTTGAGGAGATCCTTTGAAATATGGGGTTGTACTTGAATTTGCCCATTGGAAATTTTCAGTCCAAGAAAATCAATTTCTGTTGTAGCAATGATCATCTTTTTTTGAGAGAGCATAATTTCATTTTCTAGGACCAATTGATAGAAATGAGAGAGGAGGTTGAGGTGAGATTCCATGTCCATAGAATATAGAAGTATTTCATCAATGTAGATGAGAGCATTCGCCATAAGGGGCTAGAAAATTGTTGCCATTGTTCGCTGGAACACAGATGGAGCATTCTTTAGACGAAAGGGCATCACTGTCCACTGGTAATGATAACCAGGGATACAAAAATCTATTTTGTGCCGTTCACTTGGGTCTATTCCTATCTGCCAAAAGCCTGCCTTAAGATCAAACTTTGAATGAACAAGGAGTGTTTATGTCGAATGGGGAATTTATCATTTAGGAGTAAGTGATTGAGCGGTTGGTAGTTATCTAGTTAATAACTAACTGCATTTTCCACGAACTTCTTCCGATCTTTTGTTGACATAGAAGGCTTCACATGCCCATTGAGAAGTGGTTTCTTTAATGAGCTTCTGTTGTAATAGCGAATTCAATTCTTCTACTGCCAAGGCAAGGTGATCAGGATTCATTCCTGAACGAGAGGCTTTTGTTGGATTCACATCTTCATTGAGCTTAAAAGGAAGCTTAACGAAGTATTTTGGGTTTTGCCAGAGGAGATTGGAACATTTTTCCAAGAATTCAGTACGGGATTCTGCACATGAGGTTTTGATGATTTGAGCAACGAGGGAGTTAACGGAGGATGGGTTAGAAATTGGTTCAAGGATTGGAAATGGGGCTTGAATATGGTTTATTTCTTTTGGGTTTATTCAGGGTAAAAGATATTTCTTGAATCTGAGACCATCATTATCAAAATTGAATTTTGAAATCTGACGAATAATATCAAATCTAATAAGAATATCTTTTTTTGTAGGAGAGAGCTTCCATAGACATTGTGACGAACAGTCTTGCCTGGGAAGATTTGCAACTGGATTGATTTAGAAATGATATCAACAGTAAGAATTTCTCTATTTGTAACTCTGAAAGCTAAAGGGGAACATTTTTGCCAATAAGAGGAGGGTAGTTTTGCAGGGTTCTTGAATTATTTGGTTGAGCCAGTATCAAAAAAAATCTGTAAGTGGAACTGGTTTGGCATAGGGTTTTCGGATAAGAAAGATTTTGGCATATGGAGAGGGTTGTGGTGAAAGGGACAAACATTCTTCTAAGGATTGGACCATAGGCAATTCTGAACTTGAGGAAGAATCATACGAACTTATTTCTGAAGTTGGTTCAGATAATTGATCATCATCAGAATAATGAATTTGCATAATGGTTTCTGGGGATGCTTCATCTTCTACTGAGAGGATTAATTCAATATCTGATTCCTGAATGTCCGGATGATATTGCTGGAGAAGTGCCATGAATGCTTCTTTCTTTTTTGCATTAGAACAATTTTATGCAAAATGTCCTTTCTTGTGACAAATGAAACAACCATCACTGCGTTTTTTCCTGAAGCTTGTTTTTTAAACATACTTCCAGGAATTATTCTTCTTGAATCTTCGATGCTTGGACCTTTTCTTCCAAGGCTTATTATCATCATAAGGCTTGCACTTTGATCTATTTGTGCGACGAGAATATTTGCCTTTTCGATGGGATCTGCAGTCACATGTTTCATCATTTTTGCATTTGATTTTCATCCAATCTTTGTTGCAGGATGAATAGATTCTCGATCAGCATTCTTCTGAATATTGCGCATCAAGGTTTGTTGGCTGCACATTCTTTCTATTGAATCTATGAAAACTTCATAGATATCAGCAAGAGTAAGATCCTTAATATCCTTGCTCTAGATTTTCATAATCTTTTTGGCTTCAACCACTAGGGGGTCAGGGAAAGAATGAAACACGATCTATTTGAGATTTGGATCATCAATTGCGTCAGGAACTTAGAACCTCTTGGATATTCTGTCATAATGTTTCTCTAAATCTTTGAGATCTAAAGAACAACACTTCATATTCAAGAGTTCTTCACCCATAATTTCAAGATGCCTGTCAGCTTTTCCAACAAATTCAATAAACATAAGTCCAAGAAACTTATCTATATTTCCTTGTTGTTCGAGAATCATTTGCCTGTATTCGCCAATGGAGAGAAACCAGTCTCGCAATCTGCCTGTCAATCTTGCTAAGAATCTGGTAAATGTATTGAACCCTTACTAATATTGTAGACACCTCGATCCGTGACCCCCGCAAGAACCCTAACGACCTTCGAGAAGCATAGTTTTTGGAGTCCGGAACTCACCCGAACACCCGGAACTACCCCGAAGGGGTTTGTTGGCCAAACAAATATATTTTTAAAGTGAAATGTCGCACGACAGACAAGTATATCGCATGACACATGCCCTTTTTAGGGACATGTCGCGCGACAAACACCCCACCGTCCACTTTCTGACTTATCAGTCTGTCGGAAACATCATTAAAGTAGAATGTCGCGCAACATATACACATTGTCGCACGACATATAGCCCTTTTTGGGGACATGTCGCGCGACATATGTACATTGTCGTGCGACATATACCCCTTTTGGGGTAATGTTGCGCGACATACTGCTTTTTCACCACTATAAATAGGCCAACACCCCCTAAGGATTGGAGGGGGGCAAAAAACAGCAACAAAGAGCAAGATACAGCAGCTTAGGATTGAAGAATTATTGGTTTATGATCTAATTTTCTGGTCTTTCATCAAGCATTTTCGATTATCGTCTTATTTCTGAAGAATTGTCGAATCCATTCTCGACACTCGACGTGTCCCATCTCTGGAATCGAATTCTGGGAAATATCTGAAGAAGGAGAAGATTATTATCGCCGGAGATCTCTCTACCGTATTATATTTTCTTTCTTATTATTATTCTCGTCGGGAAGGTGAATAAAGTCTCTTCTAGTATTAAACATTATATATCTATATACTTCTAGAGATCCAAACTTTTTCAGAAGAAGTTAAAAACTCGAGAAAACCATCATTATATGAGAAATAATACGGGAGAATCTCTTTAAATAATACAACTTTTGTCACTTATATTTACATCTTTTCAAAAATAAAATATTGGATCTCGGAACACAAAGGTTTTTCATACCCTTTCCCGTTTTCCTAAAATTAGGGTTTTCATTCGAAAAGTAGTAAACTGTCAGTAAAAGCATCCAAGTTTTTCAAAATGAAATAAATATATAAAACCACTAGAGACCGAAAGGGCAGAATGGGTGCTTAACACCTTCCCAAATCGTAATATATTTTTTGAACCCTACAGAATCCTGGTTTCGTAGACAAACGTATAAAGAAAGGCTTATCTGTAGTCTCTTCTCTTACATGACTCTTTTTGTCCGTTTTCTCGTAAAACGTACTGGCGACTCTGAATGAACCCTCTTGCATCTAGCAATAGGATAGAGGGACACCCGATATGAATTATCAACACACGCGAATAAAAGCAAATGGATCGACGGAATCCATCCCGAAGCTTCAGACGCCCAAGGACGGGAATGAGACTCGGGGGTCGCATTTGCGGATTCTCACAGTGGCAACTATGCTGGGGACTTTTGAGAACTAGGCTCTTATATGTGGACTTTTTTTTATAAAATGTTGAAATGTATGCTTTTACTACTTTCCCTACTTGCCTTTAAAGCCCCTCTAACGTGGCGCCTGGATTTTATTGTTGACTTGACCAAGAGGCGCAGTAGAGTCCATCATTGACATAGACATATGTTTAGGATTTCCCCTTCTTGTTAAAATGATTGTGAAGAAACATTTTTTCAAAATAAAAATGGCGTTTTCAAAATACACCTCGAAGATAAGATATTTGTAATTAAATCTTTCAAAAACTCTTGTTTTCACGCACATCACAAATCATGCATTGGTTCTACGAGTGTGAAATTACCCCGAACCCTCGAAAGTATTATAAGTGAGTAGGGAGTTGGCTTGCTTGGGCCACCATAAATCGAAAGCATTTACTTCTACTCTCCTTGGCCAAGTACGCCACCGAGGTATATCGAGTGACGAGAACACTCACGTACCCGGGAAGTATATCAAAAGATTCTTGCACGTACCCGTGTGAACATCCCAATCCATGACTATTGCGTGAACTTGATCTTCATACAAAGCAAGCATTCTGCATCATGTCTCGAGTCATCATGCATATAGAAGACCATTATGAAAGCCTTGATAGCCAGCCGCACGCCCCCCAACCAAAACGGGAATGGAGTAGGCATCATGTTAGTCTCTCCAGATCAAACCCACTTCCCGATATCATATCGTCTGGATTTCTTCTGCACCAATAATATAGCCGAGTCTGAAGCCTGTATAATTGGATTAGAGATAGCGCTCCAAAGGGGTCTACGAAGAATACAAGTGTACGGAGATTCGGCATTGGTAGTCCACCAAGTGCTACAAAAATGGAAGGTCGGAGATGAGAAGTTGGTACCATACCTCGCCCGATTGGAGGATGTCGTAAGGAGATTTGATCTTTCAAAGTTTTACTATGACCCCAGATCACAAAACAGTTTTGCTGACGCACTAGAAACCCTGGCATCAATGATCGATATCCCAGAGGGGATGGAAGAAATAACTCTTACCGTACAAAGAAGACCAGGACCAGCGCATTGCATGGCCCTCGAGGTAGAGAATGAAAAGGATGGGGATTCAACCACTTGGTTTTATGACATCTGGAACCTATTGAAAAATCATCTGTATCCCGAGCAAACAGATAAAAAAACGTGGATCACACTCAGAAGATTAGCACTAGGATTCATACTTTGTGCCGGAAGGCTGTATAAGAGGAACTACGACGGGACCCATCTTCAATGTCTCACTGAGGAAGAATTCGTCAAAATGATGGATCAGATACATGGGGGTGATTACGGACCTCATATGAGCGGTCATACACTTGCCCGCAAAATCATCAGACAATGTTATTTCTGGTCTACCTTGCAAAATGACTGCGTTAACCACGTACGCCGTTGTCCCAAATGTCAAATATACGCTAAGTCTCAGAAACTTCCTCCGAAAGAGTTGTACAACATAACTGCTCCCTGGCCTTTCGCAACCTGGGGAATTGACATCATCGGGAAAATTTTGCCCAAAGCCAGCAACGGCCACGAATTCATACTAGTAGCCATCGACTACTTCACCAAATGGGTAGAGGCCGAGTCTTTCCAGACCCTTGACGCCAAGAAAGTTGCCCAATTCATCAAACGGAATATCGTCTGCCGGTATGGGGTCCCATACAAGATCATCTCGGACAATGGCACCCACTTCGAAGGAGAGGCTAATACAGTGGGGTCCCATATTGTATAAAACCCTTGGTTGTTATATTGTTAGTGGTACATGTATTGAATCCTTACTAATATTATTGTATATGGAGATTGGAAAAATGTTGTACTTGGGACCTCGTTGGAGGCTATTTGTTGAATTGCAGTGCTTCGTTTTCTTTTGTGGAAAAAGTTTATGAACTGGAAATATTCTTGTCATTTAGTTTGTGGATTTCTATGTTTTACAGAGGAGTTTTGCTCAGTTAAAATGCCGTCGACATACGGCACCAGTAACGAACTGGGTCCCGGAGGAGAAATCCTCTTAACGGGATTTGGGGCTTTACATGTATACAATATAATACACTGGTAAATAAGTCAGAATTTATATAAACGACGTCCAGACACCGCGACCAGATCTACTATCACATCTGTCAAGTATATGTATACGTCACATCTAGGATTTTCATATCGTGTGCACATGGATCGCGATCTAACTCAGGTTCTTCTGCCCCCAAGGTAGGGACCCTCTACCGGATCTATAACACCCCCGCCTTAATGTACAGGTTACCACCCGCAAATAAGACCTACAGTGTCACTAACCCATCATAGTAAGACTAAGATAGGTGTATAAGAGGAATATAAATCAACAGCAGCATATAAACCAAGCAATGACAAGCATTGGGTGCAAAAATGATACTATAACTGATAAACATGCATATAGATATACATAATATGCGTTACGTTAAAACAAAGATATATAGGTAGTCCTCGGGCGAGCCGTGGCTTCCCGGACTAACACATCTGCTACAAAAATAAACCGTAGTATTAGAGCTTTCTACTTCGTCCCCGAACCCGTCGTCTCTTTATCCCCATGGGACTCGTGAATACCTGAAATAGTTTAGAGAAAAGGGGTGAGCTATATGCTCAGTAGGGGTAAGTAATCGCATTCAAAATATGATTCAGTTTAGCAAATGTGTTCATATCATAATGCATGCATATGCCAATGCAGGTTACCTCCCTTGTGTCAACCTTAGAGCGACATAGCCAGAATATATCCATATCGAACCGGAGTATAGCAAAGGCCTGACCGCCCGAGAGACAGTATAACAATGATCATAAATTGGCCCATCGGCCCCAGAGCATATCAACTATTCATAATCAAGTTGGACCACATGTCCACCAATAGTAAGATAACCATAGAATCATCAGTGCCTTATTGTTGTCTAGATTTTTGGGCTACTCACCGTTGGCTCTAGACAGCCGACGCATTGCTGCCCTCCGGAGGTTTAGGGATTTTCAACCCAAGGGCACCAGGCCCTACTTATTTTCCATCCTAGTAGGCACAGATCAATACATCATCCCTTCACAATAGAATCATATTCGGATCCATATCACATCCAGAATCAAATCATATCGAGTTTTCATCATCATAGTAATCATCATAAGAAGTACGCCCATATGTCGAGCCATAAGAATGATCCACATATACTGAGAATTCTTCAAGCGCTTGGTTGACACAATACTAACATGCATGATATGCAAAATATGCTATTTGGAAGACAATAACAATGTATGCCATATCCACTTCCATAACTCCCATATCGTATCCATTGGTGTGTAAAATTCGTTAACAATCTAGTTTATCCGTAAACAACATGTACATCACCAAGGGATACCACATATAGTTTAAATAACACTTATTAGCAAGTGTATATGGCATATCTTGCATCAAATCTTACAATAACAATTTTATAAACCATAAAAATAGCATAAACACTTTAGTATTCAAGCTTCTCAAGCAATTGATAATCATGAACAATGATTCTTGACAAATAAAAGCATATTGTCTAGTTTTGAAAGCCATAGAACCCCTACCTCGAATTATTAGCGATAGAGAATAAGAAAAGATGAAGACTCCGGCCCTCTACGACGAAATCCTAACGAAGATGATGATGAATAGTGAATAAGTGGACGAGATGAAGGTTTGAAAGATTTGACGCTTTAATCTTGGATTGAGGATGAAATATGTGTGAAAAAGCTCTCAAAGAACCCTTAAAAATGAGCTATCACCACTCTCTAACTTCCCCTGAGGTTGTGGCTCAAAAATATGGGAGAAAGAGGCTTAAAATGGCGTAAAAGTGCTAAAATCCGACTTACTGTTGGACAATGATCAATCATGGTTTCCCCCATGATCTATCATGGAGTCCACTGCCGACACATGCCTTTTGGATCTGGAGCACTGTTCGTATTTTGGCCATAACGTTTCGCTCGGAACTCCGATTGAGGTTTTCTTTATATGCAAGGAAAGGTAATTCAAATATCTACAACTTCCTAAGAGAAAATTGTTCCAAATTATGGATGCATTTTTCCCAGAAATTTACCGAAGGCAGCGCTCTGCCGTAACGCTATTAAACCACCAGAATTTAGTGATGGGCCTACTTTGTGCCCTGTTTTGACCCACGAGGAGTGCGAATTAGCTTTCGGTCAAAATACGAAAGTTGTAGAATAATACAAATACTAGACACATTCGCGACTGAAATGGTAATCGAATAAATAACAGAGGAATTACGATAGCTCAAAGTTAGCAAAAATTAACGAATCACGAAGAAACAAAATTTTCTATTTACCAACCAAAATGGATTCGAACTACCCGAATCACTAAACGATCACTTATATTTATATATAAAAGTGTTAATAACATATAATTAACATTAATTAAAATACAGGATGTGACAATCTCTCCCACTAAATAAAATTTCGTTCTCGAAATTTAAAAATTACATATTAATTAAACAACTCTGGGTATTTTACACGTATCTCTGCTTCTAATTCCCACGTCGCCTCCTCGGCTCCATGATGCAACCACAGGACCTTCACTAATGGGATAACTTTGTTACGTAGCACCTGATCTCGACGATCTAGAATCTGTATCGGGCGAGTTTCGTATGTTCCATCATCTAACACCTCGAGGTTTTCCCATTGAACAATATGGGAAGGATCATGAACATACCGGCGTAGCATTGATACATGAAAAACATTGTGGACGTTAGAAAGTTGCGGTGGCAAAGCTAGACGATATGAAACATTTTCGATACATTCGAGAATCTCAAAAGGCCTAATGTATCGGGGAGATAGCTTCCCTCTACTACCAAACCGCGTAATACCAAAACGAGGTTTGGTTTTCAGGAACAGATGATTACCGACTTCGAATTCTAGCGGACGACGGCGCTTATCGGCATAACTTTTTTGCCGACTCTGGGCAGTAAGGAGATGTTGTCTAATGGTTTTAATCTTTTCAGTAGTTTGCTCTACCAACTCCGGACCCAACAAGGTTCTCTCCCCGATTTTATACCAGCAAAGCGGGGATCTGCACGGACGACCGTAAAGGGCTTCGTAAGGCGCCATGCCTTACTAGCCTGAAAGCTATTGTTGTAAGCAAACTTGACTAATTGAAAATGATCTATCCAGTTCCCTCGAAAGTCGAGGATACACGCTCTCAACATATCTTCAAGTATTTGGATAACCCGTTCAGATTGGCCATCGGTCTGCGGGTGGAATGCCGTACTAAATTTTAATTAAGTCCCCAAATCCATTTGGAGACTTCCCCAAAATCGAGACGTAAAATGAGGATCTCGATCTGACAAAATAGTCAACTGAATCCCATGGAGTTTAACTATCCCCCGAACATAAAGTTTTCCCAAACTCTCCACATTTTGGTTGTTCCGGATAGGGAGAAAGTGAGCAGACTTCGTCAATCTAACGACAATCACCCAAATCGTATCTTGACCCCCTAATGCCTTCGGTAATCCCGAAACAAAATCCATGGTGACATGTTCCCACTTCCAGTCGGGAATGGGTAATGGCTGGAGTTGTCCTGTAAGCCTTTGGTGCTCGGCCTTCACTAGTTGACACATCATACACTTATTCACAAAATTTGCAACATTTTTCTTCATGCCGCTCCACCAGAAATTTTGACACAAATCCCGGTGCATCTTTGTACCACCGGGATGAATAGAGAATTTAGAATGGTAAGCTTCACTTAAAATTTCATTTCTAAGTTCAGGATCATTCGGTACCACTAACCTATCCCGAACGCGAATTCCCCCATCGACTCCGAGTTTATACCCACCATATTCGGCTTCCGTAGCCAAATGATCACGTATTACCCGAAATTCTTCATCCGATAATTGAGCATCTATGACTCGTTGTTGGATTGTCAATTGGGCAATCATATTATATAAATAGACTCGATTCTCATCACGATTCACCATTAGGTTATATCGTTGCAATTCCTCCCTCAACCTCCATTCCTGACATCGTAACGCGGCTAAGGACCCCTGAGATTTTCGGCTTAAGGCATCGGCTACCACATTAGCCTTGCCCGGGTGATATTGTAGGGTCAAATCATAATCCTCTAGATACTCTACCCACCGGCGTTGTCTAAGATTCAGATCTTTCTGAGTGAAAATGTACTTCAGGCTCTTATGATCTGAGTAAACATCGAATCTCTGGCCATACAAGTAATGGCGCCAAATCTTAAGGGCAAAGACAACATCTGCTAACTGTAAATCGTGAGTGGGATAATTTTTCTCATGTTGCTTGAGTTGACGAGAAGCATAAGCTACAACATGCTCTTCTTGCATTAGGACACTACCCAAACCAAGCCTAGAAGCATCAATAGATTGTATAACCCTTTCCTCGCTCATTTAGAATAAGAACTGGAGCCGAGGTAAGCCTATCTTTCAGCTCCAAGAAAGCTTCCTCACATGATTCATCCCACACGAATTGAACGCCTTTATGAGTTAGGCGAGTTAACGGTAAAGCTATACGGGAGAAATTTTTGACAAACCGATGGTAATACCCAGCCAAACCCAAGAAACTCCTGACCTCGGTAACATTTCGAGATACCCTCTCTCGAGATGACGTGTCCCAAGAATTTGACTTCTGCATCCAGAAGTCACATTTGCTAAGTTTTGCTTACAGCCTATGGTCTCGAAGAACTTGAAGAGCCAAACGAAGATGATTCTCATGCTCTTCATCGGACTTGGAATAGATAAGAATATCTTCTATGAAAACTACCACAAACTGATCAAGATACGGACGATATAAATGATTCATTAGGTCCATAAATGCCCCCGGCGCATTCGTCAATCCGAATGGCATTACCAGGAACTCATAATGCCCATAACGAGTACAAAAAGGTGTCTTCGGAATGTCTTCATCACGGACCAACATCTGGTGATAGCCCGATCAAAGATCGATCTTGGAAAACCAAATAGCACCTTGTAATTGATCGAACAAATCATCTATTCAAGGTAACGAATACTTATTCTTAATAGTTACTCGATTCAGCTGTCGATAATCTATACATAACCGCAAAGACCCATCCTGCTTTTTGGCAAATAGGACGGGTGCACCCCATGGGGATACACTAGGTCTGATAAACCCTTTCCCTAATAATTCATCAATCTGAATTTTCAGCTCCTTTAGTTCAACAGGAGACATACGATACGGGGCTAAAGATATTGTGTAGTACCTGGAACAATGTCAATAGAGAAGTCCACCTCCCGATGTGGGGGTAGACCTGGAAGATCATCGGGAAACACATCAAGAAATTCCCTAACCACGGGAAGATCAGAAGGACGAGGGCTGCCATCTTCTCATGCTACAATGCTGGCTAACCACCCAAAGTAACTTCGTTGTTCTTTGGGTTTAAGATATGCACACGGGACCAGTGACTCGGGTTCACATTGAAAAGTCAAAATCTCACTATCCGATAGTGGGATCGTTATCCGAAGTCTAGAACAATCAATTACCACGCGAAAAGTAGCTAACCATTCCATTCCAAGTATAAGATCATAATCCCCCATATCAAGTACGATGTAACACCCGGCTTCATCATTTCTCGCAAATCACAGCCTAAGTCGCGTATAAGGCAAAATCGGGCTCCGGATGGCCAAATTGGGTTCTAGAAAGGTTGGAATGGTTTGGAAACTTCCAACAAGTCATATCAATATATTTAATTGTATTATGATGACCATAAGTTGTTTCGGGTGGCTCGGACGAAAATCGGCTCGAAAATCACAAGTTGGTATCAGAGCTATAGGTTTGACGTTTTCCTCGGGGGATTCATGGGTAGATCTGAGATTAGGGGTGCGTGTAGTTATAGTATTCCTTGGAATATTGATACGCATTCTCTTGCGATAGGATTCTACCGTTATAAAAAATTGGAAAATGGGAGAATTGTGAAAGGAGATCTAGCTTGTCTTGGCTACGTCCATTCACAAAGTTCTTGATTAATTCTTTTGGCCTCTTTCGTAAATTATCTATGTCATTGGCTCCTATATCACCTGTTTCACATATACAATTTGTGATCTGGATTAGTTCTGCCATTAAGTGAACAAAAGGCGACTGATGGATTATGTTATAGTCATCCGCCGGCCAACGGTTGACTATCTGATAAACCACCTGTAGACACCCCGATCCGTGACCCCCGCAAGAACCCTAACGACCTTCGAAAGTACTGTTTTTTAGTCCGGAACTCACCCGAACACCCGGAACTGCCCCGAAAGAGTTTGTTGGCCAAACAAACGCGTTTTAAGTTGAAATGTCGCGCGACAGTCAAGTATGTCGCGCGACAATCCCCTTTCCAGGAACATGTCGCGCGACATTCACCCCACCACTCCACTTTCTGACTCAGCAGTGAGTCAGAATCATCATTAAAAGCAGTATGTCGCGCGACATATGTCCCTTTCCAGGGACATGTCGCGCGACAAACGCCCCACCACTCCACTTTCTGACTCAGCACTGAGTCAGAATCATCATTAAAGCAGTATGTCGCGCGACATATGTCCCTTTCCAGGGACATGTCGCGCGACAAACGCCCCACCACTCCACTTTCTGACTCAGCAATGAGTCAGAATCATCATTAAAGTAAGTGTCGCGCGACATACTGCCAAATGTCGCGCGACATTTGCCCTTTCGGCACTATAAATAGGCCAACACCCCCAAGGGTTCTAGACACCAACTTCATAGCATAAAAACAGCAATATCTGAGCCAGATCGAAGCTGAAAACAGTGCAGAAAATAGCAACAAGCATTTTCGATTATCGTCTTATTTTCAGAGAGTCGAATCTCTTCTCGACACTCGACGTATCCAGTCTCGGGAATTGAACTCTCGGAAATATCTGAAGAAGGAGAAGATTATCATCGCCGGAAATATCTCTGCCATATTATATTCTCTTTCTTATTATTATTCTCGTCGGGAAGGTAAATAAAGTCTCTTCTAGAAATTAAATAAGATATCTGTATGTTAGTTGTATTGTAGACTTGTAAGCGAAGTGGCAACATGGTTATGCTAGATT
Source organism: Lonicera japonica (assembly GCA_021464415.1). NCBI lineage: Eukaryota > Viridiplantae > Streptophyta > Magnoliopsida > Dipsacales > Caprifoliaceae > Lonicera > Lonicera japonica. The sequence continues at coordinate 42,341,158 of CM038466.1, read as the reverse complement.
TCTAACGCGCCCGGAAATCAGGTTTATTTGTATACTTGTTTTATTTATGTTGTTTTGTCCACGTTTTATTTGAATAAACTTATTGCCAAGTTACAGATAGTGTATTGTTTTCAAAACAAAAGACCCTGATAAAATCATTTGCAAAATTAGAAGAGTAAGTACGTTATTGTCCGGATAAAATTCTGTTTTGAAAACCCGGACTGATAAGACTTATCTAGGAAATGAAATCAACATATCCTGTCTCCTCTATAGACTGTGGCGTGTCTGATAACTCTCCTCTCAAGAGTCATGATTCCATATTAAATTAGTCCCGATACAAAATCCGAGCTTTTACAAAAATAATCACAACACGAGAAAACTGTTATTATCTGAGAAATAATACGGATACTCTTTCAAAATAAATAAAAGGTTTTGTCATTTGTATTTACATATTTCAATAATAAAAACATCGGATCTCGGAACACAAAGGTTTTTATCCCTTTCCCGCTTTTCCTAAAATCAGGGTCTTTATTTGGAAAATAGTAGACTGTCAGTAAAAGCATCCAAGTTTTTCAACATAGAATAAACATATAAAGTCCATTAGAGACCGAAAGGGCGGAATGGGTGCTTAACACCTTCCCAAACCGTAATATAGTTCCCGAACCCTATAGAATCCTGGTTTCGCAGATAAACGTGTAAAGAAAGGCTTATCTGTAGCCTTTCCCTTTACACAACCCTTTTTGTCCGTTTTCTCGTAAAATGTACTGGCGACTCTGAATGAACCCTCTTGAACCTAGAAACAGGATAGAGAGACACCCGATATGAATTATCAAAACAAACTCCAAGCAAATGGAACGACGGGATCCATTCCGACGTTTCAGACAGCCACGAACGGGGACGAGACCCGGGGGTCGCATTTGCGGATTCTCACAGTGGCGACTCTGCTGGGGACCAATTGAGAACTAGGCTCTTATATATGGACTTTTATTTATAATATGTTGATATGCATGCTTTACTGCTTTCCCTATTTCCCCCCTAACGTGGCGCCTGGATTTTATTGTTGACTTTACCTAGAGGCGCAGTAGAGTCCATTCATTGACATAGACATATGTTTAGGATTTTCCATACTTGTGAATTTGATTGTAAAGAAATATCTTTTATAAATAAAAATAGCGTTTTCAAAATACACCTCAAAAAGATAAGATATTTGCAATTGAATCCTTGAAAAATTCTTGTTTTGCACGCACATCACAAATCATGCATTGGTTCTACGAGTGTGAATTTACCCTGAACCCTCGGAAGTATTATAAGTGAGTAGGGAGTTGGCTTGCTTGGGCCAACATAAACCGAAAGCATTTACTTCCACTCTCCTTGGCCAAGTACGCCCCCGAGGTATATCGAGTGACGAGAACACTCACGTACCCGGGAAGTATATCAAAAGATTCTTGCACGTACCCGCCCCTGGGGTATATCGCGAGGTCTTGCCAAATAGGAGGGAGCCTGAAAACCTTCACCTTGCATTACACCTGCGCTGCATATAGGAAGAGTCAAGATAGAACACTCTTATGTATTTTTTGTCAACCGTGAGGAGTTTTTGTACCACATAGGGCCTTGTCATATATATCTCCCCCCAGATATTGGCAAGTACGGCCGGAGGCTGATCAACCTCCGTCGTAGAAACTTACATCGAGGTTAAACTCGTTGTGACTTTCCCCGGTACATCTCCCATGAAAAGCAACTCAAGAGGAGAGATATTCCCAATTTTCATAAAATCAAAAGATGAGTTTTTCAAAAATTCGGGACGACTAGGATAACCCAAGGAGCACTTCGCTGCCTATCCTAAACTCCCACCGGGAATTCGCTCAAGTTGTTGTTGATGTGTCTTTATAAACACCCGAAAATTGATTTTCGTTGTTTATTTACCTAATTTTTTTTGAAGAGGAGTTCGCACCATTCATATGTGTGTGTTTTGAAAATTAAAAACTTTCGCCTATAATCTAGAAAACTGGCAACATAGCAATCACACCACATGCACCGAAACCCTCTTTTCGAGGAACACAGTCATTCATTAAGCCCTCTTCCCGAGGCACACACTCATGCACTGTAGCCGTCTTATCGAGGCACACTCATTCATTAAGCCCTCTTCCCGAGGCACACACATACACCGAAGCCTTCTTCCCGAGGCACACACGCACCGAAACCCTCTTTTCGAGGAACACACTTATTCATTAAGCCCTCTTCCCGAGGCACACACTCATGCACTGTAGCCCTCTTATCGAGGCACACTCATTCATTAAGCCCTCTTCCCGAGGCACACACGCACCAAAACCCTCTTTTCGAGGAACACACTTATTCATTAAGCCCTCTTCTCGAGGCACACACTCATGCACTGTAGCCCTCTTATCGAGGCACACTCATTCATTAAGCCCTCTTCCCGAGGCACACACGTACACTGAAGCCCTCTTCCCGAGGCACACACGCACCAAAACCCTCTTATCGAGGCACACTCATTCATTAAGCCCTCTTCCCGAGGCACACACGTACACCGAAGCCCTCTTCCCGAGGCACACACGCACCGAAACCCTCTTATCGAGGCACACTCATTCATTAAGCCCTCTTCACGAGGCACCCACGTATCGAAGTTCTCTTCTAGAGGCATTCACGCATCCAAGCCCTCTTCTAGAGGCATTCACGCATCGAAGCCCTCTTCACGAGGCACCCACGTATCGAAGTCCTCTTCTAGAGGCATTCACGCATCCAAGCCCTCTTCTAGAGGCATTCACGCATCAAAGCCCTCTTCACGAGGCGCCCACGCATCGAAGTCCTCTTCTCGAGGCTCTTACACACACCAAGCCCTCTTCTAGAGGCATTCACGCATCGAAGCCCTCTTCACGAGGCACCCACGTATCAAAGTCCTCTTCTCGAGGCACTTACACACACCAAGCCCTCTTCTAGAGGCATTCACGCATCGAAGCCCTCTTCACGAGGCACCCACGTATCGAAGTCCTCTTCTCGAGGCACTTACACACACTAAGCCCTCTTCTAGAGGCATTCACGCATTGAAGCCCTCTTCACGAGGCACCCACCTATCGAAGTCCTCTTCTCAAGGCTATTACACACACCAAGCCCTCTTCTAGAGGCATTCACGCATCGAAGCCCTCTTCACGAGGCACCCACGTATCGAAGTCCTCTTCTCGAGGCACTTACACACACCAAGCCCTCTTCTGGAGGCATTCACACATCGAAGCCCTCTTCACGAGGCACTCACGTATCGAAGCCCTCTTCACGAGGCACTTACACACACCAAGCCCTCTTCTCGAGGCATCCACACATCAAAGCCCTCTTTCTGAGGTACTCAGTCATGGTAGCCCCCTTCTTGAGGCACGCACACACTTGTATTCCTCTTGTCGAGGAACGCACCCACGCAACCCTTTTGTTGAAATACACACGTAACCCACCCTCTTCCTAAGAGGATATTTTCTTGAATAGAACCTGAGGGTATTTTTGTATATGTGTAAAACATATGAAAAAAGATGGTATTTTCATGGAAAATAAACCCGAGGGTATTTTTATCTATAAATATGTGTGACAAACCTGAGGGTATTTTGGTGTAAGTATTAGAGATATAGAGATAAGAAGATATTTTCATTTATAAACCTGAGGGTACTTTTTATGTAATTTTGCAAGTTATATGAGAATAAGAGGGTAAATATTTTATAAACCTGAGGGTACTTTTTATGTAATTATGCAGGTTATATGATAAGAGGGTAATATTTTAAAACCTGAGGGTGCTTTTTATATAGTTATACAAGTTATATGATAAGAGGGTGATTTTAAAAAAAAAAAAAAAAAAAAAAAAAAAAAAAACGTGAGGGTACTTTGGTGTAATTATGAGAGATATAGGGTTATAGGGTAAATTATGTAATTTTCCAAACCTGAGGGTACTTTGGTGTAATTATGAGAGATATGGGGTTATAGGGGTAAATTATGTAATTTTCCAAACCTGAGGGTACTTTGGTATAATTATGAGAGATATAGAGTTATAGGGGTAAATTATGTAATTTTCCAAACCTGAGGGTACTTTGGTATAATTATGAGAGATATGGGGTTATAGGGGTAAATTATGTAATTTTCCAAACCTGAGGGTACTTTGGTATAATTATGAGAGATATAGGGTTATAGGGGTAAATTATGTAATTTTCCAAACCTGAGGGTACTTTGGTATAATTATGAGAGATATAGAGTTATAGGGGTAAATTATGTAATTTTCCAAACCTGAGGGTACTTTGGTATAATTATGAGAGATATAGAGTTATAGGGGTAAAATATGTAATTTTCCAAACCTGAGGGTACTTTGGTATAATTATGAGAGATATAGAGTTATAGGGGTAAAATATGTAATTTTCCAAACCTGAGGGTACTTTGGTGTAATTATGAGAGATATAGAGTTATATGGGGTAAATTATGTAATTTTCCAAAACCTGAGGGTACTTTGGGTAGTTATGAGAGTTATAGGATTCTTTCAGGGTAAATTATATATTTTTAACCTAAGTCTATTTTATATACTATGAGAGTCCTCAAAATTTGAAAGGTAAAAGTATGTAAGTTCCTAAAATCGGATATTGCTGTCGAGATGATTATGAGAATTAATGAACGTTTGTTTTTCTAAAACATGGAGGAAACTACGAATCAAGATCAACGAAACAGCATGGAAAGTATTCATAGCCTACAAGCAATACTTTTACATACCAAGTTATCAACAAAAAAGCATACATGCATAATATACATTATCTTTCAATAGATCACCAAACAAGCTTGCACAGTTTTAGCGCATACCACATCCTGGTAGACCACACTACGGTCATAGTCTACCCTGTCATCCACATCATTTGCAGAGGAACTGCATTGAAGAACACCCTGAGCGTCCATGTACGGGAAAGCTAAAGAATGAGAAGCTAGAGAGAGAATGAGAATGAGAAGAAAAGAACCCATTCATGGGACAAAACCTACTCTATTTTTGCATGATCAAATCCTAGCTCAAAACTTGGCATTTTTTCGATAGGGGTCTTCAAGGTGGTTTTTCTTGACTTTTGTGCAGAAAAAACACACACTCGTTCGATAATATCAAATGCAGAATTCTAAGTCGTCTCTTCAAAACGCGAGAGCAAACAGCCTACAAAGAAATCTCTGATCTTTAGAAAACTGAAATCTAGCAATGAGAATGAGAAAATATCAGATAAGACGGGAATAGAAAAAATTGAAAGAGTAGAAAAGAGAAAAATCCCGCATGAGCGCGCAGAGCGAGCGAGAGAAACATAATTGTATAGAGTGGCAGGGAGAGCCACACCAAGAGTGACAGCTAGGCCAAACCGGCTCAGGGCTTCGTCTTGGGTGAATAAGGCTCCTGATCACGTCAAACGGGAAAAGAAGCTCTTGACCAAAAACAGAAAAGGCAGGAAAAGCTTCCCCGAACGAGGGAGAAATAAGGACATCGAAAAACAGAAAACGATGTGGGCCTACGAAAATGCCTCAAAGATGGCAAATGAATATCAAAGAGATCAGAGGCTCCTTCAAAAACAGTTTTCCTCTCAGCTTGATAAGATCAGAGATGACTTAGAGAAAAGCAAACGGTTGAATCATTGCTACGCACGAAGTACAAAAATTGAGAAATCCATCGTGAAAACTCCTCTTTCAGAAATAAGAACTTACAAAACAAGTTTTCAAAATTTCCCAGAGAAAGCAAAATTTTAGAATGGGTACTTAAACTCCAAAATGAGCTCTTTTTTCCTCAGAAAACTCTCTCTTTAGCTTCTCGTCGATAGCTACTACAGAGAACACAAGCCCTCTCCGGAGGCAATTCATCACACCCAAGCCCTCTCCGGAGGCAATTCATCACACATAAGCCCTCTCCGGAGGCAATTCATCACACATAAGCCCTCTCCGGAGGCAAATCACACACAAGCCCTCTCCGGAGGTAATCCATTCACCAAAGCCCTTTCTACAGGCAAACCGGTCATTAAGTCCTTAACACAGGCACAAACCCTCTTCGGAGGCAATTTGTTCTTTTATTTCTTTTTTTCTTTGTTTTACAGATTAAAAAGTCCTCCCAGAGAGGCACGTGGAGCAAAAAGTCCTTCCAGGGGAAGGCAAGTGGAGCAAAAAGTCCTTCCGAGGGAAGGCACGTGGAGCAAAAGGCCCTCGAAAGAGGCAATGAGGTAACAAAAGCCCTCTCCGGAGGCAAAACTAAACACAAAAGCCCTCTCCGGAGGCACTCACGAGCACCTGTTGCATACACACACTTCTTTAGAGTTCTTGCGGGAGCCATCGATCATGGTCTCTTCCAGTCGCCTCAATTCCTTGCAAGCAAGGAGCTTGAGTCGAGAGGGTCTGTAGACACCCCGATCCGTGACCCCCGCAAGAACCCTAACGACCTTTGAAAGTACTGTTTTTTAGTCCAGAACTCACCCGAACACCCAGAACTGCCCCGAAAGAGTTTGTTGGCCAAACAAACGCGTTTTAAGTTGAAATGTCGCGCGACAGTCAAGTATGTCGCGCGACAATCCCCTTTCCAGGAACATGTCGCGCGACATTCACCCCACCACTCCACTTTCTGACTCAGCAGTGAGTCAGAATCATCATTAAAAGCAGTATGTCGCGCGACATATGTCCCTTTCCAGGGACATGTCGCGCGACAAACGCCCCACCACTCCACTTTCTGACTCAGCACTGAGTCAGAATCATCATTAAAGCAGTATGTCGCGCGACATATGTCCCTTTCCAGGGACATGTCGCGCGACAAACGCCCCACCACTCCACTTTCTGACTCAGCGATGAGTCTGAAACGTCGGAATGATGATTCTGACTCATCGCTGAGTCAGAAAGTGGAGTGGTGGGGCGTTTGTCGCGCGACATGTCCCTGGAAAGGGACATATGTAGCGCGACATACTGCTTTAATGATGATTCCGACTCAGTGCTGAGTCAGAAAGTGGAGTGGTGGGGCGTTTGTCGCGCGACATGTCCCTGGAAAGGGACATATGTCGCGCGACATACTGCTTTTAATGATGATTCTGACTCACTGCTGAGTCAGAAAGTGGAGTCGTGGGGTGAATGTCGCGCGACATGTTCCTGGAAAGGGGATTGTCGCGCGACATACTTGACTGTCACGCGATATTTCAACTTAAAACGCGTTTGTTTGGCCAACAAACTCTTTCGGGGCAGTTCCGGGTGTTCGGGTGAGTTTCGGACTAAAAAACAGTACTTTCGAAGGTCGTTAGGGTTCTTGCGGGGGTCACGGATCGGGGTGTCTACAGAACCAGTCCACTACTGCTGACTGAGGCTAGAACGTGGCATACTCGTAGGAGAGTGGCTACTAAAGTCCTATTCCTCGCGTTTACCGCATTGCTTCTTCTTCGATTTTCTTGAGGGGTGAACCGAGTACGTGGATGATCGTTTCTCTATATATGTACGGCCGCGTTCGAACTTATAAGTCTAGTTACGAAAGAAGAAAAATAAGGATTATTTTTGAATTGATTACTCTGATGCAAGTAAACGTTTATATTGTTCTAGAAATCATCTCGTCTGAGAGATCTCCTTTGTAAGATGACTACTTTACTGTGGGATGATGAGACATTTTTCTTGAAAACCCACATGGAATGTATGAGAATGACCAAGTTTGGTCCTGCATATGCTTATATCCTATCTCACGAGTTTAGACATGATATGGAATAATGGAGACCGGTACAGTTTGGTTGTTGATGCCTGTGTACTCTATCCTAAAAAGTCTGGACTCGATGTCGATGATGTCTGAGCCTTCTACGGGTATCGATAACTCGTAGGTGACTATGGTTGGTGTGTTCCTTGTGATAGAAGGTGGATACCGGTAAAGTGAATACCGGTAGTGAGACATACTTTATATATATTCTTTCGAGAATGGGTGGTTGTAGATGTTCCTATTTAGGGAGAAGCATTGAATATGCTTATTTTGGAATCAAATTCTTATTTTGTTTGTTAAGTAAGTTCAAATGGGGAAGGAGAACCATCCAATGACCCCTATATCCAGTGTACCTATATTATGCCTTGTCCCCTATAGTGATGAGGGATAATCTTTCAAACGGTATTCACTAAACATCTCACCTTTATTAGCTGCGATCCTATCCTTCCCTCGCGATAAGGAACCTATAATGAATACGTCTGAAGCACAATTCTTTTCCATTTTCATTAGAGGGACCTATCAGAGTAACGCAGCGAAAACTTGCAGACTTGTTGAATTGAGGCTAGGGTGACTATTCCTTTTGTAAGCCTCTTACCTTTGTTAAGTATACTACATTGGGACTTTGAGAATTTGGTTTGTAAATGGGAATAGAAGTGAACTCCCTTGGTAAATCTTGAAAGAGAGTGTTTGTTTAACAGTTGTATTGTGACGTTGTATTTTGATATAAATCTTATTGGGATTGGGGCCTCGTTGGAGGCTTGTATAAATGACTTTTCTTTAATTGTGGAGTATTCATTGGAAATGGTTTATAAGTACATATTAACAGGTTTTGGCTTTGCTTTATGAACAAACTCCACATGCCAAATTTTTCTAAGAGTACAGCTTTATTAATAATTCTCTTTCTTATTTAGGTTATGATTTACAGCTTGTCACCCGTCGCCGCGTACGACACCGTGATTAACCGGGTCCCGTAGGTGAAATCCTCTAAACGGGATTTCGGGGCGTCACATACGATAAGATCAAACTCTATCGAAGACTCTTTAAAACTCAAGGAACAATTTCTACAAATGGAACCCAACCGAATCCGATTTCTCGTGGGTGTACCAACGCACAAGGGTGTATTCAATGATTCAACACACAATCCCAATCTATCAACCAACGCACAAGAAATAAAGGAATGGGAGGCACCAATATCAAGCAGAACTTTCACCCAAGTACTAAAGAACAAGATAGTACCTTCCATCACTTTGACCTATGGCTGCTCTGACTGTGTCAATGTGTAGACCCGACCCTGTGTTCTACCACCACCTCGAGAGTATGGACCACCACCACGAGACCCACCCTGACCCTGTCCACGGCCATGACTACTCTGGCCGCTAGTAAAGGACATACCCTCGCCGCCCGTGCGGCTCGAACCCTAAAACTGAGGCCGACTATAAGAAGACTGAGACATCTGTTGACCAATATTAGGACAATCTCTATGGAGATGTCCTGGTTGACCGCACCCAAAACAGATCCTCTGCCTAGGTCCCTGACCCTCAGAACCAGTACCCGAAAATCGACCTCTCCCAGCACCGCCACTAAACGACCCAGAGTCGCCCCTAGACCTCTTTCCAAAACCACATGCTTTCTTTCCCTCCGAACCTCTCTTCTTGTCAAGAAACCTACTAGCATCTATCCTCTGTTGTTCCACCTTCATCGCCGTCCTCATCGCTTCAGCAACACTACTGTGATTTAGATGATATACTTTCTCCCGAATCGAAGGTTTCAACCCCTTGAGGAATAAACGTATCTTTTCCTCTGGGTCATTATCCAGGCTCTTGTCAAAACGACTTAGACTTTCAAACATCACTTCATATCTGACACGGACATGTTCCCTTGGATAAGGGAATGCAATTCATCTCTCTTCTGACTTCGATGAACTGACCAAAAATAACGTTCTAGGAATAGTTGAGTAAATTGCTCCCAAGAAGTAGGAGCGTCCGTTTTCCTAGACACAGTTCTCCACCAGATACCAGCTTGATCAACTAGTTGGTAAGTCCCCAAATTAAGCTTCAGGTCATCGGGTAAGGCCATGACTTCAAAGGCTCTCTCTATTTGATCAAGCAAAGACTTTGCCGCATCAGGACCAGACGTCCCGTTGAAAGTAGGTAGGGCTAGCTTCTTGAACTTCTCAAGGGCCACCATAGCCCTATTCTCTTGGACTCTACTCTGGGGTTGTTCTGTATGTCCCAACACATTGGCCAATTCTCGGGCCATGGCACGGATGGCATCTACTGACTCCCTAGAGGTGGAACTCCCGTGGGTGGCATTGTGATTTGGTGAGGTCGTCATTCTATATGAAAACAAGAGGAAAAATATCATGATAATCCAATATATGTTAACAAGATGACAATCTATCACAATATATCACAAATTTTGTCCCACAACCCAAGTAATCGCAAAACCTATGTTCTGATACCAAATTGTAACACCCCCACCTTAATGTACATGTTACCACTCGTAAAAAAGACCTAGAGTGTCACTAACCCATCCTAGTAAGACTAAGATAGGTGTATAAGAGGAATATAAATCAACAGCAGCATATAAATCGAGCAATGACAAGCATTGGGTGAAAAAATGATACTATAACTGATAAACATGCATATAGATATACATAATATGCGTTACGTGAAAACAAAGATATATAGGTAGTCCTCGGGCGAGCCGTGGCTTCCCGGACTAACACATCTGCTACAAAAATAAACTGTAGTATCAGAGCTTTCTACTTCGTCCCCGAACCCGTCGTCTCTTTATCCCCATGGGACTCATGAATACCTGAAATAGTTTAGAGAAAAGGGGTGAGCAATATGCTCAGTAGGGGTAAGTAATCACATTCAAAACATGATTCAGTTTAGAAAATGTGTTCATATCATAATGCATGCATATGCCAATTCAGGTTACCTCCCTTGTGTCAACCTTAGAGCCACATAGCCAGAATATATCCATATCGAACCGGAGTATAGCAAAGGCCTGACCGCCCGAGAGACAGTATAACAATGATCATAAATTGGCCCATCGGCCCCAGAGCATATCAACTGATCATAATCAGTTGGACCACATGTCCACCAATAGTAAGATAACCATAGAATCATCAGTGCCTTACCATTGTCTAGATTTTTGGGCTACTCACCGCTGGCTCTAGACAGCCTACACATTGCTGCCCTCCGGAGGTTTAGGAATTTTCAACCCAAGGGCACCAGGCCCTACTTATTTTCCATGTCGGTAGGCACAGATCAATACATCATCCCTTCACAATCGAAGGATCATAATAGAATCATATTCGGATCCATATCACATCCAGAATCAGATCATATCGAGTTTTCATCATCATAGTAATCATCATAAGAAGTACGCCCATATGTCGAGCCATTAGAATGATCCACATATGCTGAGAATTCTTCAAGCGCTTGGTTCACACAATACTAACATGCATGATATGCAAAATATGCTATTTGGAAGATAATAACAATGTATGCCATATCCACTTCCATAACTCCCATATCATATCCATTGGTGTGTAAAATTCGTTAACAATCTAGTTTATCCGTAAACAACATGTACATCACCAAGGGATACCACATATAGTTTAAATAACACTTATTAGCAAGTGTATATGGCATATCTTGCATCAAATCTTACAATAACAATTTTATAAACCATAAAAATAGCATAAACACTTTAGTATTCAAGCTTCTCAAGCAATTAATAATCATGAACAATGATTCTTGACAAATAAAAGCATATTGTCTAGTTTTGAAAGCCATAGAACCCCTACCTCGAATTATTAGCGATAAAGAATAAGAAAAGATGAAGACTCCAGCCCTCTACGACGAAATCCCAACGAAGATGATGATGAATAGTGAATAAGTGGATGAGATGAAGGTTTGAAAGATTTGAAGCTTTAATCTTGGATTGAGGATGAAATATGTGTGAAAAAGCTCTCAAAGAACCCTTAAAAACGAGCTATCACCACTCTCTAACTTTCCCTGAGGTTGTGGCTCGAAAATATGGGAGAAAGAGGCTTAAAATGGCGTAAAAGTGCTGAAAATCGACTTATTGTTGGACAATGATCGATCATGGTTTCCCCCATGATCGATCATGGAGTCCACTGCCGACACATGCCTTTTGGATCTGGAGCACTGTTCGTAGTTTGGCCATAACATTTTGCTCGGAACTCCGATTGAGGTGTTCTTTATATGCACGGAAAGGTAATTAAAAGATCTACAACTTCCTAAGAAAAATTTTTCCCAAATTAAGGACGCATTTTCCCCAGAAATTTAGCGAAGGCAGCGTTCTGCCGTAACGCTATTAAACCACCAGAATTTAGCGATGGGCCTACTTTGTGCCCTGTTTTGACCCACGAGGAGTGCAAATTAGCTTTCGATCAAAACATAAAAGTTGTAGAATGATACAAATACTAGACACATACGCGAGCGAAATGGTAATCGGATAAATAACAGAGGAATTACGATAGCTCAAAGTTAGCAAAAATTAACAAATCACGAAGAAACAAAATTTCCTATTTACCAACCAAAATCGATTCGGACTACCCGAATCACCAAACGATCACTTATATTTATATAAAAGAGTTAATAACATATAATTAACATTAATTGAAATATAGGATGTTACAGGATCCACCTAGATGGAATCTTCCCCTAAGGCAGTAATAAACATCTTAAATATTCATCTAGTACGAACGGCGTTGACTACTCAGTATAAGAAAAACTGATAATAACCCAGTAGTAAATATGAGGTCACGTACACCATTTAAAAAAGATAATATAGTCAATTTCATGAATATCATGTAAGATAAAGTGCGTATCAAAGATGTATTTTACCATACGGACTAATAAGTACCAGCGCGCTAGATGCTAAGAACAAGGGTTTGTTGTTGTGAACACCCCAATCCGCGACTCTCGTGTGAACCTAACAAGAATTCTGCATCAAGTCTTGAGTCATCATGCATACAAGAGACTGTTAGGAAAAACCCTGATTTTCGAGCACGTTAGGAATTAACCACAACCTTGTTGCCACTTCGCTTACCAGGACGGGGATCGACCTGCCCGGTCAGGTCGCGGTTGGCGCATACCCTAGCCGCACGGTTGGCTCCCAACCGTGCGGTTGGCTCCGAGCCGCCACGAGCCGCAAGCCCGAGCCGCACGCCCTAGCCGCACGCTCCCTCCCTAGCCGTACGGCTGGCTCCTAGCCGCGCGGCTACCCTGGTCATTTTTCTGCTTTTTTCCTCTATAAATAGGACCTTTGGGCTCTCATTTTAGGACATCAACACTCAATAGTGTTTTTAGCAATTAGAAACTCTGTCAAAATTATTAGAGAGTCATTTTAGAGAAATTCTGAGAGAGAACTTCTAGAGAGAGAAAATCTAGAGAGAGAAAGTTCTAGAGAGAGAAAGGAGCAATCAAGGCAAGGTTCTTATTTCTTCTTCAAGCGCATCAGGTATATTTTCTACAACCCTCCTTAATTTCAGTACTGCATTTAATTTCAGTTTTAATACAGAAAGTTAGATAACTTGCAAAGAAGTTCATTGCTTTCAAAACAAATCCTTTCTAAGTTTTAAAAGAAATCTAAAACCTGTTTTGACACGTTTTCAAAACAAACAAAAATACAAAAACAGTTTCCAAAAGAATGGAACTACGAGACTCTGATTTCATTCTACGAATGAATACGTAGGCGCTCGCAAAGCTCGAGTCTGATTTCAAAATATTATTTTAAACTGAATTTATCCGGAAAGGACTATTCTGACAACCATTCGAACTACTTGCAAGATATCTAAAATAGGAATTAGATGCATGATCCATTAAGAGACCGAAAGGGCGAATTAGGTGCCTAACACCTTCCCAATTCGTAACGTAGTTCCCGAACCCTAGCAAAGTCAATTTTCAAAATGAATCTCTGGTTTCAAACGTATGAAAGATAGTTCGTTTTCGAATTATCCTTCGTACGATCTTTTGTTTGTTTTCTCGTAAAACAAACTGGCGACTCTACAAAACACGTTTTCAAATAAAACCGAGAACGAGGACTCTTTTCATTCTCTCGGGGTACGGGTCCGGATTCTCACAGTTGTAAATCAATTAAATGAAAGAATTTCATGGGGAAATATGATATACCACAATTAATGAGTAATAATTAACCATTTTCATCATAAATTATAGACCCAAAGTTTATAGATATGCAGCAATAGATATATATAGAAAACCCCCAAATTTTGTGTAGAAAATGGTGATTGGGTGCATAATCTCTTAAAATAGGTTTTGATACTAGTGTTCCTACCTCGATAGCATTGAACCTTTGCAACTTGAGCCTCGGATCAAGCTCTAACAGACTGAAGCGCAAAATACTCTACTTGAGGTTTGAGCACTAACTTGGTGGAAATGGAAAAAGGAAGAAGATGATGGTGAGGATGTGTTTGACTATTGTTTTGGGTTGGAGAATGAGTATAATCACCCTTTTGAACCTTACTCCATGAACCCTCACTTCTCTCTAGCTCACATCGAATTGGAGGAGAAGAAAGTGTATATATGGTGATAAAATTCGGTCCAAGCTTTAAAAACGTAACTTTGACCACTACAAGAACCATGTACTTGACTAGATCATCTTCATGGAGTCGACTACATCATGTATTCAACTCCCCTACTCCATGTAGTTGTGAGAATCCACAAATGCGACCCCCGGATCTCGTCCCCGTTCGTTGGGCGTCTGAAACATCGGAAAGGATCCCGTCGTTCCATTTGCTTGGAGTTGTTTTGATAATTCATATCGGGTGTCCCTCTATCCTATTTCTAGGTGCAAGAGGGTTCATTCAGAGTTGCCAGTACATTTTACGAGAAAATGGACAAAAAGGGTTGTGTAAGGAAAAAGGCTACAGCTAAGTCTTTCTTTACACGTTTGTCTGCAAAACCAGGATTCTATAAGGTTCGGAAACTATGTTACGGATTGGGAAGGTGTTAATCACCCATTCCGCCCTTTCGGTCTATAGTGGACTTATATGTTTGTTTTATGTTGAAGAACTTGGATGTTTTTACTGATAGTCTACTACTTTTCGAATAAAAACCCTAATTTTAGGGGAAACGGGAAAGGGTATGAAAAGCCTTTGTGTTCCGAGATCCGACGTTTTATTATTGAAATGATGTAAATACAAATGACAAAGCTTTTTATTTTGAAAGAGTGTCCCGTATTGTTTCCTCAAATAATGGCGGTCTTCTCGTGTTGTGATTACTTTCGTAAAAGTTCGGATTTATATCGGGACTGATTTAATATGGAACTAGAACTCTTTTAGGAGAGTTATCAGACACGTCGCAGTCTATAGAGAAGACATGATATGTTGATTTTAATTCCTAGATAAGTCTTATCAGTCCGGGTTTTGAAAACAGAATTTTATCCGGACGATATCGTACTTACTCTTCTGGTTTTGCAAATGGTTTTATCAGGGTCTTTTGTTTTGAAGACGGTAGACTATTTATAACTTGGCAATAAGTTTATTCAAATAAAACGTGGACAAAACAACAGAAATAAAACAAGTACACAGATAAACCTGATTTTCGAGCGCGTTAGGAATCTAGCACAATCATGTTGCCACTTCGCTTACTAGGTCAGGTCGCGGGGTGCGAGGCAGCGCCGCGTTAGAAAAATCGAATTTTAAGCAAGTCTACAATAAAACTAATATACAAATATATTTTTTAAATTACTAGAAAAGACTTTCGTTACCTTCCCGATGAGAATAATAATAAGAAAGAAAATATAATACGGTAGAGAGATCTCCGACGATAATAATCTTCTCCTTCTTCAGATATTTTTGAGAATTCGATTCCCGAGACCGAACACGTCGGGTGTCGAGAATAGATTCGATCTCTTCAGAAATAAGACGATAATCGAGAATGCTTGTTGCTGTTTTCTGCACTGCTCTGGCGATTTTTCTTATTGTTTTCAGATGTGATGTTGGTGTCTAGAACCCATCGGGGTGCTGGCCTATTTATAGTGGTGAAAAGGTATATGTCGCGCGACATATTGGTGTATGTCACGCTACAATCTTGACTGTCGCGCGACATTTTACTTTAATGATGATTCTGACTCACTGATGAGTCAGAAAGTGGAGTGGTGGGGTGTTTGTCGCGCGACATGTCCCCATAAAGTTGGGATTGTCGTGCAACATACATGTATATGTCGCGCGACAATCTTGAATGTCGTGCGACATTTCACTTTAAAATACGTTTGTTTGGCCAACAAACCCTTTCGGGACAGTTTCGGGTGTTCGGGTGAGTTTCGGACTCCAAAAATAGTACTTTCGGCGGTCGTTAGGGTTCTTGCGGGGGTCACGGATCGGGTTGTCTACAGTAGTCGACTACATTGGTCTAGAGGATGTTTCATCCTCAGAATTGCTTGTTTATGTCTCAAATTGACCATGTATCCCTGTTTTGATCAACGAGAGGTGGGAATTAGGTTCTAGGCCAAACACAAAAGTTCTTCGAAATTGAAATACCTTTCTAATGGCACAAACAAGGTTCCATTCTAATATAGAACGGAAACTTTTTGACATTTTGAAGGACTAAAGGTCGGTTCGTCGGGTAAGTTTCAAATGTGTATAATTTTTTGAATTTCAATAAGGACATCCAAGATGGATCTTTCTAACCTAAAATATTAATGTAATGACATCTATAAAAGGGTGTGTAAATGTTCCCTTCATTCAGATACTACCCGAGCACACTCCCGCGTCCAGAACAGAAGAGTTGCAAAACAAAAGATAATACGGTGTATTTACCTTACGGGTGTTATGGAACTAATCTCGAAGAGAAAACGATAAATGCTTGGATATTAGTAAACAACTTTGGGTATACATGTGGGATAGCATGAGGTTGGTTTAGCATACTTTAGAACCCTTCAGCCATAGCATGGTGAACAGTAGGAAGCTAGTATTTGTGAATAGACAGTTTCATACCAACGCTCCACTAGTGACTTAGGAATGTGTAAAGATCTATTCCATGGAAAGTCTAGGGATGAGATGGGTCGATTGGGTAATTGGCTTCCGGTGGCTAGGATAGGATTCATAGTGGGGTCCGGCATGCATGTGTGTGTGGATTGCATTTCATAAGTATTGTTTTTAAACCTTTGTAACAAAATAAAGTACTTATTTTCTATTAAAACTTATATAGTTCCCACTGAGCCCAGATTTGGCTCATTCCCTCCTTTTAGTAGTTTTGCAGGTTTTGCTTTTGGGATGGCACGTGATACTTGAGTATAGAAGCCTTTGATGACTTTGGACCGATCCTAGTCCTTCATGAGAAGGACTGTGTTATATATTTGTTTTGGTTTTAGTGTATTGTATATGAACCTTGGTTTTATGTATAAACTATATTTTGGTAAACCTGTACAAATGGGTTTCATATGTGGAGTGGTTTTAATGTAGATTATTTCTGTTGGTACTTGTGTATAATTTTTTTGATTTTTACAGGGCAGTTTACCATCTGAACAAACTCCACATGCCGAATTTTTCTAAAAATAGGATTTTATATGGATCATATTTTCTTAAGGGAAAGTTTTTGAAAGTTGTTTTTATATTTTAAACCCTTGAACTTGGATGAGAAATCCACTATATGATCTCACAAATCTCCCCTTTGTCTCTCTAGAACTCTTTTAGTATATGAGGAATTATGGCTCGAAATGGGGAAGAAATAATGGTTTTAATGTATAAAATTTGAGTTAAAACTTTAGAAAATTCGTCTCTAGGGCTCCAAGATCGATCTTGGGAGCTCTCAGCCAAAGCTTTGCTTTCCATAACACTGACCACTGTTGGCATTTTGGTCGTAATTCCTTACTTGGAACTTGGATTGGGGTGATCTTTATGTCCACGAAAAACTAATTCAAAGGTCTACAACTTCACGAGAGGAACTTTGTCTAAATTATGGATAGATTAATCATAGAAGTCCATAAAATACAGTAGTGTGCCATTACGTTACCGAACGATCAGATTTTAGCAATTGGCCTACTTCGCACGCTGTTTTGACCAATGAGGAGCATGAATTGGCTTTCGTTCAAAACACAAAAGTTGTAGAATGGATCAAAAGCAAGACATAAATATAAATGGGGACTTAATCGGATAAGAAATGGAGATGTCTCAAAGATGGCTAAAACCCATAAATCGCGTAAAGTGATAACATGTTATTAACATGCCGATTTTAAGTTGAACCACCCGAATAGTGAAATGATCACTTATGAAAACTTAACCCTACTAATGTGGCATGCTAGAGGTGTCAAATCACCTATGTGGAGCCCAAATCAAAGATTCACCGTTCAAAGTGAAGATTAAGCCTTAACTAGACTTACGAAGAGTAGTAAGGTGGAAAATGGGACACGTGGCCTGACACGGGTGAATTTGGAAAACTATGTTGGATAGTTATACTAAACCTAATGCGACTGTAAATGGAAACACGAGACTTGAACATGTAGCCTTGTAATGAGTTAGAAGTAGTTAAGTTTAATTCTCAAGGTCTGAATGCAATTATGGGTCATTTTTCTAGGAAGTTTTCAAAATGATTTCAAATTGTACGACTTTCAAGCAGGCTTGGGATGCCTTGGCCTTAATTTTTGAAGAAACCATAATTGTGAAAATTAAGTTCCAAAATTCAAAGGTTCATAACAAAATTTAAAACTATAATGATGGAAGAAGATGAGTCTTTTATTACTTTTCATAGTAAACTCAAAGACATAATGAATAATCTACCCACTAGCTAAAGTCCCATTGCCCTTATTTTGCTAATGCCACAAGAGCGTTTTTAAAATGATATACCTATAGAATTTAAATTGGAGAAAGGGGGAAGTGCATACATATTAATTAAATGAGCATCGTCGCAAAATGGAATTGGAGGACTGATGCTATAAATCTCCATTAAAGTTGCGAATTCTTTCTACAACTTTGGCAAAATTATTCTGAATCTCATGTTGTAATGAAAATCCTACTATCTTTGCCTGATAGGTTTCTTCCAAAAATTACTACCATTAAAGAAAGCAATAATTTGAATTCCTTAATTGACAATGAATTAATCGGCTCTCTTCCAACCTTTGAGTCTAACTAGCTTTCAAAACACAAGACTTAAACAATTAAGGTAGAACAAACCATTGCCCTTAGAGTTAGAAATAAGAACCTAGCCAAATCTAATGAGTGCTCTATGTCTAATTTTCAAGATATAACTAATTTTTTGGGTTATTTTAATAAATTAATGAAGCTAAATAAAAATAATTAAGTAATGATTGTCAAAATTTTAAGAAACTAAGTAAGGGGGATGTTGACAATAAGCTTGATAATAAGCCGCAATCGGTGACAACTGCTTTCAGTTTTAATGTAGTAGTCACAAAGATTTTCAGTGCCCTACTAAGATTAGGAGATTGAAAAGGAATATGGTAAAAAGAGAATGCATGCCACTCTTAGTGATGATGCTGAAAACTTTAACTATTAAAGTTGGGTTAGAAACTAGCTCGAACAAACTTGAAAACGTGCATTCAAATCAAAAGAGGGACAACAACAAAAACGGACTTAGGTTTTCAAATTTTGATACTTAAAAGCAAACCAAGACCGTCTTTGTTAAGACCTCTCACCATAATTCATGTTTTAATGGCACTACTTCTTTGAAGTCTAAAACTTTCATTGATAGAACTCCTTAAACTCCAAAGAAAGCCAAGAAAGTCCAAACAAGAAAACAAGATTTTATTAAAAAACCTGTTTATCCAAAAGTTTTCCATTCGAGAGTTTTTGAAGATCAGGTGAAACATTTTGATGTGTAGAAACACACACTCCCACAACCTCTTTAGTGTGAGTACTGCAAAAGAAAAGGTTACTTGAGATTGTTTTGTTGGCAAGCTTTGAAGTAAATGCGAATGAGTGTTCCAATTTTGTGACCTAACTATATGTTGAGGGAAATAAGAAGAAACACAAGAAGGTTAAGGTTTTGGGTAGTGAGTCTAGTGGTACACATACTAAGGGATATAAGAAAGTTCGGACTCCACTGATGTGACGCTCGGAATCTCGTTAAGAAGTTTTCACCTTCGGGGTCCGGTTAATCACAGTGTCGTACATGACGATAGGTGTGAATTATAAAAGAAGTTAAGTAAAATCCATTTAATTTTTTTTTGCCATGTGGAGTTTGTAAAGTACAATAACCTCCCTATAAATCAAAAGAATATTTTCAATCCAAATCATCTCACAAACAATTGATTTAATAAAACTAGTACTCCACATCTGAGATACTTTGATACGATCAATTCTAAATGTCCACCTCTTATAATAAAGAGGTTATGTACAATATAAATGTCTGAAAATGTAATATAAAAATTTCTACGGCAGAGTCCTTAAGTTAAAGGACTACAAAGTAGTTCGAGGTCATCAGAGCTTCTATAAACGTGCCACCCTCGAGTATGGACCTACAAAACTATTGAAAAGGAAGGAATGAGCCAAATTCGGACTTAGTGGGAACTATAAGGGTTTATAATAATGATAAGCTTTTCATTAGAAAGCACATGTGTCTTATAGATAAGAGAAACATATAAGTTGCTTAATATATATTTTTTGCAAACCTTACTATACAATTCATCCTGAATGTGCGTATCGAATCCCACTCAACATTCTATTCTATGTATCGGCAATTATTCCTCTTTATTCATTGTTCTCGTGTCTAAATCTTAACATATAGCGTTCTACCATTTACTTATTCTTAAGGTTCTCATGCTATTGATATCATTCTGTTCCGATATGCTACTATTGTAACTAATGTTGATAATTTCCCTCATTTACCCACTAATGTGTGAGCTAGGTTAATCTCCTAAGCCAAGTTTTCATAGTTTCAGTTTTACTTTGAATACATTATTTCATCCATACTTGGCTTGCTATAAGGCATCACATCAATTATAAAACATGATAAAGTATATTTACATACATACATAATCTCATAACCCAAGTATCCAGCCTTAGCTTACCCCCACGGTACACTAGGCCTCGAACTCTGGTTCCCAAAGACCTCAAGGATCTAAATGAATCATGACACCCATGGTCGTTTAAGCATCACCAAGTTTTCATTTCGTGGCCTTTTACCCACGTGGCAGCAGAGCCACCTGTTAGTTTCCATGTATGGTTTTGGGTCTTGCACCCAGGGGCACTATGTCCCAACTTAAGATCCCAATCTTTAGATACCAACCTGGGCCCTCACATAGACTATACAATCTCATCATCAAACATGTGGCATTTCGTATCGATATAATATACAATGTCCCACACAATTCATATAACACCACAACACATCATCCCACACATATATGTATGTAGAAGATTAATACACAATCATCATATGATAGCATAAGTGAACATATAAATAACCATAATCATCACAGTCATTCATTTCTCACAATGAATGCATATGTGTATATTTTATCAATCCCGTGCAGATATGTACATATAACATCACAATACACATGTGGCCATTCGTATCAATACCATATACAGCTTCCCATTATACATTTATCATAATCATCATTGTTTTATCCACTCGGCTCCTTACCATATATGTCATCAGTACACATAGTTTTTAAAGGCTTATAGATTCGAGACAATTCAAGTATTATGGCCTACAGGCTCATTAGTGCTAAACTACATTCCATTCAAGTTATATGTGTTAACTTTACCCATTAGTATCTTATTGTAGTCTTCAACTATATTATCTAACCAATCATTAGTTATATGGATTCTTGCTCAATCATTATATCTACCACACCCCAGTTATATGCGTACATGTGACTATGGCAACCCACGTGCTCTAATGTATAGTTCATAACATTACTAGAGGGTAATGGGATTATACTATCACCATAAGTATCTATCATGTTCTGTACGAGACCCTAGACACAATTGTTATGGTTTACTGACCCACTTCTAGGTTCATAATATAAATAAGTTACACACTGCCTTGTCATGGCTTAAAAAAGTTCAATTGCGCGTCTTTAACATTAACAAACCAAAACAAGGTACCTTACGATCACAAACCTCAGTCTACTCGCTATTTAGTTCATTCATGTAACTATAGGGTGTGTATGATGTACAAATACAAGTGAGGAGCTCATAACATGGAAAGGATGGATAATAAGGGATATATAAATGATAATATACTCATACGCCTCACTAATTTGGCCTTAAATTAAACCAATCCGATACACGCCCTATAAACCTAGGGTTTATTTGTAAAAATCCCATTTTATATGAAATTATTTGATAAAAGGAGTAATGAGTTGAAAAATAAGTTTAGTAGAGTTGTTCCCACCTATATAGGGTTAACCCATTGAAGAATCAAAACTGAGCCAAGACAGATCGAGCGAATCACAAGCTTTCTCCTATCCACAGCCATGGAAGAATGTGAAAGAGATGGAGATGGCGATGAATAGTGCTCGGTGGTGGCGGAGAAAGAAGAGCTTAGGTCGTGATCTTGAATCATGCGCAAAATCCCCCAAATTGCCTCTCTTTTCTCTATCTAAGAGCTCTCATGAGTTTGTGATTAAATGAGGAAGCAATGGAGATAACATGTATATATATAAATTGGCTTCCATTTCTCGGGTACTATTCACTCGTGGGAGTTGCAGCACTGAACTTTGAACGACCATAACGTCTTGCTCGGATGTCTGATTGAGGTGGTCTTTATGTCCATGGAAAGCTTATTGGAATCTCTTCAACTTAGGAAGCTTTTCCAAATTCTTAATAATCTATTCCCAAAAATGCGTCGAACTCAGTGCATTAATGTTACTGAATGAACAACTATTAGCGATTACCCTATTTCAAGCTCAATTTTGACCTAGTAAGAGTTTGAATTTGCCTTTGGCCAAAACACAAAAGTTGTAGATTGCCTGAAAATCTAGACCTATCGCGAAGGGAAACTCAATTTGGCAAGGAACGAAGAAGTTACGCTTCCTCCAAGTTATCCCAAAATATACAATTTGTTCGGTTTATATTTTTAGTTGACTTGATTCTGATGCCAAGAACACTTTCCGTTGTAATTGCTTGAGTCAAATTGAAGATTTGAAGACACGACAATTAACGGAAACTCGCTAAACTTACCAGATTCATCGCACATAATTCAGGACCTAAGGTAAGTTGAGTTTATGGTTTGATTCAAAATATAGGTGGTGTTCGAGCTTAAAATTCGTATGTAAAAAGCTTTTGAGTCAAATCTATTTTTCAGTATTTTTACCGAGTTTTGTCGTAATTCGAAAACCCCAGTCGACACAAATTATTAAGGAAACTTATTTTTTTCATGTCTAGCATGTTCTATAAAGTTGTCTCTGAAATTTAAGTTGAATTGGTATTCAAACGAATTTAATACGGCGAAATAAAGTAAAAAGAAAACTAAAATAAAAATACTTTTAACTAAAGGATTTTATTAAATAAAAGAAAAAAGTAGCTTTGAAAAGTCATAGTTCCTTTATTTTAAATTCCACGGTGCACCTTCAATTAATTGGAATTTTAATGGGCCTAGCCCATTTTCATTAATTGCCTCGCCTAGTCCACGTGTAAGAATGTTAAAAGGAATGTAGTGCATTTTTACATTGTGGACCAGTACACAATTTGCTAATGCGTATCGGTCCGGCAAAGGAGATTTTTCGTGGAATTACTTTTCCTCTATATTTTTCCTATAAATATAACCATTGGTTTGGGTCAAAAAAACATGATTCTAAAGAGCTTTTTAGGAGAGAAAATATGCAAACGCTAAAATCAATTTTTGAGGGTTTTGAAACACCATCTAGATTTTGTGTATATGCCATAAGAGATCCTATTGTTCTTTAATCTTAGGAACTAGGGTTCCAAACGTTCATGGCTCCTGTGGGAGTGTCTTTGGTTGTAATTAAAGACAGGTTAAGCGAAGTGGCTAACGCAATAAAGGAGATCGCAGACGGTGGTGAAGGATTGTGATCATGTACGTAGAAGGAGGCGATGGGTAAGCCAGAATAGCGAGACGCGCTACGCCAAGCCAGCTGCGATTGGCTTCTACATTCAAGGGATTGACGAAACTGTTGCGTAAATTATAGGGAAGCAATGTTTGTAAGTCATCGAGTCTGTAATTCCGTTTTGATCATAGTGAAGCACTGTCGGTTTGTCCTGAGCTTTAGTCCTACGCAAATAGGGAAACCTCGTAAAATCCTGGTGTTGTGTGATTGATTTTTGTGTGCTTGCTTGATATAATTATTAGATAACAGAACGCAGGTTTTGACAGTAAAATTGAGTAGACCTAGGGTTTTAATTCCGTTTATCAAATTTTAAATTTTTTTTGATAAAAACCATAAAATAAACCTAGGCAGTACGATCCCCCTAATTTTTTGGATTCATCAATTGGTATCAGTGGAGGTTTCCTTAATTTGCTAGGGATTGCATCTAGGTTGATTTGTGTCTATTTGTTTTCTTTGCTTTGCTTGGTTTGATTTGTTTTCCAGGGCTACCAAAATTGATTCGTCTAAGTCCAAGGTTCCTACGCTTAATGGGTCTAATTATAACTATTGAAAAATTTGCTTGACTATTTATTTACAATCTTTAGACGAGCGAATTTGGCGAACTATTTTAGATGGTTATACTAGACCTACTGTGAATGTAGATGGGAACAATGGACCTAAACCAGTAGCCTTATGGACTGCTAAGGAATTATAATCAGCTAGGTTTAATTCTCAAGGTTTGAATGCAATCATGGCTCATGTTTCTGAGGAAGAATTTAAAAATATTTCAAATTCTACTACTTCCAAATAGACTTAGGATATTTTGACTGTAATTTTTGAAGGAACTTCAACTGTGAAAAGTTATAAAATTCAAAGGCTCATGACAGATTTTAAAACTATAACGATGAAAGATGATGAGTCATTTGATACTTTTTATAGTAAACTCAAAGACATAGTGAATTCTCTTTACAACCTTGGCGGAATAATTTCTGAACCCCGCATTGTAAAGAAAATCCTACGGTCTTTGCCTGATAGGTTCCTCCCAAAAATTACTGCCACTGAAGAAAGTAAGGATTTGGATTCCTTAACGGAAAAAGAATTAATTGGTTCTCTTCAAACCTTTGAATCTAACCAGCTTTCAAAATACAAGATTCAAAAGGACATGGCAAATCAAACCATTGCATTTAGAGCTAAAGATGGAAACATAGCTGAATCTAATGAATGCTTTATATCTGATTTTCAAGAAATTGCTAATTTTGAGCGTAATTTTAATAAGTTCATGAAGGAAAATCAAAAATTTGGCAATGGTGGTCAAAATTTTGGGAATTTAGGGAAAGGGAATTATGAGAATAAACCCCAATCGATTGAGAATTGTTTTGAGTGTCAAGGTAAAGGTCATAAAGCTTTTGAATGCCCTACTAGGATTAGGAGATTAGAGAAAGAGCTTGGCAAAAAGATTCGCATGCCACACTTAGTGATAATGAGGAAAATCCGGACACTCAAAAGGAATCTCATGATTATTTGGCTTTTGCCACAAAAGTTTCCTTAGAAGAAGTGAATCAAGAGATTTCCAAGAATTCACTTTCTGATGATGAGGAAGACTTTCCGGATCTTCAAACGGCCAATGACGATCTTTTACTAGAATGTCAAAAACTTTTTGTGAAAAATTCAAAACTTAAGTCCAAAAATAATTTTTTTGAAAAATAGGTTATCAATATAAAAAATAACAACGTAAGTTTTGAAAATTCAAGGGCCGAGAATATCGAATTTTTAAAGAAAATTAGACAACTTGAAAGTGTGAACACCCCAATCCACGCCTCTCGTGCGAACACTGCTTTTCTTAAAACAAGCACCTTACATCAAGAGGTTGAATCATCAGGCATATAGAAGACCGTTAGGAAAGACTCCAATTCTGGCTGCGTTAGGAGTCTAATATAACCTTTGTTGCCTCTTCGCTTACTAGGACGGGGATCGGGGGGCAGCGCCCCGTTAGAAAATTGAGTTTTTTCTGATCGCCTTTCTCCACGAAGGGAATTTTCTGAATTCCTCAGAGTTAGGAATTCTTCGCATTCCCCACGATGGGAATTTCTTCCGATCCCCTTTCCCCACGAAGGGAAATAACCTTTACCGCCTGTTCCCCAAGAAGGGAATTTTTCCTGGATTCCTCAGAGTTAGGAATTCTTCGCAATCCCCACGATGGGAATTTTTTTCGATCCCCTTTCCCCACGAAGGGAAATAACCTTTATCGTGCATTCCCCACGAAGGGAATAATTTTATCCCCGCACTCCCCCCGATGGGCGTTTTCAATTTTCTCAAAGATATTGATTTCTTCTTAAACTCCAGATCCCCACGAAAGGATATATCACGAAACCCAAAGCATTCATTCTTTCATTTTTCCATAAGAATTGGAAAACCTTTGAAACACTTTCTCGTTACGATCATTTGGACTCAATGAAATGCCAAAACTCCTCGCGTGAAGTCCTATACACTGAGGGTGGTGTGCCGCTGAGGATAGCGCACCGCTGAGGGTAGACGGAAGAAAAGATTGATGCATCGTGTCGCCTTGCCGAAAGGAAAGGGGCGGTCGTGGATTACATCGCCTAAAACGCAACTAGATCCATATGCCAGAAAGGGTATATTCTGATTCAATTATCACCGCATTGAGATTCACCCGAGAGTCGTGAATCGTTGTTTTCTTATCGTCCCTGAATTCTTGCGAGCAAGAATCCCGGGATGAGAGGGTCTGTGAACACCCCAATCCACGACTCTCGTGCGAACACTGCGTTTCTTAAATCAAGCATCTTGCATCAATAGGTTGAATCATCAGGCATATAGAAGACCGTAAGGAAAGACTCCAATTCCGGCCGCGTTGGGAGTCTGATATAACCTTTTTTGCCTCTTCGCTTACTAGGACGGGGTGCGGGGGGCAGCGCCCCGTCAGAAAATTGAGTTTTTTTCGAGTGTTCCCGTGCACTTTTGTGAGCCAACCGTAGCCCCCAGCCGCACGCACCAACCGTACGGCTACCTGCCATCCGTACGGTTTGCATCCAACCGCACGCCCCAACTGCACACCCTAGCCGCACCCCCTGCGGCTGGTCTCCTTTGGAGCGTTTTTGGCGGAATGTTTGCTATAAATAGGACCCTTGGGCTCTCATTTGGGAAATCAACACTCAATAGTGTTTTTAGTAAGTGGAGGTTCTGTCAAAATTATTAGAGAGGTCTTTCTTTGAGGGAATTTCTAGAGAGAGAAAGTTAGTGGGAGAAAGTTTTAGAGAGAGAAAATCCTAAAAAGAGAGTCTAGAGAGAGAAAGGAGCAATCTAGGCAAGGTTTTTTCTTCAAGCGCATCAGGTACGTCTTTTTACAACTTTTCTGAATTTCAATACCGCATTTAAATATCTATTTCAATACAGAAATTAGATAGCTTGCAACGAAGTCCATTGCTTTCAAGATAAGTCCTTTCTAAGTTTTACAAAGAAATCTAAAATCCGTTTTGACACGTTTTCAAAACAAATAGAAATACAAAAAACAGTTTCCAAACAAGTGGAACTACGAGACTCTGATTTCATTCTACGATTGAATACGTAGGCGCTCGCAACGCTCCAGTCTGATTTCAAAATACTGTTTTAAACTAAATTTATCTAGAAAGGACTATTCTAGGAACTATTCAAACTACTTGCAAGATATCTAAAATAGGAATTAAATACATTATCCATTAAGAGACCGAAAGGGCAGATTGGGTGGCTAACACCTTCCCAATTCGTAACGTAGTTCCCGAACCCTAGCAAAGTAAAATTTTAAATGAATCTCTGGTTTTAAACGTATGAACGATAGTTCGTTTTCGGATTATCCTTCTTACAATCTTTTGTTTGTTTTCTCGTAAAACCAAATGCCGACTCTACAAAACACACGTTTTTTAAAAAAACAATAGAAAACCGAGAACGGAGGATTTTCCTCTCTCTTGCTAGTCGGGGGTCCGGGATTCTCATAGTGGCGATTCTGCTGGGGAATGTTCGAGAACTAAGCTCTGATATAATGGATCATATATTTAATTCCTATTATTTATTAGATATAGGGTTCCAAGCCTTAGATCTAGGATAACATAGAAGCGATCTAGGGGGATACCCTGATGCCTTTATTTGTTAATTATGTGAGGAAATTCTTTTTCATAATTAAAATTAGGTAAAATACTGTAACAAATCCTAAAGCATTGATCAATATTGAACCGCCAAATTATTATTTTGCACGCACTCACGTAATTTTGACCAGAGTCGTGACTAGGCCGCGGACTTGCGGGTCTGCACTAGCCAAAAGTGCCTGGGACCACTCTCCTTGGTCAAGTACTTACCGAGGTATATTGAGTGACAAGAACACTCATGTACCCGGGACGTATATCAAAAGGTCCTTACACGTACCTGTGCTCTTAAGGTATATCGTAAGACCTGCCAAATAGGAGGGAGCCTTAAACCTTACCCTATTCAACCACGCTTGCATATAGTGGAGTCAGCTTAGAACACAAGATTTTATGCATGGTTTTAATGACCGACAGTCGTGAGAATCTAAACCAGTTAAGGCCCTGTCATTCATACCGCTACGGTTCTGACAGGTACAGCCGGAGGCTGTCCGACCTTTGCCGTAAAAATTCACGAGGACTAAATCTTTATAATTTTCCTAATACTGATTCCATGAATAAAGCAACTCATGAGGAGAGAACTTCCCATGGTTTTCAAATGATTTTTTTAAAAACCTCTTTTTGAAATGGTTTCTCAAAACTATAGACGATCAGGGAACCCATGGAATTCTCTTCCTACCTTATCTCTATACGGGGCTCTCAAGTTGTTACCGTCGATCTATTTTTGATCTCACCTAAAGAAAACCTTTTGTGTGTTTATTTTCGTCCCGATCGATGTATTTCTGGATAAAGTCCGACAAAGTTTTAAATGATATATTGTTGTTATTTTCCAGAGAATGCGTGCGATCGAATATGTCCTTTTTTTCAACATTAGATATTCACCCTGGCCTCTGCGTGGGCTGGAAGAGATAGCACCAGGAGACTCATCAGACCAGACTCCTCTGAAAACATGGATCAGAATACTCCGAACCGAAATGTGAACAACCAATTCAACAATGCAGCGGATCCGCCGCCCGGTCCTTTTTACCCAAACCCGAGAATGCCTCAAAATAATACCGTTGGGGGTCAGCCACTGAATCACTCTCCATCTCTCAATGCTGATCCAAACCTGGTTGGTACAAGTGGAAATATGAATGCTTCGTTTCCAAACCCCGAAGATATCTATCGGGTGTTAATGAGTTTGAACCAAAGCATGGCCATGTTATTAAGTGACAATCAAAATACTCGTGTCAAGTTGGACGAGTTGGTTAAAGGGCGCCACTCTCGGTTCATACTGAAGTACCACTGCCGTTCGAACAGTTGAACCAACCCAAACAAATGCCGTGCGCGACGGCGGGTTTAACGTATAAAAAATTCCACAACTTCTAAAAACCTTTCTTAAATAAAATGTCCAGTTTTACAAATGCTCGGTATGTGGAGTTTATTTAAATAAAACCAAACCCATTGAGGTTTACAAATCACATTCACATAAACACAATCACATCCAACTCCACATATATAATAAAACCGTTTATACATATCCATACTTCATTACCTAAAATAATTGTAAAGTCTATACATATATACAAAGAGTTTAATACAACAAAATATTATATATACAACTAAGTCCTTAATTCAAGGACTACAAAAGATATAGGACATCAGAGGCTACTAGACTCGTAGACCACGTGCCAATCCCCGATGTTTAACCTGCAAAACTGTTTAGAAAACGGGGTGAGCCAAATCCGGGCTCAGTGGGAACTACATAGGTTTTATATGGAAAATAATTATTTTACGTCAAAGCAATAGTTTGAAAACCATGCAGTGCAATGCAACTCACACACCCGTGTGTGCAAAACCCACTAGGAATCCCATCCTAGTCACCAGGAAGCTGACTATCCGATCAACTTAATCCATCCCTAGACTTCCCTTGAAATACCCTAAGACGATCTCACATTACTAGGGAATCGAGGGTATAAGCCTACTTGAATCCGTTCTCAAGTGTAACTCAAGACTAGACTATGCTATTCGGTGCCTATACCGTAAGTTATAACAATTGGCCAAGTATCTATTGTTTTCTCTTTAGTTATAGTATGTTATGGATTCCATACTTGGCCACCTACAAGGTCTTATCTCTATTTCGTCCTCACAATCAAACCACGTACTCACACTCGTGTACCAGGTTTCCATGGCCATTAGCTAATAATGCTTTCCACTTTATCTGTTAGTACATTATGGGTGGCCAACGTTGTCCTATGTATATTATGTTCTTTACAGTAGTGTCTGTGTCATTGTTCTTACAAAAGGTACACTCGTCCGAGGCAATATATAATCAACCATGCCATACAAGATATGATACAATACCATAATAATGCTAATATAAACAATACACATCCACAACATATCGATCCGTATCACATCTCTAGTATAGTGCCTCAGTTTTACCCCGCGGTCTGACCAGGCCCAGAACAGAGAATCCAGCGAGTCCCGAAGGATCCAAAGCTCTTGTCCATGTCTCCTCTAAGTGAGGTGGCGGCTCAGGGATTTGGTTCTCCAAGTAAGTCATTCGGAGATAACCCTCAAGACATTTTCCCGGGAATAACACTCCGAATAGTTAACGAGGTGAACGCCCATACAACCTTCCACGACACCCTAGAGAAACTACACCAGGCGATACCCTAGTAGGGTGATGACCATTAGTAGCCCAACTACTTCTCGGGGACTCACCATTTGGGAAGTAGTGGCACACGGGACCTGCTCCCCTTGCCGGGGAAACTCATATAACCAAGGACACATAGTCCAGTTGGAAGGCAAGATACCCAGAGTGGGCTCTCCTTTGTGGGCAACACAACCACCGGTGGAGTCACCGACTTCATTTTCCCGTGCACGGTTTAGGGCCTGTTCACCCATGGGCGGCAATAGGCGGCCCTCCTTCGAGTCACGGGGAGCTACCCGGTGCTCGGTATATCATCATATCCAGCCCATATGTGTGATCACAGTCACATACATCACATTCATTCATTTCCCACAATGAATATCATCATCATCATCAATCATACATCACACATATGGCTAAGCATTATAATATAATCATACAATCGTCCACTATCCATTTATAAGCACAAGACCTAAAAACCACAATTTGTAAGTCATACGAATAGCTACGGAGTTGGTTTCACATGAACCTCTAGGTACGCATGCTAAATCTTGGAACTAGATGACCAATCACGCTATAGGAGTGATAATCTATCAATATCTATCACTAATCGAAGAATTATCTAGCCCAAACCCCAAGAGATGTGGACAACACATGATTTTGCTCAAAATCCCCAAGTTGAGTGCAAGACTCTAATTCATCAATCAAACTTTGGAAAACAAGTTTTAGTACTAGTGTCCCCACCTTAGACAAGCTGAATCCGCAAGTTTATGAAGCGTAGAAGCTGTATTGCCCAAGCCCTAGCTCCAACGCAAGCTCCAACGGAAGAAGAAAGCGGGAAGGATGATGAATAGTGAAGAAGAAATGATTCGGAACTCAAATCTTGGATGGGAGATGAGAGATATGTATGATCTCTTCTCTCTCTCTCTCTAGAGCTCTCTAGACTCTCCCGTACTCCCTCTCTTCGTTGGATGCTTGGAAATGAGGTTGTGGGGGTGTTAAATGGCTTAAAAACGAGTTAAAAACTCTCAAAACCAACTTACAGGCGAACCATGATTGATCATGGGTCCCCGATGATCGATCATGAACCATTATGGAACTCTATGGAGGACCATGATCGATCATGGCCCTTCCATGATCGATCATGGAAGTCACTGCAACAGTAAATGACTTTCTAAGCCCGAAACAGACCTCGAAACGGCTGAATCTCGACTCGGCCAAAACACGAAAGTTGTAGAGGTAAAAGAAATGAAGATTTGGCCGAAAACGGAGAGTCATTTGGACTTCGGATGAAGAAGTTATGACCTCTGAAAGTTGGCCAAAAATTGACGAATCGCGAAAAGTCGAAATATGCGATTGTCACCTCGGTTTCAATTCGAACCACTCGAATCACTAAACGAACACTCACGTGAGTGGAAGGAAGCTAATATGACCAATAAGGAGTTCTAGAACATTATGAGGCTCTCCAAATAATAATTTCACCACCCGAGGTGAAATGAGCTGACGAACGAAGGCAACTACGAGGAAACGAAAGAACAGGGTGTTACAATTAGAGAGAGAAAAGGCTAGTGAGAGGAAGTTAGTGAGAGAAAGCTTTAGAGAGA
Source organism: Lonicera japonica (assembly GCA_021464415.1). NCBI lineage: Eukaryota > Viridiplantae > Streptophyta > Magnoliopsida > Dipsacales > Caprifoliaceae > Lonicera > Lonicera japonica. Next base: position 42,309,088 of record CM038466.1, on the reverse strand, counting down.
GAAAGTTCTAGAGAGAGAAGGAGGCAAGGTAACAAGGCAAGGTTCTTATTTCTTCAAGCGCGTCAGGTACGTTATTTTGCCACTCTACTAATTTTAATACCGCATTTGAATTCATTTTAATACAGAAAATTATATAACTTGCAAAGAAGTTCACTACTTTCAAAATAAATCCTTTCTAAATTTTACAAGAAAACTAAAACTCATTTTGACACGTTTTCAAAACAAACAAAAATACAAAAATAGTTTCCAAAGAAAGGAACTACGAGACTCTGATTTCATTCTATGAATGAATACGTAGGCGCTCGCAAAGCTCGAGTCTGATTTCAAAATATTGTTTTAAACTAAATTTATCCAAAAAGGACTGTTTTGAAAACCATTTGAACTACTTGCAAGATATCTAAAATAGGAATTAGATACATGATCCATTAAGAGACCGAAAGGGCGAATTGGGTGCCTAACACCTTCCCAATTCGTAACGTAGTTCCCGAACCCTAGCAAAGTTAATTTTCAAAATCAATCTCTGGTTTCAAAAGTATGAAAGATAATTCGTTTTCGAATTGTCCTTCGTACGATCTTTTGTTTGTTTTCTCGTAAAACAAACTGCCGACTCTATAAAACATGTTTTCAAAGAAAACCGAGAACGAGGACCTATTCTTCTCGGGTCGCGGGTCTGGATTCTCACACCTCCTGCCGTGTCATCGGTCCATCCCCATACCTCTTGCTCTCCGCCTCGATGTGATGCACCATCGCCGTGTGGGGTATCCCGTCTGCCACAATTCGACTGGGTCTCCAACCCAGTGCCGCTCCCATCCCATCTAGTGTGACTCGTAACTGGGGGTTGGGTGCCAAAGCCTCCCCTCTAAATGGCAGTCCCGTCAGCATGAACACGTCCTCTGGGGTCAGCGTCATCTCTCCCCAACTCCAATGGAAGGTATGCGTCGTGTCCCACCATCTTTCTCCCAATACCGTCGGCAGACTCACCGATCGCTGGAACTCTCCGCCAGGAAGCACCTCGATGAATCGTCCAAATGGGGCCGCGCTCAAGTAAGCCCTCACCAACGGGGGCAGCTGATCTCGAAGATCGGAAGCGGCACGTGTGATACCGCGGCAACGTCCAATCCTCTGTCACGTCACGTGTTTAATAAAATTTAGAACTTGCTATTTTAATTTAATACTGGATAATACATGTTTTGAAAAACAATAAGCTATGTTAAGTATGTTTATTATGGCACGTAATTATTAAATTTATCACATTTCATGCATATCATGGCATTTCATTTTTTCTTAAAATATCATTTAGCATAAAAATCAAAGTATACCCGAGTACGGCGACGGATCTCGTGGGCCGCAGGCTCCATCAGTAGCAATGACCCATCTGCCCCCAGTGGCCCCTCCCAGGCCACACCCTCCCAGTCGTCATGATGTCTCGCGCATACCAGTCGCCCGTCCATCATCGCCGTAATGGACTCCACCTCGTCCCCCGGGAGTAGCTCCGGCACCTCCCCGCCCTCAGGTGGGCCCCCCATCATCATAAATACAAATATCTCCAGTAGTCTCGCAAATGCCATCGCTCACTTTGTATAAGACACTCGCTAACGCTTTTTGAAAATTGGTTATTTGTATGGTAGAGAGAGAAGTTGTAAGAAGAAGTGATGAGAATGTTTCAAAACAAGCCACTATTTATAGGAAATAGGGGCTAGCCGCAGGCTAACCAACCGAACGGCTAGCCCCCAACCGTATGGTTGGCTGCCAGCCGTACGGCTGGGGGGTCAGACCCTGCAGCTACCCCTTGCGGCTACCATCATTTTTTACCCAAAAAAAATGGGTGGTGGAACGAACATATTATGAATAAATTTTTTACAACACAAAAGGACCAAGACTGACACACACGCACGAGATGACTGATCAAAGCCCAAAGTTTGACACTCCAAAGTCTGTAGAGGAACTGTAATTCAAAAGGATGGATCTATTGTCCGAAAGGCTCGAATCTGATTGATAAACAGGGAAGGTGTAGAAGAGGAATCGGGTACCAAAAAAAATTGAAACAGTAGAAAAGGGTAAAATCCCGTTGGTCCGAGAGAGAAAAAGTGAAGAAAAAACAAAAAAGGAAGAAAATCGACAGGGAGAGCCGCACTAAGAGTGACAGCTGTGCCAAAAGGCGGAGGGCTACATCTTAGGTGAGTAAGGCTCCTGTTTTGGAAAAAGGCAAGAAAGAAAAAGGCAAGGAAAGTCCGAAAGCCAAAAATAAGAGGGCCGGATAATCAAAAGAGGGAGCAATAAGGGTATCGAAAAACAGAAAACGATACAGGACCAGCATCTTCCCTGTAGAAAAAAATCAGAGGGTAGCTTAAGGATGATTGGGAAATCCAAGCGAAATTCTATCCCCATGACCGAAGAGGAGACGACTGAGGGTAAAGAAAAGTCATATCCTAAAGTCCATGCACAACGGTCTGAAAGTTCTAGGAAAAGTTGATTCAAAAGTCTGATTCCCAATAATCGCCAAAGGTCAAAACTGAGGGTAGAAATGAATAGAAAAGAAAAGGCACTTCAACTTGCGAGCAGTTCTCTCTAGCATATCATCTTTGAAAATCAACAAAGCAGTGTCTAAGTGGCAGAACCATGGCAATGAAACAGTATAAGGGAATTTTTTATGAATTCCTCAGAGTTAGGAATTCTTCGTATTCCCCACGATGGGAATTTTTCCGAAATCACTTTCCCCACGAAGGGAAATAACGACTCCACGTGTTCCCCACGAAGGGAATTTTTTCCAAATTCCTCAGACTTAGGAATTCTTCGCATTCCCCACGATGGGAATTTTTCCGAAATCACTTTCCCCACGAAGGGAAATAACGACTCCACGTGTTCCCCATGAAGGAAATTTTTTCCGAATTCCTCAGAGTTAGGAATTCTTCGCATTCCCCACGATGGGAATTTTTTCCAAAACCACGTTCCCCATGAAGGAAAATAACGACTCCACGTGTTCCCCACGAAGCGAATTTTCTGAATTCCTCAGAGTTAGGAATTCTTCGCATTCCCCACGATGGGAATTTCTTCCGATCCCCTTTCCCCACGAAGGGAAATAACCTTTACCGCCTGTTCCCCAAGAAGGGAATTTTTCCTGGATTCCTCAGAGTTAGGAATTCTTCGCATTCCCCACGATGGGAATTTTTTCCGATCCCCTTTCCCCATGAAGGAAAAAAACCTTTACCGTGCATTCCCCACGAAGGGAATAATTTTGTCCCCGCACTCACCACGATGGGAGTTTTCAATTTTCTCAAAGATATTGAATTCTTCTTAAACTCCAGATCCCCACGAAGGGTGTAGACACCCCGATCCGTGACCCCCGCAAGAACCCTAACGACCTTCGAAAGTACTATTTTTTTTGTCCAGAACTCACCCGAACACCCGAAACTGCCCCGAAGGAGTTTGTTGGCCAAACAAACATGTTTTAAAGAGAAATGTCGCGTGACAGTCTAGTATGTCGCGCGACAATCTCCTTTCCAGGAACATGTCGCGCGACATATGCCCCACCACGTCATCATTAAAGTAAATGTCGCGCGACAGTCAAGATTGTCGCGCGACATACTGTCAAATGTCGCGCGACATATGCCCCACCATGTCATCATTAGAAGACATGTCGCACGACATATGCCCCACCACGTCATCATTAAAGTAAGTGTCGCGCGACAGTCAAGATTGTCGTGCGACATACCCACTTTCCAGGAACATGTCGCGCGACATACTGCCATATGTCGCGCGACATATGCCCTTTCGACACTATAAATAGGCCAGCAGTACCCAAGGTTTAAGGACACCAACTTCAGAGCATAAAAACAGCAATTTCGGAGCTGAAAGCAGTGCAGAAAATAGCAACAAGCATTTTCGATTATCGTCTTATTTCTGAAGAGCCGAATCTATTCTCGACACTTGACGTGTCTGGTCTCGGGAATCGAACTCTCGGAAATATTTGAAGAAGGAGAGGATTATTATCGCCGGAGATATCTCTGCCGTATCATATTTTCTTTCTTATTATTATTCTCGTCGGGAAGGTAAATAAAGTCTCTTCTAGTAATTAAATAAGATATCTGTATATCAGGTTGATCCCCGTTCTGGTAAGCGAAGTGGCAACAGGGTTGTGCTAGATTTCTAACGCGCCCGAAAATCAGGTTTATTTGTATATTTGTTTTATTTCTGTTGTTTTGTCGACGTTTTATTTGAATAAACTTATTGCCAAGTTACAGATGTTTTACTGTTTTCAAAACAAAAGACCCTGATAAAATCATTTACAAAATCAAAAGAATAAGTACGTTATCGTCCGGATAAAATTCTGTTTTCAAAACCCGGACTAATAAGACTTATCTAGGAATTAAAATCAACATATCATGTCTCCTCTATAGACTGTGGCGTGTCTGATAACTCTCCTCTCAAGAGTCATGATTCCATATTAAAATTAGTCCCGATACAAGATCCGAGCTTTTATAAAAAATAATCACGACACGAGAAAACTGTTATTATCTGAGAAATAATACGGGATACTCTTTCAAAATAAATACAACTCTCGTCATTTGTATTTACATCTTTCAATAATAAAAACATCGGATTTCGGAACACAAAGGTTTTTATCCCTTTCCCACTTTCCCTAAAAATCAGGGTCTTTATTCGAAAAGTAGTAGACTGTCAGTAAAAGCATCCAAATTTTTCAACATAGAATAAACATATAAGTCCACTAGAGACCGAAAGGGCGGAATGGGTGCTTAACACCTTCCCAAACCGTAATATAGTTCCCGAACCCTATAGAATCCTGGTTTCGCAGACAAACGTGTAAAGAAAGGCTTATCTGTAGCCTTTCCCTTTACACAACCCCTTTTGTCCGTTTTCTCGTAAAACGTACTGGCGACTCTGAATGAACCCTCTTGAACCTAGAAACAGGATAGAGAGACACCCGATATGAATTATCAAAACAACTCCAAGCAAATGGAACGACGGGATCCTTTCCAACGTTTCAGACCACCACGAACGGGGACGAGACCCGGGGGTCGCATTTGCGGATTCTCACAGCGGCGACTCCGCTGGGGACGTATTGAAAACTAGGCTCTTATATGTGGACTTTTATAATATGTTGATATGCATGCTTTTACTGCTTTCCCTATTTCCCCCCCTGACGTGGCGCCTGGATTTTATTGTTGACTTGACCTAGAGGTGCAGTAGAGTCCATTCATTGACATAGACATATGTTTAGGATTTTCCCTACTTGTGAATTTGATTGTAAAGAAATATCTTTTATAAATAAAAATAGCGTTTTCAAAATACACCTCAAAGATAAGATATTTGCAATTGAATCCTTGAAAAAATTCTTGTTTTGCACGCACATCACAAATCATGCATTGGTTCTACGAGTGTGAATTTACCCCGAACCCTCGGAAGTATTATAAGTGAGTAGGAAGTTGGGTTGCTTGGGCCAACATAAACCGAAAGCATTTACTTCCACTCTCCTTGGCCAAGTACGCCCCCGAGGTATATCGAGTGACGAGAACACTCACGTACCCGGGAAGTATATCAAAAGATTCTTGCACGTACCCGCCCCTGGGGTATATCGCGAGGTCTTGCCAAATAGGAGGGAGCCTGAAAACCTTCACCTTGCATTACACCTGCGCTGCATATAGGAAGAGTCAAAATAGAACACTCTTATGTATTTTTATCAACCGTGAGGAGTTTTTTTGTACCACATAGGGCCTTGTCATATATATTTCCCCCAGATATTGGCAAGTACGGCCGGAGGCTGATCAACCCCCGTCGTAGAAACTTACATCGAGGTTAAACTCGTTGTGACTTTCCCCGGTACATCTCCCATGAAAAGCAACTCAAGAGGAGAGATATTCCCAATTTTCATAAAATCAAAAGATGAGTTTTTCAAAAATTCGGGACGAGTAGGATAACCCAAGGAGCACTTCGCTGCCTATCCTAAACTCCCACCGGGAATTCGCTCAAGTTGTTGTTGACATGTCTTTATAAAAACACCCGAAACTTGGTCTTCGTTGTTTTTCTTTTTTATTGGTATCTTTTGGCAAAACTTGAGTCACGTCATGATCTTCCTTCATCTTCGCCCTATGGTTCCGTCTACAGTCATCATACGGCAACAGTCTGGAAGGTTGGGCTGGTCGAGCTCATACCGGGAGATTAATAAGACCGAGCACACCGGAAATGGCTGATAGACATGAGAATCCAGAGACAGATCAGAGCCTACCCGAGGCGTCTGCACCACAGCCGGAGTTAGCCGAAATGTATCGTTTATTGAGGACCGTCAGCATAAGTCTAGCAAACCTCACGAATGAACAACAGAGTACCCGAGTTCGACTAGAAGAGTTGTCAGCCGGGCGGGTCGCGCCACAGGGGTTTGAACGACTACCACCGAATCGAGATCAAGGGCAGTCTTCGCAAATACTTCCCCCAGTTCAAGGAACTAATCCACCTCAAACGAGTCCTGTCGTTACAGGCCCCGTTCAGGCGGATCCCAACAACCCGAATCAGTGGGCCCCGGATTCAGGTCCTACCTATCAGCAACCAGAGCCACCCATCGTCTGGCCACAACCCCAACCGGGCGTTGATCCTCAATACCAACCATGGCCACAAGTTCCCGTAAGACCTGTGCCACCTCCGGCCCCAGTAGCCCCTCTTCATGAATATCCAGACATCAATCGACTTCGGGCAGTGTATGCAGAATCGGTTATAGCTCGGGAACAGCCCGACGAGGTGTCGAGAGAAAACGAAGAAATGAGAAAACTGATAGAGCAGATGAAGATTCTGCAAAGGGGGGTCTCTTTGATGAAAGGGGCAGATGAGATTACCGATATGAATGCCTTCTCGCTCTACCCGGAAGCCAGATTACCTCAGGGATTCAAGCTCTCTTCCATCACCAAATTCACCGGAACTACCCCCCCGAAGACACATCTGCAGTCATATATCCGATCCATGCAAGTATCTGGCTGTGGAGAACCGGAGTTGGCCCAAGCATTTCATATGACTCTCACGGGGGCAGCCCTGAGATGGTTCTTTGATTTAGAGAGGCACCACACGAAAACTTGGGGGGATATCGTCAAAGAATTCATGGCTAAATACGGGTCCAATGAAGATTTGGAAATCACCCGTAAACATCTGGAAATGACCAAGCAAGGAGAGAAAGAAAGCTTCAGCGATTTCGTCACGCGCTGGAGAGAGATGGCCTCTCAAATGTCCAAACGACCGGATGAAGAAGAACAGCTGGAAATCATACAGAGAAATTTTACTCCAGCTGTATTAAGTTGTATGGGAAAGCACGTATTCCCACATTTCAGGGCCCTGTTAAGCATGGGGTCGCAAGTAGAGGAAGAGTTGGCTAAGAAAGCCGAGAATGATACCAAGAAAGCCTCATACGTAGGGAGAAAGATGGCCACTCAAACCGTTAACCAGATAGGCTCATACCCGTATCAACAGAGATCTTTTCAACAGCCACCACAAGCACCTCTGATGAATTGGCCCGTACAGGGAGAATCCTCAGGTATCGAAATGAAGAGAAAAAGGAACTTCTGTACTCTCCCCACTACCCTGGCCAAAAGTATGGAATTACTCAGGAAAGCGGGACTAATCACTCCCCTCAACGCACGTCCTCCACCAAATCCTATTCCCCTTACTTAGAGAATGAATGAGAACTGTGCATACCACCAAGCAGCAGGCCATGACACGGAACGATGCTTAGCTCTTCGTCATCGTATTCAGGACCTTATTGAAGTTGGAACCATCCCCGCACCCGGCAGGCCCAATGTTACCAACAACCCCCTTCCGAACCATGCTCCACCTACGGGAGTTAATGCCTTGACCACTGATGAAGAAGGTTTTGATCCCGTAGGACTTATCCGAGATGACCCAGCCTACAAAGCACCGGTTGTGCTACCAGCAAAGGCTCAAGTGGCCCCAGGCCTCAATCCAATAATTGACCAATGGATGGCTAAGATGAAATTCCTACCCGGGCAAGGATTAGGAAAGGCCAACCAAGGGATTTCGCAACCGCTCGCAATCAAGACCAATCCTGGGAAAGCTAGGATAGGATGGACCCAGGACAAGAAAGAACAGCCATGGAAGCCTCAGGGCTTTCCTAAGGAGACAATCTGTATGATAGAAACCTCCCCAAAAGCCTTCAGTTGGTCTACATAGCCAGAATCATCAGAAACCTCGGAGGGGTCAGACCCAGCATCCCTCTGGATACAACAAATCACCCGCTCGGGAAGAGTCTATCAGCCCCCATCAATGGAAACCGAGAAATCACCACCTCCTAAGGAAACAGGAGAGGATCGAGTACTGGAACAGCTGAAGAAGACCCAAGCAAATATCACCATTTGGGGCCTTTTGGTTGCCTCCAAACCCCACAGGACCGCTTTCATCAAGCTCCTAGATGAGGCTGTCATATCGCCAGATTCCACACCCGAACAACTGCCAAACATGATCGGGTCACTTACAGTTCAGAGAAGCCTATCATTTTTAAATGAAGATTTATCTCCTTTGGGAACAAAGCACAGTCTGGCCCTCCATATTACTATCCGAACTCGAGGAAAAATCTTGCCGCAAGTCCTCATCGACAACGGATCAACCATAAACGTCTGCCCCCTGAAGACTGCCAGGTGTCTGGGTATTTTAGACTCAGAGCTTTCTCCATCAGCTGTGACCGTTAGAGCCTATGACAACACTAGGCGAGCCGTCCTGGGTTCTTTGAAGCTCGATCTAATGGTGGGTCCTGGAAACTTTCCAGTCGAGTTTCAAATCATAGACATTCCCTCTAGTTTCAACTTACTACTAGGAAGAGCATGGCTACACGACATCAGGGCACTCCCCTCCTCCTTACACCAGAAAATCAAGATACCCTTCGAAGGGAATGTAATCACTATCCAAGGAGATCCTGGGAGGACCTTGGCAGATCTGGAATTACCAGTTTTGGGCATCGGGAGTCAAAGCATACAGTTGGGAGGCTTTTCATATGAGCCTCAAGTACAAGCTCTCAATACCCAGAGGATCGAATACCTACCCCCCAATAATATCCCCGGTCTCAGCATCAAGATCACGAAAATGCTGAGAAAAATGAAATACTTACCAGGAGCCAGCCTGGGAATGGGACAGCCAGGATTACTTCAAGCTCTAGAACCAGTAACGAGGTACGAAAGAGAAGGTTTGGGGTACCAACACACTGAAGAAGATGACCAAGAGAAACGGAGCCAAGGGCATCAATATCCGAGTTTCAGCTCTCTGAATGGGTTTTTCGTCAAAGAAGGAGAGGACTTCCCCTTTTGTGGCTTTCAAGAGCCTTGGAGAAACAGCGACGGAGACAACCTTCCAGGATGGGAAATCTTCTATGAAGAGGACCTTTATCTCAAAGAAAGTGTTACGCATAGCTTCTCTACCAAGTTAACGATCGGACCAAGAGAGGAAAATGAAGACAAGGAAGAGGAAGAAATGATCGGAAATCTCTTTGATGTCATGGCTCTAGGAGATAATGAGTCAGGAGACGACCCTGTACACTTAATACATGCTGACCCAGACTATCAGGAAAAGAGGGAAAAGAGTGAAATTGTAAGGGTGAGAGATAAGAATGAGGGAAAGGGTAGGGAAGAGTCTTTCCTAGATTTACTTTTCAAACTTGTACCTGTAAGCTCTGTCATTAATGAAGAAGACTCCATTTTGCGTTATCCTGTTAGTTTCAATTTCGTAATTGCTTATATGGAATTAGAAAGACTAAATGAACACCCTGAACGGGAGGAACAACGCATACGAAGCGAAGAGGGAGATACTCTTATGATTAATCTGGGGACGGAAAAAGAAAAGAAAGAAGTTCGTATTGGGGCAAGTCTAAATAAAGCAGAAAGAGAGGAATTCACACAAACTCTGAATGAGTACGTGGATGTCTTCGCCTGGTCCTATGCTGATATGCCAGGTTTGAACAGTCAGATTGTCATGCACGAGATACACAACAAGCCAGAGTTCAGGCCCGTCAAACAGAAGTTGAGAAAACTTACGCCAGAATGGTCCCTAAAAGTGAAAGAAGAGGTGATGAAGCAACTAAGTGAGGGTTTTTTACGAGTGATCGAGTACCCCTTGTGGCTAGCTAACATTGTGCATGTTCCAAAGGCAAATGGGAAAGTCCGCATGTGTGTAGATTACCGGGACCTCAACAAAGCCTGCCCGAAAGATGATTTCCCACTGCCTAACATTGACTTGATAATCGACAATACTGCCAACCATGCCTTGAAGTCATTTGTGGATTGTTTTGCCGGGTATAATCAGATCAAGATGCACCCAGATCACTAAGAGAAAACGGCATTTATCACTCCATGGGGAACCTATTGCTACACCGTTATGCCATTCGGGCTAAAGAACGCCGGGGCAACGTATCAGAGGGCAGCTACCGCTATCTTCCACGACATGATTCACAAGGAGGTAGAAGTGTATGTGGACGACATGATAATCAAGTCAAAGGAGAGAGAAGGCCACGTACCAGCTTTACGAGCCTTTTTCGACCGCCTTCGCCAGTATCAGATGAGGCTCAATCCGCAAAAATGTGTATTCGGGGTAACCAAGGGAAAACTCCTGGGATATGTTGTCAGTAAAAAGGGAATTGAGGTAGACCCTGCCAAAGTTCGAGCTATTCAAGAAATGCCCGAGCCTCGTACCGAGAAATAAGTCCGGGGATTTTTGGGTAATTTGCAGTACATCAGTAGGTTCATCTCTTAGCTCACTCAGACTTGCGAGCCTATTTTCAAGCTCTTGAGGAAATCTTCGCCAGGAGAATGGGACAGTCAGTGCCAGGAGGCTTTTGACAGAATCAAAGACTATCTCTCCAACCCCCCGGTATTAGCCCCACCAAAGGCCGGACTGCCACTAATCTTATACCTAACGGTTATGGATTCAGCTGCAGGAGCTATGCTAGCCCAACATGTGATTGACACTCGAAGAGAATAGGCCATCTACTACATCAGCAAAAAGTTATCCCCATTCGAAATAAATTACACGCCATTAGAGAAATCATGCACTGCGCTTGTTTGGGTAACGCAGAAACTACGGCATTACATGCTAGTTTTCCCAGTCATCTTGGCATCACGAATTGATCCGTTGAAGTACCTTTTTGAGAAACCAGCTCTCTCAAACCGTATGGCAAAATGGTTGTTCTTACTCTCCGAATTTGACATCACATACATGACCCAAAAGGCAGTCAAAGGCAAGATCATAGCTGATTACCTGGCCCACAATCCGATATTGGGGGACATGTTAGAAGAAGCCGAATTCCCAGATGAAACTATCATGAATGTCAAGATCGATGAAGACTGGAAATTATACTTTGACGGGGCTGCCAACCAAAATGGGAATGGAGTAGGCATCCTGTTAGTCTCTCTAGACCAAACTCATTCTCCGATATCATATCGTCTGAATTTCTTCTGCACCAATAATATGGCCGAGTATGAAGCCTGTATAATTGGATTGGAGATTGCACTCCAAAGGGGTATACGGAGAATACAAGTGTACGGAGATTCGGCATTAGTGGTCCACCAAGTGCTACAAGAATGGAAGGTCAGAGATGAGAAGTTGGTACCATACCTCGCCCAACTGGAAGATATCGCGGGGAGATTTGAACATTCAGAGTTTTACTACGTCCCCAGATCACGGAACAATTTTGCTGACGCACTAGCTACCTTGGCATCAATGATCGATATCCCGGAGGGGATGGAGGAAATAACTCTTACTGTACAAAGAAAACCAGGACCAGCACACTGCATGGCCCTTGAAGTAGAGAATGGAGAGGAAGGGGACTCAACCACTTGGTTTTATGACATATGGAACCTATTGAAAAATCATCTGTATCCCGAGCAAACAGATAAGAAAACATGGGTCACACTCAGAAGGCTAGCATCAGGGTTCATACTTTGTGCCGGAAGGTTGTATAAAAGGAACTACGATGGGACCCATCTTCAATGTATCACTGAAGAAGAGTCTGTCAAGATGATGGAACAAATACATGGGGGCGATTGCGGACCTCATATGAGCGGCCATACGCTTGCCTGCAAAATTATCAGACAGGGTTATTTCTGGTCTACCTTGCAAAACGACTGTGTTAATCACGTACGCCGTTGCCACAAGTGTCAAATCTACGCTAAGTCTCAGAAACTTCCTCCGAAAGAGTTGTACAACATGACTGCTCCCTGGCCTTTCGCTACCTGGGGAATAGACATCATTGGGAAAATTTCGCCCAAAGCAAGCAACGGCCACGAATTCATACTAGTGGCCATCGATTACTTCACCAAATGGGTAGAGGCCGAGTCTTTCCAGACCCTTGACGCCAAGAAGGTTGCTCGATTCATCAAACGGAATATCGTCTGTCGGTATGGGGTCCCACACGAGATCATCTCGGACAATGGCACCCACTTCGAAGGAGAAGCTAATATGGTAATGGAGGAATACGGTATTACCCGACACAAATCTTCACAGTATAGACCGCAAACTAATGGGGCAGTTGAGGCCGCCAACAAGAATCTGAAGAATATCCTGAGCAAGATGACCGACACCTGTCGAGACTGGCCAGAAAAATTACCATATGTGTTGTGGGGGTACCGCACCACTTAAAGGGTCTCTACCGGGGCAACACCATTTTCACTTACATACGGGATGGAAGCAGTCCTCCCTGTTGAATTAGAGGTTCCCTCCCTCAGAGTAATGCTAGAGAATCAAGTTAATGAGCTGGAATGGGTCCAAGCGCGTTTCGACGAGTTGGCATTGTTAGATGAGAAGAGATTGAAAGCCGCATATCACCACCAAGGGTATCAGAGGAGAATCGCTCGAGCATTTAATCGAAAGGTAAAGACTCAGGGTATCAATGAGAACGATATCATGTTGAAAGAAATTCGAGAACCAGCCAGAGACCCAAGAGGAAAGTTCGGGCAAAAGTGGACAGGGCCATACATCGTCAAAGAGATTGATACAGGAGGCGCCGCTATACTCGCTGATTTGGACAGACAGTTATTGCATTCCCCAGTCAACATGGATCGACTGAAGAAATACTACCAATAGATGTAACATGTATGATTTAGAACTACGTAAACCTGAGCCCCAACTCAAAATTGTGTTTTCTAGAAAAATCAAAAAGGGGAACGTAGGCAACCTGAGAAGTGACTTCAGGCCCGGTTTAAACATTATAAAGCAATAAAAGTCCCTTGTTTATTAGTAAGGTGGTTCAGAACACTAGAAGGTTACAAGGGAAATACATCATACAGAAAGACCTAATCCCTAGGGGTTGGCCAAGCAGGGTCTTCTGTAGCCAAGTCAATTCGAGCCTCGTCCAGAATCTGGTACGCAGAGACAATGCTTTCTTCTGTAGGCCCAGAATCCATGAATCGAAACCACTCCATCTGAAAGGGGTCATCGATCAGCTCCTGTTCAAGAGACCCCCAAAGAGAACGGATGATGTCAGCCCGAAGGGGCCTGGAAATATCGAAACATGCAGGGTTGAACTGACGAGTCAGTCGAGCACGCCACATTTTCTCCATTGATGAAGAAATATGCTGGGTCAGGTATTTAGACTCGGAAGAAAAGTTGCGCAGGACAAGGGGAATGCCCTGAGGAATGTTAAACTGCCGAAGAAGACGTCCTGGGAGATAAAAAGAAGTGAACCAGAGTCCACGGAGCCGAATGTAATTCTACCCCCCAGTACTAAGCACTATTGCCCTCAGCTTCCACAAAGGAATGTTCCACCGAATGGCCCTAGAATTCTCTGAGAACCATACCGTCCAATCCAAGGAAGACATGGTCAAGGCACCAAAGAGGGGACGACGAAAGAAGAATGTCGGGTTGTCAAGCTGAACCCCATTAAAACCCACTGATCGGAAACGCTCCAATAGCCACATGTATAGCAAGCGTGGACTTCCCCTGAAGAAAGGTGAAGCTCCCCTTTGGACATCATCTAGGCCATTCAGAGTCTCGGCCAGAACTATGGGCACTATGGATTCCCCGTTCCTTGCCTGATGGATCAAGCTCAGAATAGTCAGATCGACACGGGAGGAGCCCGTCACCAGTAACATATCAGAAACCAGAAAAATCAAGGCTGCCACAGTACGCCCCGCACTATAAGAAGCTCTCTCCTCGTAACGATGAAAGAACCTCACCATTTTGTGGAGATCAAGAAGCCCGTCAATAATAAATCCATCACAAGCCGCTTGGGGAATGGCTAGCAGAGCAATCAGCATCTCTCGAGGACCGATTTCTTCTATGGGAATAGCCATCGGAAGGCGAACGTCAGAACGCAATAACCAAGAAAATTCTTCATAAGTCGGACAGAGCTCGTCTAGTCCGAAATGGAAAAGATGATCGACAGGACTCCAGAAGTACAGAGCGCCAAGCAAAAAGGAGAAATCTACCGGACGATGGCGCCAGCTCGTTAAGAGACTGAATAGACCAAAGTTCAAGCCATTCTCAGAAGATATCAGAGCATCTCGGGCTTCAACATAAGAGAAATCAGAATTTGTGGTATAAGAAGACATTGTGAGAAAGGTGTGAGGATGAAGGAAGGAGGATGGTGTATTTATAGCAAAAAAGGGGACTCCTGTGCCTGTTTGTCGCGCGACAAACCTATGTCTAGGAGGGATTGTCGCGCGACAAATTCCCTTGCTATGCTCTATTTTGAGTTTTTTCTTACATGTAAGAGTCAGTTTTGCCAAAAGATCCACTTTTATATGCATTTGTGCTCACTTTGTTCTTTTGCAGATAATTTCAGTAACATCACGAAAGTACGATTCCTACTTTATCAGTTCACGTAATTTATTTTCCATCATCAGATAAATAAATACATAACATTAGACACAAATGAAGATTTTTTCATAAAACTAATAAAAGAACAGTTTTCTACAAAAATCCTGTCTAAAAAAGTCTAAAGAATAAAAACTACATATCTGTCGAGACTAACTAAATGCAGGAAAGAAAGCTAATCTAGTCGGGAGCGTTTGGACACACTCCCACTATCACCAGAACCCTCCTCGGGAGTAGGGTCGACCTCTGGGACGCCTTGAGTAGGAGGAGCTGCTGCCTGGGAAGGACCCGTCGACTGGACCGGTGCCGTAGGGTGAATCACAGAAGACCGAGATCGCCTGGAGGTCCGACTACTCCTCCGAGACTCTGTCCGAGCACGAGATGAAGATAGAGGGTCATCTGCCCGCAAGGAGACATCGATCGCCCTCTGGTAATCACGCATGTACGCCGTGGGGTCCCGACCAACGAACTGGAGTAGGTTCCAGCTGTAGAAGTACTGAGAATGCCAAGCTCTCAGGTCCGCCACACGCACGCTCACCCGCTGAAAAGGAAAGAAAGAAGAATCAGCACAGTTAAAATAAATAAGCATAGATATGAAGAGATATTAAGGAAAGAAAAACATATACCTCATCCTCAGAATGACTGCCCAAGTAGTCGAACATATCCTCCGGAAGAGGATACTCAGGCACCGTGTACCGACATAGACCGGCCCCGACATAAGAAATGTCTCGAGGAAGTACCGACAGGTCTACCGGACGAATCAATGAACCCATCGGCCTGACCGCAGAAGTAGACCCACCCTCCTCGCAAATCGGGAACAAAGGAGGACGAGAAGATGAGCCACCAGGACCTGTGGATCTGACCGGAGGAGCCATGGCAGCAGAAGGGAGAGGAGTCAATGTAGCGAAAGTACGAACACCAGGAGGGTCCACAACAGCCGTCTCCCTCAGAGGTGGAACCCCACTGGAAGTAGCAACAGCAGTAGAAGGAGTCCGCCCAAAATGCTCATAATCGAATCCAAAGTCTGTAGGCTCCCAAGACCGCTCAGAGTGATCACCTCTCTCTCTCTCTCAGCATGCTGCCCCTCTGTCGGTACGGTCTGAGGCGGCTGCTCTGGAACCGCCGCCTTCCCACCTCCCTCACCACCCTCGGGCCTATCATCAGCACCCTCGGGTCTAGCACCTCCCCCCTCGGCACCAGCAGGGACGTCCCTCTCTCCATCAGGGTCGTCATCGTCGGAATCCAGGATGTTGTCCCTCTGGTCAGGGACAGGTGGTAAAAAACCTGCGACCGTCCGAGATAAATGAGTCTGCCCCCGTATGTAGTTGGGATCACCTCCCAACGCCCGGTATCTATCATAGAAGACCCGTCCCCGAGTCCCCTTCGGCTCCCTCATCAGATAACGAGCAGCAAAAGCGGCATAATCCCCCTCCTCAGTGAACCTCCAAAAGTCGAGCCCACTCACAAGCGCCTGCACCGTCACCGAGTCAATCTCGGCCGTCCGCCTCATCTAAACTGGCGGGAATAAAGGAACCCGAGGCCACTGGGCAGGCGAATGCTAGCAAATAACTCTCTCGCCTAAATAGAAGTGGAAGCCGTACTCGTCTCTGATGAGCCGCCTGGTCCTCGAAGCAGCTAAAGCACGGCCATATCCGAAATAGGGGCCCAGATCACCCCAAGGGGCCCACTCGATCTGAAAAGAGAATAAGATTTTATTTTAGTAATTCATATTTTATTTTACTATTTATTGAAAAAAATGCTAAAATATTTACCTGCTCCTCCAACAGGTCGTAGACGGCAGCAGCTCCGGTCTCCCGGATCCGGTATACGTAGGGAGCCCTATAGTTCCCCGCGACGAATCGGCGGAGAAGGGGAAACTGATCCTCGTTCTCGACGAGGAGATCCACCTGGGCCAGGCCCAGACGTGTATATGCCACAAACCAACTCTGAAAGAAAAATATAAAGGATTTCAGCAATTATCAAACAGGTAAAGTATAAAGGACTCAAGCAAAGATAAAGGGACAAAAGTAAGTACCTCCCATAGCAAAGAGAAGCCCTTGAGGTTCAGGGCTAGATGGCAAGAGACCTGGTCCATAGCATCATACAGAACAGCAAGAATAAAGCCTCCCCAGTCATAATCAAACAAGATGCTGAAATCCCGAAGATAAGGCAGCCACCAGAGATGGGCCGTGTCCCCCCCACGGGCCTCGAACAAGTCATGGAGCGTCAGTAAAAGAAAAACACGAGCATACTGACGCGCCTCCTGACGGGTAAACGGGACACCCAAAGCAGCTAACCGAGCTCTCTCAATGGCTAGCCGTGTGACCAAAACGCCACGAGGAATCGTGTCACCAGAACTCCGTCGCTCCGGGAACCATCCAAGTGCACTAACTATGCCCTCCGCCGTCAGACGCAAAGGGACGTCGATCCGGATGGGGATCCCCCCTGATGGAATCCCAGTCAAAGAAAAAAGATCAAGGGGGGTCATCGTCATCTCACCCCAACTCCAATGAAAGGTGTGAGTGGTATCCCACCAGTGGGAGGCAAGAGCCGACACCAAAACTGTCGCCCTGGAAACTCGCTTCGGGAGGGCGTCAAAGAGAGAACCAAACGGAGTTACAAGGAGCAACTCCTGAACAGGAGCAGGTGCCCGTCGCCACTCTAAAGATATAGTGTTGGGAGAGCCCCAACCTCGACCAACCCACTACAGACAACAAAGAGATATGTATATATATGAATATGGGATCATAGGGTATTTTGGTATAAATTATGAGAGATATAGGGTTATAGGGGTAAAATTATGTAATTTTCCAAACCTGAGGGTACTTTGGTGTAATTATGAGAGATATAGGGTTATAGGGGTAAAATTATGTAATTTTCCAAACCTGAGGGTATTTTGGTATAATTATGAGAGATATAGGGTTATAGGGGTAAAATTATGTAATTTTCCAAACCTGAGGGTACTTTGGTATAATTATGAGAGATATAGGGTTATAGGGGTAAAATTATGTAATTTTCCAAACCTGAGGGCACTTTGGTGTAATTATGAGAGATATAGGGTTATAGGGGTAAAATTATGTAATTTTCCAAACCTGAGGGTATTTTGGTATAATTATGAGAGATATAGGATTATAAGGGTAAAATTATGTAATTTTCCAAACCTGAGGGTACTTTGGTGTAATTATGAGAGATATAGGGTTATAGGGTAAAATTATGTAATTTTCCAAACCTGAGGGTATTTTGGTGTAATTATGAAAGTTATAGGGCTATAGGGTAAAATTATGTAATTTTCCAAACCTGAGGGTATTTTGCTGTAATTATGAGAGATATGGGGTTATAAGGGTAAAATTATGTAATTTTCCAAACCTGAGGGTACTTTTGTGTAATTATGAGAGATATAGGGCTATAGGGGTAAAATTATGTAATTTTCCAAACCTGAGGGTACTTTGGTGTAATTATGAGAGATATAGGGTTATAGGGTAAAATTATGTAATTTTCCAAACCTGAGGGTATTTTGGTGTAATTATGAGAGTTATAGGGCTATAGGGTAAAATTATGTAATTTTCCAAACCTGAGGGTACTTTGGTGTGATTATGAGAGGTATAGGGCTATAGGGTAAAATTATGTAATTTTCCAAACCTGAGGGTACTTTGGTGTGATTATGAGAGGTATAGGGCTATAGGGTAAAATTATGTAATTTTCCAAACCTGAGGGTACTTTGGTGTAATTATGAGAGATATAGGGCTATAGGGTAAAATTATGTAATTTTCCAAACCTGAGGGTACTTTGGTGTAATTATGGGAGATATAGGGCTATAGGGTAAAATTATGTAATTTTCTAAACCTGAGGGTATTTTGGTGTAATTATAGGAGTTATAGAGTTATGAGGGTGTGAGAATCCGCAAATGCGACCCCCGGGTCTCGTCCCCGTTCGTGGCGGTCTGAAACGTCGGAAAAGGATCCCGTCGTTCCATTTGCTTGGAGTTGTTTTGATAATTCATATCGGGTGTCTCTCTATCCTGTTTCTAGGTTCAAGAGGGTTCATTCAGAGTCGCCAGTACGTTTTACGAGAAAACGGACAAAAAGGGTTGTGTAAAGGAAAGGCTACAGATAAGCCTTTCTTTACAAGTTTGTCTGCGAAACCAGGATTCTATAGGGTTCGGGAACTATATTACGGTTTGGGAAGGTGTTAAGCACCCATTCGGCCCTTTCGGTCTCTAATGGACTTATATGTTTATTCTATGTTGAAAAACTTGGATACTTTTACTGACAGTCTACTATTTTCCAAATAAAGACCTTGATTTTTAGGGAAAGCGGGAAAGGGATAAAAACCTTTGTGTTCCCAGATCCAATGTTTTTATTATTGAAAGATGTAAATACAAAATGACAAAAGTTGTATTTATTTTGAAAGAGTATCCTGTATTATTTCTCAGATAATAACAGTTTTCTCGTGTTGTGATTATTTTTGTAAAAGCTCGGATCTTGTATCGGGACTAATTTAATATGGAATCATGACTCTTGAGAGGAGAGTTATTAGACACGCCACAGCCTATAGAGGAGACAGGATATGTTGACTTTAATTCCTAGATAAGTCTTATCAGTCCGGGTAAAATTCTGTTTTCAAAACCCGGACTGATAAGACTTATCTAGGAATTAAAATCAACATATCCTGTCTCCTCTATAGACTGTGGCGTGTCTGATAACTCTCCTCTCAAGAGTCATGATTCCATATTAAAATTAGTCCCGATACAAGATCCGAGCTTTTATAAAAAATAATCACGACACGAGAAAACTGTTATTATCTGAGAAATAATACGGGATACTCTTTCAAAATAAATACAACTCTCGTCATTTGTATTTACATCTTTCAATAATAAAAACATCGGATTTCGGAACACAAAGGTTTTTATCCCTTTCCCACTTTTCCTAAAAATCAGGGTCTTTATTCGAAAAGTAGTAGACTGTCAGTAAAAGCATCCAAGTTTTTCAACATAGAATAAACATATAAGTCCACTAGAGACCGAAAGGGCGGAATGGGTGCTTAACACCTTCCCAAACCGTAATATAGTTCCCGAACCCTATAGAATCCTGGTTTCGCAGACAAACGTGTAAAGAAAGGCTTATCTGTAGCCTTTCCCTTTACACAACCCCTTTTGTCCGTTTTCTCGTAAAACGTACTGGCGACTCTGAATGAACCCTCTTGAACCTAGAAACAGGATAGAGAGACACCCGATATGAATTATCAAAACAACTCCAAGCAAATGGAATGACGGGATCCTTTCCAACGTTTCAGACCACCACGAACGGGGACGAGAACCGGGGGTCGCATTTGCGGATTCTCACAAAGGGATATATCACAAAACCCAAAGCATTCATTCTTTCAGTTTTCCATAGGAATTGGAAAACCTTTGAAACACTTTCTCATTACGATCATTTGGACTCAATGAAATGCCAAAACTCCTCGCGTGAAGTCCTATACACTGAGGGTGGTGTGCCGATGAGGGTAGCGCACCGCTGAGGGTAGACGGAAGAAAAGATTGAGTCATCGTGTCGCCTGGCCGAAAGAAAAGGGGCGGTCGTGGATTACATCGCCTAAAACACAACGAGATCCATATGCCAGAAAGGGTATATTTTGATTCAATTATCACCGCATTGAGATTCACCCGAGAGTCGTGAATCGTTGTCTTCTTGTCGTCCCTGAATTCTTGCGAGCAAGAATCCCGGGACGAGAGGGTCTGTGAACACCCCAATCCACGACTCTCATGCGAACACTGCTTTTCTTAAAACAAGCATCTTACACCAAGAGGTTGAATCATCAGGCATATAGAAGAGGTTGCCTCTTCGCTTACTAGGACGGTGTGCGGGGGGCAGTGCCCCGTTAGAAAATCGAGTTTTTTCCGAGTGTTCCCGTGCACCTTTGTGAGCCTACCGCAGCCCCCAGCCGCACGGCTACCTGCCATCCGTACGGTTGGCATCCAACCGTACGCCATTCTTCGCATGCCCCAACCGCACACCCTAGCCGCACCCCCTGCGTTTTTGGTCTCCTTTGGAAGTTTTTGGCCGAACTTTTGCTATAAATAGGACCCTTGGGCTCTCATTTGGGGCATCAACACTCAATAATGTTTTTAGTAAGTGGAGGTTCTGTCAAAATTATTAGAGAGGTCTTTCTTTGAGGGAATTTTTAGAGAGAGAAAGTTAATGAGAGAAAGTTTTAGAGAGAGAAAATCCTAGAGAGAGAAAGGAGCAATCTAGGCAAGATTTTTTCTTCAAGCGCATCAGGTACGTCTTTTTACAACTTTTCTAAATTTCAATACCGCATTTAAATATCTATTTCAATACAGAAATTAGATAACTTGCAAAGAAGTCCATTGCTTTTAAGATAAGTCCTTTCTAAGTTTTACAAAGAAATCTAAAATTCGTTTTGACACGTTTTCAAAGCAAATAGAAATACAAAAAATAGTTTCCAAACAAGTGGAACTACGAGACTCTGATTTCATTCTAAGAATGAATACGTAGGCGCTCGCAAAGCTCGAGTCTGATTTCAAAATACTGTTTTAAAATAAATTTATCCAGAAAGGACTATTCTAGAAACTATTCAAACTACTTGCAAGATATCTAAAATAGGAATTAAATACATGATCCATTAAGAGACCGAAAGGGCGAATTGGGTGCCTAACACCTTCTCAATTCGTAACGTAGTTCCCGAACCCTAGCAAAGTAAAATTTTAAATGAATCTTTGGTTTTAAACGTATGAACGATAGTTCGTTTTCTGATTATCCTTCATACAATCTTTTGTTTGTTTTCTCGTAAAACAAACTGGCGACTCTACAAAACACACGTTTTTTTTAAAAAACAATAGAAAACCGAGAACGGAGGATTTCCCTCTCTCTTGCTGGTCGGGGGTCCGGGATTCTCATAGAAAGCGAAAAAGAAAATTGTCTTTGTCTAATTAGTTCGTTAAAAAAGGCAAATTTAGAGTATGAGGATAAAATCAAACGACTAGAAGAACGCGTTTGCGATCAAACTCAACAACTTGAAAATGCATTAACTGTCAAAGTTGGGTTAGAAACTAGTTCTAAGAAACTTGAATCCATGCTTTCAAATCAAAAGAGTGGAAATAACAAAGAAGGACTTGGATTTTCAAATTTTGATGCTAAAAGGCAAACCAAGATTGTCTTTGTGAAGGCCACTTCCCAAAAGTCAAGTTTTAAGGGTGCTAGTTCTTCAAAGTCAAAAACTTTCATTGATAGAACTCCTCATATTTCAAAGAAAGCCAAGAACGTTCAAAAGGGAAAACAAGATTTTACTCAAAACCCAAATTTTCAAAAAGTTTCCCATTCAAAAGTTCTTGAAGATCAAGTGATACCTTTTGATGTGTACAAGCACACACTACCACCGCCCTTTTGGTGTGAGTACTGCTAGAGGAGAGGTTACTTGAGAGAATTTTGTCGGCAAGCTTTGAATCAATTGTCGAAGTGTATTCCAATTCCTAGACCGAAACCTAAATTGAGAGGGAAAAAGAAGAAAAATATGATGGTTAGGGTTTTTGACAAAGAGAAACAAAAAAAGAATAGGACTCCACGAATAAGAAGGATTTGGGTCCCGAAAGGGATCGTCGCACCTACTTAGGTGATAGGGGGTCCGCCTAGCATGGAATTGGTTAGATGGATGGCTATGCTAGGTGAATTTGTTGCTTTGGTCGAATTTAGCTCCTCGCATAGGTACCAAAGCAAAATGGATTTTGGTTTTTAATTTTCGATTGCGATATTACCTGAATCCTTTGGAAAATTCATTACTTGCATGCATGTGATTGTAATTGTTTTTTATTCTGGATATTTCTAGATTTTCATAATTCAATGCTTAATTTAGGGATATGTGTGTATAATGCTTTGACAATTTGATAACCGGTCGTATGTTATCTCAATCACATAAGAGTTTTTGTGTATATCCCACACACTACATTGCACGATCTACATTGATGCATGTTGAATAATCACATGTGTTTAGGGTATTGCTTGAAATTTGAAACTTCAGAAGCCCCCATATACTATTTATTTAGGGAGAAGGAGTCTAAGAAAACCATTGTGCTTAATGCAGTGAGATGTTGGTGATATAGTTTTGAGCGTAAAATTAAAAGAAAAGCATGTGAGAAAAAAATATAGAGGGGATGGAAAAGGGCTACTATAGTGGAAGGAGAATCGAAAGCTACCAAAAAGGAAAAAGTTGACCTCCACTAGGGGTGAAAGCCTCCATTGACAATTCGATATATACTTGTACTCTGTGTTGCTTGGCGTATATATGTTGAATTGTTGATGAATTGTTATATGCATAGTACATGTATCATGTTAATGGAAATCACGTGCATTGAAGCTTAATTGATATATTTCGGATTTGATACATGTTACATAGCAATGCATGTTGGGTATTTGTGCTAAATTATTAAATTTTTTTGTGCAGTTTTGCTCTTGAAATTCCAAACCAAATCCATGAAAAAGTTGGGAATTGATGATAGAAGGGTTTCTTGAGGTCTTAGTTAGAAGGTTTTGGGATTAGTGAATATCTTTGCTATCTAGAATCTCTTTGCTTGAACAGGATTTGCAATTTGCTTTAATTGATATTGTTTGCTTTGCATGAATTCTTGTTATTTCTATGCTTTGCTACTATCCATGCTCATTACTTTGTCTATTCCTATAACAAAAGGGGGAGAGATGAAGCGGGGAGAATGCTCATGTGAGTGGGAGTAGTGAAGTAGGAATGTTTTGATTACGCCTATGCTTCACTAGGTGTTTGTTCAGCTTTGGTGTTTCAGGGTTAACAGGTTAATTATCCAGCTCGCTCTTTTGCCTTGTGAAGTGATTGCAGCTGACATCGAGACTTAGAGTTAGGCATGTTTTTGAGTTTTGTTGTTGTATGGACTAACTTGACATAGAGTCTATAATGAGATGTTATAGACATCGCGTTGAAAGCGTCTGTATTAGCTGTATGTGTTTTGTCGTCAGAATAGCCAAATGGGGAGATTGTTAGGTTTATATTTTTAGTTGGCTTGATTTTGATGCCAAGAACACTTTTCGTTGTAATTGTTCGAGTCAAATTGAAGATTTGAAGACTTGACAATTAACGGAAGCTCACTAAACATACCGGATTCATCGCACATAATTCCAGACATACTGTGACGCCCCGAGTTCCGTTGGGAGGGAGAACCTCCAGAACACGGTAGGTCACAGAACTGTACGCGACGGTGGTGATGAATTTTAAATGAAGAAATTGTAATGTAATGATAAAATGTGCAATGGTCAAGTATGAATAACACCATCAAACGGGAACATGCTAG
The DNA here is from genome assembly GCA_021464415.1 of Lonicera japonica. NCBI lineage: Eukaryota > Viridiplantae > Streptophyta > Magnoliopsida > Dipsacales > Caprifoliaceae > Lonicera > Lonicera japonica. Next base: position 42,284,946 of record CM038466.1, on the reverse strand, counting down.
GACTGTAGCTTCCCCTCATGTTAACTCGTGCCTTATAAGTTAGTCTGTACCGTTGCGCACCGGTTAACTAAAATGTAAGTCACTCGTCCATAACAGGATAGCATTAGACAATTTAACATGTTCCTACAACTCCAAGATATATTAACTAGGAGAGAAAGAGTAAAGAACAATAAAGGTCTTCAAAGTACATACACACGTAAAACACAAAAGTTATAAGATAGTCACATATAATAAAGTCTTCACAACTTCGAGTAAACTACAAAGATCATACTAACATATCTAAGGTGTTATAAGTCAAGTTATGCTACAACAAGGTTGGTAATATAGCCTTTCCGTAGTGGAAGGCTCTCACGCTATGTAGTATCAGAGGAGACTAAGATTTGTCGGCCTTTCCCTTGTAATATACTCACGTCTAGGATTTTCTACATCTACTGTGCACAAAGATAGCCGATAACTGGGTTTCTTCTGCCCAAGGCAGGGACCACGTCACTACACCAAAAACAGCTTTTTGTAACGCATCTATGCGGCATTTTGTCACGGTCAATGACCATGACAATTATTGCCACGGTCTTTTTCACTTTTGTCACGGTCAAGGACCGTGATTAACCTTCCCACGGACTTTGACCATAAAAAACTGCGAAATTAATTTTCGAAAATTAATAGTACTACGTCGTTTTATTTTTTTTAGAGCTTTCTAACCTAAAACCCTAGTCCCCTTCTTACTCTCCACACTCCCCACACTTTTTACACTTTTCTCTCTTCCTTTTCTCTCTTCCTTTTCCCTTAATCTCACATTGCCACAATACCCTAGCCGCTTTCTTTTTCTCACGTCGCCGCCATCTTATGTCGCTGCTAGTTCAGAACCACCACCACCACCATCATGAACCTAAACCCTAGCCGCCTCTCTCTTAAAGGTAATTTTCCCTCTTTTTGTCATCTTTTTTTTGCATATTCGTTTGACCCTTTCATCTCTTTCTTTTTTGATTTGTAGAGATTGCAAATCTGTTTGTATACATTCCATAAAAGATGGAAACCCATAACTTGAATAAAATTAATTATTTTTATGAATAAACACAAGCCATAAATGAATAAAGTAGTCCTTTTGCATCATGGCTACAGGGGAAATTTCCTCTTTCTCTTTCTTGCTTGGCTGTTCATGTTAATTAAACAAACATGACACAACAATAATAATAGCAGCAACAACAATAGCCACACGAATAGCAGCACATTTTACGGGGAATTGAAAGAGTTGTTATTAGTATTTTTTTATTTTTTTTTACCTTTAGTATCTTTGTTTATTAGTTCTTGGTGTTAATTAATTTTCCTTTTTTGTTCCATTTTTTGGGGGTATAGAACATAAAATTGCCTTTATTTCTTATTGTTCATCTTACAATAATTTGTTTCTAAGTTTAATTTAGTACAACATAAAAGAGAAGCAGCACATTATGAGTTCTATGAATGCACTCTTAATTAATATTCGATTTGTACTTATTCACATATATTATATCAAATTATGAGTTTAATTACTACTTTTCATTAAGATATTTCCGTATTGCTTCAAGAACTCAATATATATATCAAAACTTTCATACTTTAATTAGAATAAACAAATATATATATATATATATCTACGTACCAAGTATTTTGGCAGAAAAAGCGGAATTGAGAACCGGCCAAAAAGAAGGAATAATAAAACGTGTGGGGTTATTCAAATTTGAGGAGTCAATAAATATGGCCTTAATGTTTGACATGGAAATGGTGGAAAGTTGATAAAGAAAGAAGGAAATTAATAAAGAAAGAAATCAAAAAGTAGACTCTAAAGAGACTTCAAGGCAATTTCAATTTGTATTTAATTTTGTCCTTTTATTTTGTTGTATTTTTTGCTTCCTTTAGGTGGAATATTTCTAGTCCACCTTTCAATTCTAACATTTGATCTTTATCAACTTTTATAAAGTTACAGCTTGTTTGTGAATTTTTTAAAAAGAAAAAAAAAGTTGTTAATTATATATATATATTTGGTTTCTAATGTAGTTTGTTGCTTATGTGCTTCTTATATATGTTCATGATCACTGCCTCCACATCCGTGAACTCTTTTAAAGCATTTACAATTACTTTTAGAAATAGAGGAAATGCAAGGTTATATCATTCCAATACATTTCGAGATATATCTATTATGATCTAATGAAGATTTTTTAATTGTTTTTTTTTATTTTATTTTGGTTGCGGAGAAGAGATGTTTTATATACATCTCATTTAACCTCCTCCCACTTTATAGTTTGCATTATTGAATGTGGGAAAGGAAGACTTTGTTAGGAAACTATCGGGTGCCAAAAGTGAAGCTAAGTCATCGTTGGTTCCTCAGACACTTAGGGGAAAACACCGTCAAATTTTGATTGAAAAACGTAAAATGAAAGATGAGGGTATGAAGAGTGCTTGGTCTAGGAGGTCAATAATGTTTGATTTACCATACTGGAAGGAACATTAAATATGACACGTGTTGGACATTATGCATGCTGAGAAGAATATCATCGAGCACCTTGTCACAACATGCATTGGTGGGTCTCATACAAAAGATAGAGTTAAGGCACGTGAAGATTTAAAGTATTTGAAAGTTAAAAGATCATTATGGCCGAAGGAAGATCTTGAAACTGGAAAAACAAAATTACCCCCTGGAGCTTTTTCATTGAGCAGCAACGAAAGAAATATCTTTTTGGATACACTGTATGAGTTGAAGGTACCTTCAAATTTCTCTTCTAATCTCCGTAGATGTGTGAGCCATGCAACTCGCGATTTAAAGCAATGTAAGTCTCATGATTGGCATATGATAATGCAATTAGTACCACTTTTGTTTGGACATTGTTTTTCTAAAAATAAGGATCTTCGGAAGGCTATTATGCAGATTAGCTTGTGCTTTAACCTATTGTGTGCAAAAGTTGTCAATAGAAAGTACATTATGGCAGCCAAAGTAACGATGGCTGAGGCTACTTGTGTTTTCGAGAAGTACTTCCCTCCTGCATTTTTTGACATAAGTATCTATTTATTGGTGCATTTATATGACGAGGCGCTTTTTTGTGGTCCGGTTAGGTATCGATGGATGTATCCATTCGAGCGATTAACGAAAACCTTTAAGGATTACGTAAAAAATGCACGGTATATTGAAGGTTCTATTGCAGAGGAGTACATCGCAGAAGAAGCCTCCATGCATGCAAAGGAATACATTCCTAACCCAGGCATGGGCAATCATGAATGTTTTGTTGATGAAGTAGAGGGTTTTGCTGATGAGGAACCTTTGGGGAATGGCAAAGCAATTACATTGACAAGTAATATGAATAAGTGTGGAGATATATTTTTGAGACGGATGAAAATATTGATGAATGGAAAGCGTAAGTGACTCTAAATAATGTTGTACTATCATATTTCCCCCTAAACTAATAATTCACTTTAAGAATTTTCCATTTCATTTTATATATAGGAAATAAAATGCGTCTAGACACAAGAACAAGAGAAAGAGAGCTGAAGATATACACCATGAATTCAGGGCTTGGGTAGTGGATGAGGTATTAAAAGTAATATGTAAGAAGTAACCATAATTATATTATCTAATTAAACAAATTAAAACTTATATTTTTTTTCTATGTTTCAGTTGTTGAAAAGCGGTGACTGTACCTCAAGGCTTGCACGTCTAGCTAATGGGCCAGATTTTTTGGCAATGGAGTTTAACAAATACCGTCTTAATGGTTTTATTTTCTCCTCCAGCGGCCACAAGGAAAAACTTGTAGGAAAGGAAAATAGTGGTATATCATGTAAAGCTCTAACTTACTTTAGGGCTAGCGCAAAAGACAAACATTTAGTTGAAGCCAAAATGACGTATTATGGTATTATAAGGCAAATTATAGTATTAAACTATATAGATTTCAAGGAGACGGTATTTTACTGTGATTGGGTCAAAGTAGAAGACAAGTCGGCTTGTATGGTCGACCCCGACACTAACATAGTCATGGTAAATTTGACGAAATTAAAGAGCAAAGATCATATAAATGACGAGCCATTCGTTTGTGCCTTCCAGAATCATAAGCAAGTGTTCTATGCAAAGAGCCCTAAGGATGGTCCATGGTCTGTCGTTATGTATTCTCCCAAGCGATTAACTACATCAGTAGATGACCTTGAAGCACCTAGTGAATTTCAATCGGCTTTGGACGATAACCCAGAATTGAAGAAATTTTTAGATTTTTTAGATGACTAAAATGTGCACCATGAACTTTTCACTCCTAAATGTATTACTTTTGTAATTTTTATATGGCAGTCTTATAACATTGACAAGAAACCTCTATTAATTTTATATCAAAGGTAGACTTGCATTTTAAATTCATATTCTCTTTTTTGTGTCATTTTAAAAGAATGTTAAAGTATAATATAAGGGTGATAACAAAAGACTTTTATAATATGCTCCCACCATATTCTCTGTTCAGATATGCTATTGTTAATACTCTCCCACTAACATGGCCAATTAAATTGATACTTTAAAAGATAAGAGGAAGGCTGTTATGCCATGGTTGAACTAGTGAAACTTTTACAAAGTGAAGATAAGGTATAATTTCTAACTATATATCTATCAATTTAAATACAGAATGTTGTATATATTATATTTAACTATTGACAAATATTTGTTTGTAATTTCAGGAAATGGCAGGCTCGTCTAGTCAACCTCAAAGTAGGGAGCATACTCCAATTGATAGTTCGAGTACTCCAGCTATAGATGCACAATCCAGCAGTACAAGTCAATGATTGGTCATTAAATTCAATCTTACTGGCCAAATTATAGAAAACAAAACTGCTTTATTCAATCGGTCTTTGTCCTATTTAAAAACAATGGTGGGGTTGGCATATGAAGATTGGAGACAAGTTGAGACCGCAAAAAAGGAAGACTTGTGGAAACAACTTAGTAAGGATTTCGTTATTGATCCTAAATGGAAAGATAATGTTATGAAAGAGATGGGTGGTCAACTAAAAAATTGGAGGAAAACGTTGAGATCGAAATACTTTAATGGCCTAGATAGTAGCGGAATAAGGGCATTAAAAGACAAGGATCCTAGTAAAGAGAGAATTCGCATTCCTGAATGGAATGCTTTTGTTGAAAGCGAAGCAACAGAGGCTAAATTGTCACAAAGGGAGAAAAATAAAGCAAACAGGTCTTTAAAGATTGATGTTCATTGTCTTGGTAGAATATCACATGCTGAGAAGACTGAGGATATGGTACGTATTGTTAGAGTGATATACTAAAAGCCATAATTTTCTTGTTGGTTTGGATATGTTATAAACTTGGTTTTGCTATTTTAATGAGAATCTGTATGGGCAATGGTTGCATTATATTATTTATTTAAATATTGTGCATGTGTGTCTTTTATTCCATATAGTAGATGATTTGGTGTGTAGAGTATAGCTTACACATAGAAGATCATATCATTGGTTCTTGTGGAATATAAGTTTAATGGTTCACAATCTTAGATGGAATTGGACACCCATCGGTAGGATTGTAGCACAAGTTTTAGTAGTTTATCTTAACTACAGAAAACGGTATAGTTTTAACTCGTTGTGCTAGTACACTTTGTGTGTATTGAATAGGACCAGTTTGGGTTAATTGTTTTTATACTGACTATATAAAACAATTTAAAATCCCATGGTTATTATGATTACTTATGCTCTTAATCTTGAAATAATTAATAGACATATATATGTAGTGTTTGTTGTTTTGACTCAATATGAGTGAGATTCATTTATGGATCAATAATCTTCGTGAATTGGATGACGACACTATATGTATGATGAATATTAATTATTGATGGAATCCACGTCCCGGTATAGGGATTGATGATAGCCCCTTGAGAAGCTTATAAGTTTTGATCATGTCAAACCCTGCAGGTGGATTATGTTAATCCGACATGTCAAATAAGTTAAGTGGTAGGCTCAAGGATTAAGAAGTCATTTAAATATAATTGTCAGTAATTTAATTTAAATGACGGTTATCTGTAATCTTAACGTGGGGAGAATAATAAGTATTTAATAATAAGGAGCTCGAAATATAATTTTGAGATAAGGACGGGAGTGCAATTATAATTCTTTAGTGGTGTGAATTATGATTTATGGATGGAACTAATTGATACGACCTACAGTGATATCGCACAAAACCCGCCAACACAATGAATTGGTTGTACGAACCCTGACACAGACACACACGAAAACCGTAGCAAATTAAGAACCTGGATCGTTTCTACAATCAGATTAGGATGGAAAACGAAGACGCCACAACCGGGTGCGGAATACCGATTGATAAGTCGGATGAACGCCACGGACAAACCGATAAGTTCAAGTAGTTCGTGAAGAACCAAAGAGGATTAAATCACTCAATATTATTATGAATAAAGTCTTAGATAATAATAAAACAATGAACCCCCCCTTTAAATAGGGAGAGAAAAACTTAGGCCACAAGAAACCAATCAAACAAGGAGTCCTCAAAACAAATCCTAATCAAACAAGAACTAGTCTTTAAAAAGAAATAACAATAATAAATAAATAATAAATAAAAACGAGTGGGCTGGCTTGACTCCACTTCTTGGGCCGCATAGACATGGTCTTCTCACTCCAATTGGGCTTGAATAAGTATAACCCAACCTCCATTTGGTGCTCCACGTTTTTCCCTTCCAATAGGCTTGGTTGTGCCTTCTTCTTGAGCCCAAATAACTTGAATTAATCCATTAAGCTCTGCCTTTAACTTCTTAGCCCGCGACCTTGTAATTGGGCCTTGCACAATAGTCTTGCCTCCATCATTCCCCTCCTCTTGAAAAGGATTTGCCCTCAAATCATCACTGGCATCAAACGGACTTAAGTCAGCAACGTTAAAAGTAGCGCTAACGTTGTACTCTCCTGGTAGGTCCAGCTTATATGCATTATCATTGACACGCTCAAGAACTTGAAAAGGCCCATCTCCTCTAGGAAGTAGCTTAGAACGACGTTGCTCGGGAAAGCGTTCCTTTCGCATGTGCAGCCATACCCAATCTCCAGGTTCAAAAACAAGCTTCTGACGTCCTTTATTCGCCTGCTTTGCATATTGCTCCGTCCTCCTTTCAATGTTGAGCCTTGCCTTCTCATGGATCTGCTTAACAAACTCAGCCTTTTTCTTTCCATCAAGATTAGTATATTGAGAACAAGGTAATGGAGATAAATCTAATGGAGTCAAAGGATTAAATCCATACACAATTTCAAAAGGTGAAAATTGAGTAGCAGAATGAACAGTGCGATTATAAGCAAACTCAACATGCGGTAAACATTCCTCCCATGTTCTAATGTTGTTTTTAATGATAGCCCTTAACAAAGTAGATAAAGTTCTATTTACAACCTCAGTTTGACCATCAGATTGTGGGTGACAAGTAGTAGAAAATAACAACTTAGTTCCTAACTTACACCACAAGGTCTTCCAAAAGTAGCTTAAGAACTTAGTATCTCTATCAGAAACAATGGTCCTAGGCATACCATGCAATCTCACAATTTCTCTAAAGAATAAATCCGCAACATGCGAAGCATCATCGGTTTTGTGACATGGAATAAAATGAGCCATTTTAGAAAATCTATCCACGACCACAAAAATCGAATCTCTACCATTCTTAGACCTAGGTAAACCCAAAACAAAATCCATGGAAATGTCTATCCAAGGTTCATTAGGAATAGGTAATGGCGTATATAAGCCATGTGGTTGCACACGGGACTTTGCTTGCCGACACGTAACACATCGTCCACAAATTCTCTCAACGTCTCTTTTCATACGTGGCCAAAAGAAGTGTTCTTGTAAAATATCTAAGGTCTTAGCTATCCCGAAGTGCCCCATCAAACCTCCCCCATGGGCTTCCCTCACTAACAAATCACGCATAGAGCAATTAGGCATACATAATTTATTCTCTCGAAATAAGAAACCATCATGCATAAAGAACTTACCCACTGCATTTTTCTCACATGCTTTATACTCCTCACAAAAATCAACATCAATTGGATACAATTCCTTTATATGCTCAAAACCAAGTAATTTAGCATCAAGGGTAGAAATTAACACATACCTTCGCGAAAGTGCATCAGCAACAATATTTTCTTTACCTTGCTTGTACCGAATGACATATGGGAATGTCTCAATGAACTCCATCCAGTGCGCATGCCTCTTATTCAGCTTGTGCTGGCTCCTCAAATGCTTCAAAGATTCATGATCGATGTGAATCACGAACTCTTTAGGCCAAAGGTAGTGTTGCCAAGTTTCCAATGCTCTAACCAATGCATACAATTCCTTGTCATACGTCGGATAGTTCAAGGTTGCCCCACTCAATTTCTCGCTAAAGTAGGCAATTGGTTTTCCTCCTTGCATAAGAACAGCCCCTATTCCCAAACCCGATGCATCACACTCAAGCTCGAATGATCTAGTGAAATCTGGTAATGCAAGTATGGGCGCATGGGTCAACTTCTCCTTGATCAATTGGAATGCCTTCTCTTGCTCATCCCCCCATTTGAATCCCACGTTCTTCTTGATCACCTCCGTCAGTGGCGCGGCTATGGTACTAAAATCTTTCACAAACCGCCGGTAAAAGCTAGCAAGTCCATGAAAACTTCGTACATTCCCCACAGTTGTAGGACTCGGCCACTCTTGTATTGCACGTACTTTTTCTTCATCAACCTGTATACCTTGTGCACTCACAACAAAACCAAGAAAGACAAGCTTATCGGTGCAAAAAGTGCACTTCTTCATGTTATCAAATAACTTTTCTTTTCGAAGCACGTCTAAAACGGATTTTAAATGCTCAACATGATCCTCCAAGGTTTTGCTATAAATCAAGATATCATCAAAGTAGACAACAACAAATCTGCCAATAAATGCACGCAGAACATGATTCATTAAACGCATGAAAGTGCTCGGTGCATTAGTTAGCCCAAAGGGCATCACTAACCACTCATATAAACCATGTTTGGTTTTAAAGGCAGTTTTCCATTCATCTCCTTCTTTCATTCTAATTTGATGATACCCACTTTTTAAATCAATTTTAGAAAATATACAAGCTCCATGCAACTCATCCAACATATCATCTAAGCGAGGAATAGGATGTCGATACTTAACCGTTATATTGTTGATAGCTCGACAATCAACGCACATCCTCCACGTCCCATCCTTCTTAGGCACTAAAATCACCGGAACAGCGCACGGACTCATGCTTTCTCTCACGTGCCCTTTCCCCATCAATTCAGACACTTGCCTTTGTAGCTCCTTCGTCTCCTCTGGGTTGCTCCGATAGGCTGGTCTGTTTGGGATAGTAGCGCCAGGAACAAAGTCAATTTGATGCTCAATCCCTCTAATTGGCGGTAACCCATGTGGCATCTCATCAGGAAAGACATCTGCATAATCCTAAAACAAAGAAATAATAGAACTAGGCAAAGACGAGGTAAGTTCATTAGTATTTAAATAAGCCTCCTTGTACAAAAGTACAATCATCGGCTGCCTCGAATACATCGCTCTTTTAACTTCACTTGCTCTCGCATAAAAGTTCTTTTGTTTTCTCTCTTTCTCATTTTTTCCCACTTCACTCTTTTTCTTTTCCTCTCTTTCTTTCTTTTTATCACTCTCTTTCCTTTGCTCACTCTCTTTCTTTTGCTCACTCTCTTTCTTTAACTCACTCTCTTTCTTTTGGTCACTCTCCCTTTGCAATTTTAATTGATCTTCATACACTTGCTTTGGTAACATAGGGACAAGAGTAATCGTCTTATGCTTGAGCTCAAAAGAATATTTGTTGGTGAATCCATCATGCTTCACTCGGCGATCAAATTGCCATGGTCGCCCTAATAATAGATGACCAGCTTGCATTGGTACTACATCGCATAAGACCTCATCTTCATACTTCCCAATACGAAATGCGACTAATACTTGCTTGTTCACCTTGATCTCCCCACTATCATTCAACCATTGCAATTTATATGGCTTGGGATGCTTAATGATAGGCAGTCCTAGTTTATCCACCATAATAGTACTTGCAACATTCGTACAACTCCCGCCATCAATGATCACACTACATACCTTATTGTTCACTAGGCATCTAGTATGAAAGAGATTTTCTCGTTGTACTTCATCATCTTCCTTAGCTCGCACACTAAGAGATTTCCTTGCAACCAACAAATCTCCTTCAGCCGCAAGCTCTTCTTCTTCATCATCAACATCTTCTAATAATGGCATAGAATCAGCATTGGACTCTTCATCGGTCTCAATTTCACCATTGTCCCTAATCACCATAGCTCTTTGATTGGGACATTGGTTCGCCTTATGACCCCTGCCTTGACACTTGAAACATTTAATATCACGATTTCGAGGTGTATTAGGATCCGGTTTACCTTGGTTTCTAAGGCTGGTCGTCCCTTGCTTGGGCTCGATTTTGGGCTTTGATGTGGCTGATTTCTCCTCTTTCTTCCAAAGCGGATTTGATTTCCAAGAGGGTGTGGTTGGACTTTGGTTTTAGCGTAGACTTCCCCTCCTCTTAAGTTGATTCTCAATCTTGATCGCCATGTGCACCATGTCTTCCAACTCGACGTAATGTTGCAAATCCACCGCATTAGCAATTTCTCGGTTCAACCCATTCAAAAACCTGGCCATAGTAGCCTCTCGATCTTCGTCTACATTCGCTCGGATCATGGCCACTTCCATCTCTTTGAAATAATCTTCCACGCTGCGGTTGCCCTGTGTAAGCCTTTGTAACTTTTGGTACAGCTCCCGGTAGTAATGGCTAGGTACAAATCGCTTTCTCATCACTGTCTTCATCTCTTCCCATGTCTCAATAGGACGCTCTCTATTTCTTCTTCTATTCATTACTAATTGGTCCCACCACACAATTGCATATTCAGAGAACTCAATGGCAGCAAGTTTTACCTTCTTGACCTCGGAACAATTATGGCAATCAAACACTAGCTCAACTTTCTTCTCCCATTCAAGATAAGCCTCGGGATCATTCTTCCCTTGAAACGACGGAATCTTCATCTTGATACTACCCATATTGTTATCTTCCCTGTTCCTTCCTTCTCTATTCCGCCCAGCATATCTCCTATTGGCGGCCACCGGGTTCCAGTCGTCGTCATCTTCAAACCCACCATCGTAAGATTCTTCATCCTCAACCCTCGCTTCTCTAGGTTGGATTCTCCCTCTCCTACGAGCATGCGCATTATTTGATTGCTCAATTTTATTTGATTGCTCGATTTGTGTGTTCTCTATCCGGTCTATCCGCCCATGAACCATCTCCATCTCAGTTCTTAACATCTTCCTCATCTCCCCTAACAACGCTTGTACTTGCAAGTTCGGGATGGCTGGTTGATGACCCTCCTCCTCTTTCGAGGCAACTTCTTGGCTTTTCAACATTATTTATATAACCTGCAAAATAGAATTAAGGACCTCACAAGCACTCCCTCACGTGTTTCACTCGTAGAATGATTCACTCAGTTCACTCGTGTATCACTCCACAATTATTGGCTTTTACCCTCTAATGGTCTCACAGCTTACGCCTCTTTCCACTCAAATTAATGCTCCATAGGTTCTTATTGAACTACTCAATTGAATATCGGACTGTGAATGGACAGTTCAAACAACGAATCAATAAGAAACTAGAATCCCAATGATTACGGACACAATAAGGGGCAAAGAACGCGAAATAGGTGCGAAAATTCAGTCTCGTGGAAACGTGATTTTTGGAATCCTTGAACCCTATAGAACCCAAATCCAAAAAGAAACGTGATTTTTTTTTTTGGGTCTCTCGACTTCTACTTTAATCTGGTGTAGTCGAAATTTCCAGAATTCAAAATTTCAACCAAATAATTAACAAAATTCGAAACTCAACAAAATCGAATTTTAAGCACCAAACGAAGCTTATATGAACAGCCAACAGATTCGCAACAGTTAGGGTTTATATGATTAATGAAACAATCAATCGCAATTAGTGTTTATATGCAGAAATCGCAATTTTGATGGCCCTAACAATCTCGTGTCTCAGCAAAACGCAAGGTAGTAAGGGTGGTATTACAATCGAAAACTAACCCTAACTGTGTTGAAATCCTACCCTAGGCAGAATCAATAGAAACTGATTCGCAATAGCAAAAAGACTACGATGGACAGATTCGCAACTAGGGTTCAAAAGAACAAATTAAAGGAATTTCAACTTTAGATCACAGATGAAGCAGATTCGTAATAGGTGCAATTCGAGTGTACTTTTAACAATCTAGAACAAATTCGACAAGAACTAAGCAAGAACGTATGCAGAATAATTAGAATTTTTGATATTTTTTTTTTTGAACGAAGAACACAAAGCAGTCACGATAATTAAATAGGTAGAACGAAGAACAAACCAATACGAAGAACAGAAAACACGAATCAAACAATTTACTAAGTAATGGATAGATAAAACCTGATAGTAGAACCGCTCTGATACCAACTGATACGACCTACGGTGATATCGCACAAAACCCGCCAACACAATGAATTGGTTGTACGAACCTTGACACAGACACACACGAAAACCGTAGAAAATTAAGAACCTGGATCGTTTCTACAATCATATTAGGATGGAAAACGAAGACGCCACAACCGGGTGCGGAATACCGATTGATAAGTCGGATGAACGCCACAGACAAACCGATAAGTTCAAGTAGTTCGTGAAGAACCAAAGAGGATTAAATCACTCAATATTATTATGAATAAAGTCTTAGATAATAATAAAACAATGAACCCCCCCTTTAAATAGGGAGAGAAAAACTTAGGCCACAAGAAACCAATCAAACAAGGAGTCCTCAAAACAAATCCTAATCAAACAAGAACTAGTCTTTAAAAAGAAATAACAATAATAAATAAATAATAAATAAAAACGAGTGGGCTGGCTTGACTCCACTTCTTGGGCCGCATAGACATGGTCTTCTCACTCCAATTGGGCTTGAATAAGTATAACCCAACCTCCATTTGGTGCTCCACGTTTTTCCCTTCCAATAGGCTTGGTTGTGCCTTCTTCTTGAGCCCAAATAACTTGAATTAATCCATTAAGCTCTGCCTTTAACTTCTTAGCCCGCGACCTTGTAATTGGGCATTGCACAATAGTCTTGCCTCCATCACTAATTCATAGTGGAATTAGGATTCCAACTTTCCATAGGAAGCCCAAACACTTATTTCTCCTTAAGGTCCCTATCGTAGCCTTATATATACGCCGGCGTAATCTCTTCTCATAATAACAATAATTCTCATGAGTTATGATTTGTTCTATGGAGAGAGGAAAAAATCTTGGTGATACCGTAGCCCACACTCGGTGCAAGATTTGATGGCGGAAGGAATACGATAGAAGATCTTTAGGTTTTTCGGCACAGCAGTCGTAAATCAATCGTAACTTTTGATCCCACCATTGGATGGGGCTGATTTTTGGATACATGGTTCGGAACGCAAAGTTACAATTATGGCGCGAAAAATCAGGACGATCAGAAGTCGTTTCGGTGGCGAAAAAAATTAATTTTCGCAGCCCAGCGAGAATAAAAAAAAATTCTGACCAAATCGCAATCTGATGCTTTCAAACCCTAGTCTCCTCATATGGATCCTCTACATGATCCACAAAGGTGAAATCCCTTTATTCTTATAGGGTTTTAGCATAAGTTTTTTTTTGTTCAATCTATACGCAATATCAAACGATCCTGTATTTATGTCTCCATCAATTGGTATCAGAGCCTTTGGTTTTCTTTGATACTGCGTACGGATTGAACTAGCCATGTTGTCCAGTTAAATCTATTTATGCATGTTGTTGTTGGATAGAACGTAGAACTCGCTAACCCTTGTTTTGTAGTGTTCTTGTCCCGCTATTATAGTCACATAATTATGTTTTGTGTGATTGAATCCCACGATATTTTTATTCGTGGTTAATTTTAATGTGCATGATGATTTGGGTTTTATTCATGGTTGTAAATTAAATTTAGATCAGATTTGTGAACTCCTTAAAAGGAGGCATAGGATCTATGTAATTTTATTTACAGTTTAGATATAATAGTTTATGTGTGAACTCCTTAAATGGAGGCACAGGACCTTTGTATCTAAGATTGCAGTTTCTTTAACGAAGAACGTTGAAGAAGGCGTTTCCACCAAGGTTGATTCCCGACATAGTCAATGAAGTGGCGACGTAGGTCGTGACCGGTTTTTCAACAGACTAGGGATGATGAAGCTTGGACCATAATAGCAGGGATTTAATTATTCTTATTATTGAATGGTTTAATGCTTCTGTGATTGTGTGTTGGTCATATGTGTTTAATTATTAGGTTTCCTTATAATTTTGGACAACATGGATACATGACCATACCTAGATCACCTTTTATTTTATGTTTAGTTCTTGTCAAATTAAAAAAGGGTATATAAATATAAATTTTGCGTAATTGAAAAATATAAGTTTTTTTTTAAAAAAAATGCAGAAAAATAATTTTATTACACATGTCTTTTATATTTCATACCCTTGTATTTTAGTTGACTAGAATTTAATATAAAATTTTCTTAACCCTCAGAAAATAATGTTTTAAATACTAAGTGGGTGAGGGATATTTTCACATAAAAATCCCACGGTCTCCATCATTGGTTTGTAGATGATGTAATTTATTCTTCGTGTGTGTTATAGTGCTCACCTCCATATCGGAAAGAATAGATTGCGGAATCATTGTACAAATTTCACTGACTGATAATTTTAAATGATGTGATTTATTTTTCGTGTGGGTTTTAGTGCTCACCTCCATATCGGAGAGAATAAATTTCAGAATCATTGGACTAAATTAAATAATGGTATACACTTAGATATAAATAATAGTATGCTCTCCAACTGAGTCTCTACTATTATTTGTAGGACCAAAGGAAGTCGGCTATTTAAATTTTACTTGACAAAAAAGGATTGTCTAAGATAGTATTTAATGCTAGACGATAAAGGATTGTCTAGATAGTAAAATTTAATAGGTTTACATATGTCTAAGAAATAATGAATAATAGACGACCTCATTAACGGGGCATATTGTTTAAAGTCTTAGGCTGCTGGCGAATGCTTTTTGAAATGGTAGAGGGTACCATATTTAAAATATGTGTTCAAAGTTATTATTGTCCATCATAATTTGTATGTGATTCTCAAGTTTTAAAATGGCAAACTCTTTCAATCCACTTTTAATTATTCTCAACTAAAACAAATTGATTGGACCTAATTATATTGGCTAAAAAAAGAGAACTTGAACATTGTGCTTACTGTTAAAGAGTACAAGTTTGTGCTCACTGAGTTTTTTCCAGCAGAACCTGGTAAGGGGGCGACCGATTAGGAAACTCAAGCTTGCCGGAGGTGAAAAAAGGCTGATGAGATGGTGTGGTTTTACATTCTGGCATTTTTGTCAAATGTGCTACAACATTAGCATTAGTCTTTTGCCACCGCCTACGACATAATGTTGAACCTCAAAGATATTTTTGGGGATCAGGATCATGCCGTAAGGTAGGTTTCGATGAAAGACCTCATAAACACGACTATAGCTGAAGGAACCCGAGTTAAAGATCTTGTTTTGAAGATGATCGGTCTTTTGAATGAACTAAGAGATCTTTGGGGCTGAAATCGATGGGAAAACTCAGGTCGATATCGTTCTCCAGTCGCTGCTGGATTTATTTAAGGGATTCTGACAGAATTACAACATGAATAAGCTTTATTCATTGTTGGAACTTCTTAAAGAATTCCAAGCAGTTGAGGAACTCCTTGGAAAGCTGGCTAGTACTCTAGTGGCTGAGAAAGCTTCAACTTCTATGCCCAAAAGCAAGAAAGGAAGAAGAAGAATGCATAAGCTGCAGTCCCACAAGGAGCAGTGCGTGCAGCAGTCGCTGAACCTCTAGAAGGAGTGAAAAAGCCTATGGGCCAGTATTTTCACTGTCAGTAGAAAGTGCATTTGAAGAAAGATTGTCCTTGTTTCCTAAACCGTTATAACAACATATGTAAATTTCATCTATTTGTTGTTGTATCTTGTTTAGTGGTCCGATCTACCAGTACCTGGTGTGTATATTCGGGAGCCACTAATCATGTCTGCAATACTTTGCAAGGGTTCCAGGAAATCAGACAACTTAAAAATAGAGAAAATTTACATATGGGCAGTTACGAATGTGACAACAGTTGCAGTAGAAGATATTTTATCTTCAGTTTAGTCAGAATAGGATATTAATGATTAAGTAATGTCTATATGTATCTTCCAATAGAAAGAATTTGATTTCTATTTCTAGATTGGTTGAAGGACAAATATTTTATTTATTTTAATGATAAATCAGTTATCATTAGAAAAAAATAAATAGTTTGTTTGTTCTGGTACATTAGTGATTGATCTTTATATTATTAAATCCTGACTTGTCAGTACTACAACTGAGTGAATTGAATAGCATTAATAGTTTACCAATTAAGAGAAAGGAACCTTCAAAATGAACCAAATGTATTTTTTGGCATTTACGCCTCGGTCATATTAATCTAAAAAGAATTCAAAAACTGGTCGAAAATGGGCCATTAGGTTCATTGGAAATGGAGGCACTTCCAGTTTGTGAATCCTGTTTAGATAGTAAAATGACTAAGAGATCATTCTCGGCAAAAGGCTATAGCGCTAAAGAATAGTTAAAACTGGTTCACTCTGATTTGTATGGTCACATGAATGTCCAGACTAGAGGAGGCTCTGAGTATTCATCACATTTGTAGATGATTATTTAAAGTATAGATACATTTACTTAATGCGACGTAAGTCTGAAGTCTTTGAAAAATTCAAAGAATTCAAGACAGAAACGGAGAATCATCTAGGAAAATGTATCAAGGCACTACGATCAGATCGTGGTGATGAATACCTCTTGGGATAGTTCAAGGAATACTTATTAGAGAATGGGATTGCATCCCAGTTGTCTGCACCGAGGATGCCACAGCATAATGGTGTAGCTGAAAGAAGGAATAAGACTCTTATAGAAATGGTAAGATCTATGACGAGTTATTCAGACCTACCTGATTCTTTTTGGGGATATGCTTTAGAAATAGCTGTATATATTCTGAACTTGGTACCATCAAAGTCAGTACCTACTATACCCATAGAATTGCGGGCTGGGCGTAAGCCTAGTCTGCGGCATATTCGGGTATGGGGTAGTCCAGCACATGTGCTGAAAGGTAATGCGGATTTGTTGGAATCAAGAATAGAAGTGTATTTCTTTGTTACGTATCCAAAATGAATCAATGGTGGTTTATTTTATAATCCTTGAGAATTTAAGGTTATTGTTATCAATGCCAGATTCTTAGAAGAGGATTATATCATAGACCATAAGCCCAGAAGTAATGTTGTTGTAGTGGAAATAAGAGGAGAGAAAAACAGGGCACAATTCGTCTATACCTTTATTACAAGAGGAAATACCACAGTAAATGGATATTGACATTCCATTACCTAGTCGTAGTGGGAGGATTGCCGATACTTGTGCACATCTTGAACAAATCACTAATACGTAGGTTCTTGAACCAGCACAACGTGTGGATAGTGAAGTAGTATGTTCAATATTTGCACAATGTACACAAACACAAGTAGTGCCTCGTCATAGTGGGAGGGTTATTCGTCAACCTGATCGTTTTATGTTCTTGGGAGAGTCTTGTGACAAGGTCCCTGATGAATAAGAAACGAACCATTTTTAACTACAATGAAGTACTTCAAGATAAAGATACAAAAAATGGCAAAGGGTTATGAAATCTGAAATGGAGTCCGTGTACTCTAACAAAGTCTGGGATCCCCCACCCGAAGGGATAAAACCTATCGGATGCAAGTGGGTATATAAGAGATAGAGAGGATTAGACGGGCTTAAATCAAGGCTTGTTGCTAGAAGGGATCACTCAGAAAGAAGGGGATCGATTATGATGAAACCTTTTTGCCGGTAGCCATGCCATAGTCTATTCAGATTCTCTTATCCATTGCAGCTCATCTTAATTACGAGATTTGGCAAGTGGATATCAAGACAGGTTTCCTTAATGGAAGTCTTGATAAAAGCATTTATATGATGCAACCAGAAGGATTCATAGCAAAGGGCCAAGAGCACATATTGTGCAAACTCAAGAAGCCCATTTATGGGCTTAAGCAAGTGTCTAGATCTTGGAACATCTGTTTTGACCATGCAATCAATTTTTTTGATTTTGATCAATACTCGGATGAGTCTTGTGTGTACAAAAGGCGCAATGGAAGCGCGGTGTTATTCCTCGATACAATTCTTGCTAGATTTAGCATACAAGATTCCAAGAAAGGGTTTCTTCCTTTTAGGCATGGAATCACTTTATCCAAGATCAGTGTCATAAGACACATGATGAGGGCAATTCCTTATACTTCGGTAGTAAGAAGCCTCATGTATGCTATATTGTGTACTAGACCAGACATCTGCTTTACCATTGGTATGGTTAGCAAATATCAGTCTAATCCAGGGAAAGAGCACTGAACTGCGGTAAAACATATACTTAAGTACCTTAAAAGGACTCAAGTTTTTATGTTGGTTTACCAGGCAAACAGTCGTACCTGTTGGATACACAGACTAGAATTTTTAGTCAAATGTTAGGATTTCAGAAAGTCAACTTTAGGTTATGTGTTTACTCTAGGAGGTGGAGTCATTAGTTGGAGGAGTATCAAGCAGTCAGGCATTGCTGACTCCACCATGAAAGCTGAATATGTGGCTGCTTTAAAAGCAGCTAAGGCAGCGGTTTGGCTCAGGAACTTCCATATGAATCTAGATGTGGCACCTTCAGCGTTATAAGCTATTTCACTTTATTTTGATAATAGTGAAATGGTTGTGAACTCGAAAGAGCAGAGGATTCATTAGAAGGGAAAACACATAGAGTGTTCACGTTGAGGGAATGGGAGTGAGATGCATAGCTGCATGGCTTTGAGTCTAAGTGGGAGATTGTTAGAGTGATATACTAAAAGCCATAATTTTCTTGTTGGTTTGGATATGTTATAAACTTGGTTTTGCTATTTTAATGAGAATCTGTATGGGCAATGGTTGCATTATATTATTTATTTAAATATTGTGCATGTGTGTCTTTTATTCCATATAGTAGATGATTTGGTGTGTAGAGTATAGCTTACACACAGAAGATCATATCATTGGTTCTTGTGGAATATAAGTTTAATGGTTCACAATCTTAGATGGAATTGGACACCCATCGGTAGGATTGTAGCACAAGTTTTAGTAGTTTATCTTAACTACAGAAAACGGTATAGTTTTAACTCGTTGTGCTAGTACACTTTGTGTGTATTGAATAGGACCAGTTTGGGTTAATTGTTTTTATACTGACTATATAAAACAATTTAAAATCCCATGGTTATTATGATTACTTATGCTCTTAATCTTGAAATAATTAATAGACATATATATGTAGTGTTTGTTGTTTTGACTCAATATGAGTGAGATTCATTTATGGATCAATAATCTTCGTGAATTGGATGACGACACTATATGTATGATGAATATTAATTATTGATGGAATCCACGTCCCGGTATAGGGATTGATGATAGCCCCTTGAGAAGCTTATAAGTTTTGATCATGTCAAACCCTGCAGGTGGATTATGTTAATCCGACATGTCAAATAAGTTAAGTGGTAGGCTCAAGGATTAAGAAGTCATTTAAATATAATTGTCAGTAATTTAATTTAAATGACGGTTATCTATAATCTTAACGTGGGGAGAATAATAAGTATTTAATAATAAGGAGCTCGAAATATAATTTTGAGATAAGGACGGGAGTGCAATTATAATTCTTTAGTGGTGTGAATTATGATTTATGGATGGAACTAATTGATACGACCTACGGTGATATCGCACAAAACCCGCCAACACAATGAATTGGTTGTACGAACCCTGACACAGACACACACGAAAACCGTAGCAAATTAAGAACCTGGATCGTTTCTACAATCAGATTAGGATGGAAAACGAAGACGCCACAACCGGGTGCGGAATACCGATTGATAAGTCGGATGAACGCCACGGACAAACCGATAAGTTCAAGTAGTTCGTGAAGAACCAAAGAGGATTAAATCACTCAATATTATTATGAATAAAGTCTTAGATAATAATAAAACAATGAACCCCCCCTTTAAATAGGGAGAGAAAAACTTAGGCCACAAGAAACCAATCAAACAAGGAGTCCTCAAAACAAATCCTAATCAAACAAGAACTAGTCTTTAAAAAGAAATAACAATAATAAATAAATAATAAATAAAAACGAGTGGGCTGGCTTGACTCCACTTCTTGGGCCGCATAGACATGGTCTTCTCACTCCAATTGGGCTTGAATAAGTATAACCCAACCTCCACATGGTCTTCTCACATGTCATTCAAACTTTTATTTAATTTTGCTTTTGGCACCATTTGCAGAAAATCAAGGATCCTGAGAGGTGACCACCTGAACGGACTGAAGTATATATTGAGCACGAAAACAGCCTAAAACTGGCAAACTTCACCCTAATGTTGTTGAAGAAATTGTAAGTAAATTTTGTTATATAATTTGAGTTTTTAATGTCATTTATAAGTTGAATATACATATAACATTATTAACTAACATATTTTGTAGCAAAAACTGAATGAGTTGAGAAGCAGCCAAGATTCGGCCAGCTATACATCTTTGGATAATGATGCCTTAACACAAGCTTTTGGCAAAGATAAAAAGGGGCGGACTCGTGGTGTAGGTCCAGTGTCAAAAACCAAAGTGAAAGCTGTCATTCCAATTCGGTCAGAAATGCAAAACATGGAGAAGAATGTAATGAATGAAATTTCAAAAAAATTCGAAGAGGTGAATTCAAATATGCAACTTATCTTAAAAGCAGTTTCTTCAACAGGTCAAGTGTTTTCGCCTCCACAATTTTCTCCAAGTTGTACACCTTCAATAAGGCCATTACGAACGCCAAGTC
Organism: Lonicera japonica; assembly: GCA_021464415.1. Classification (NCBI taxonomy): domain Eukaryota; kingdom Viridiplantae; phylum Streptophyta; class Magnoliopsida; order Dipsacales; family Caprifoliaceae; genus Lonicera; species Lonicera japonica. The sequence continues at coordinate 42,263,956 of CM038466.1, read as the reverse complement.
CCTCCCCTTCTACAACTCCGTACACAACTCCAAATCCAACATCTTCAACTCCTCAACTTGTTAAATTAAAAGATCTTAGTAACAAGAGGATAATTGCAGAGGGTTTTATATAATCGGTGGAAGTGAGAACGATTGTCCATCATCATCGGATACTCGAATTTGAAAGAAAAGTGAACGCCGTCCGTATTTTGGGGGATGATAGTGAATCTTTGTATCTCGATACATAAGGGTGTGCTACCATTATCGGAGAAGTTTTAGGTGGTTTTGTGGTGTGGCCAATATATTTTATTCAGTTCTAGTTCTAATTGTTACATTTTGGATATGTTAAACTTATACTCTATCGTTTAGACATTAATCATTTGAATACCTTTTACTCTAGTTAGTTATGTGTTCTTTTGCAACTTTATATAGTGATACGTACAATTTGATTTTATTATATGTATTTTGGTTTTAATGTTGGTAGATATTAGTATTATTAGAATGTGATTGAAGCTTGATCTTAAAATACAATATTTTATATTTCCTTTTAACAGGAAAAAAATCTGGAATTCATATTTTTTAAAATATTTTTTTAAAAATTAATTTAATAATTGTCACAGTTAACAACCGTGACAAAGAACTATGACAAAAGTGAGCAATAAATATTTATACTTGCCACGGTCGTTGACTGTATCAAATATTAGACCTTGCCACGGTCGTTGACCGTGACAATATATATTAATTTATTACAAACTAAACTCAAACTTTTCTATCGGACTTTTCACGGTTTACAACCGTGACAAATGGTTTTGTCCCGGTGCTAGTTGCCACAGTCAACGACCGTGACAAAATCCTGTTTTTGGTGTAGTGACCTACCAGGTCCACCTAGACACTACCTCACGCAGCCACGAAGACATACACTACAATAATCTCACGTAATGATCCATCAGCTTTCTTGGCAAACAGTACAGGTGCTCCCCATGGTGATGAACTAGGGAGAATAAAACCATTGGCTAAAAGATCTTCCAACTGGGCCTTAAGCTCCTTAAGTTCCGCAGGAGCCAACCGGTACGGAGTAATAGAAATAGGAGCAGTTCCGGGAACAAGATCAATTGAGAACTCGATTTCACGTTGTGGCGGTAATCCAGGTAAATCCTCAGGAAAAACATCCAAAAATTTCTTAATGACAGGCACATCTTGTGGCGTAAGCAGTGAAACTGCATCACTCACAAGATTGCAAAGCCAGCCGACATAATCCCTTTGTTCCTTCTTAGTATCATATGATATGGGGTATAAATTACATCTCTCAACAAAGAAAATGACAATTTCTCACCTATGGTGGTTAATAGTAACTCGCTTGGCAAGACAATCAATCACCGCATAATATTTGGTCAACCAATCCATCCCCAAAATGAGATCATATTGTTCCATATCCATGACTATAAAATCATCTTCTATATGACAATTCAGATGTAAGGCAATAATTGTAGTGCAATATTGGCTTAGGTTTATTGCACCACCCATAAGAGAACTAATGCTAATGGGGAGAACGAGCTTCTTAGTTTTCAACTTTAAACTTGATACACAGTTTAAGGAAATAAAGGAGTGTGAGGCACTAGTGTCGAATAAAGCTTTAATTCCGATTTAGAAAAGAATGAGGGTACCTTCTATGACGGTGTGGTCTTCCTGGTCTCCAGTTGGGTTGAGTGAGAAGAATCGGCCCCCGGAGCTCCCTTGTGTTTGTGGTGGAACAGGGCGATAGTTGGATTGAAATTGATTCTGGATCGGGTAGTTAGATTATTGATAGCCTCCACTAACTGACTGACTCTGACCTTGCGAAGAGCCTTGGCCTGTATAGTCGCCATAATTTCCATATTGGTTGTGACGCCCATAATTGTCTCTACCATGACCTCCTCAATAATCTCTTCCTCGACCGCCCCGATTCCCTAAAAACCCTGACCTGCCAGGGACTTGATTGTTTCAGGGGCAGGTTTTGATAACATGTCCGGTGTCCCCGCATAGATAACAGCCACCTGTGCTTCCACTACTACTCCCACTGCTGGTGTAGTTTCCTCTTGAAGACTCTGAGCTGGAACGGGCTTTCTTGTCTCTACCCCACTTGCCTCTACGATACCCCCACGATGTCTCTCTTTCGGCTTGTATCAGAAGAAAATGAGGAACGACGAGCTTGAGCGTACTGACTATCAAGGTTTAAAGTTGCTTCGACTAACTTCTTGAACGAGGTGAACTCATAGAATCCCATAGCACACCTATATTCATCCTTGAGCCCTAGAAAGAACATATCCATCTTTTCTTGGTCACTTAGGGCAAAAGTATCCATTTACACACTAAGCTCCTCGAACTTCAGTCGATACTCCTCTACCGACATCTCCCCTTGAACTAAGCTATGAAGTTCATCTCTCTTAGCTCGGCGGTAGGCGCCTGAAATAAATTGTAGTTGGAAGGCAGTCTCAAAATCTCGCCATTTACGGATTCCCTCGGACTGCTTGATAACTTTCCACCACCGATGAGCATTACTAGTGAGTCTAGTAGTCGCAAACTTGACCCACATCTTCTTGGGAGTTCTAATAACCTCCAATCGTTCTTTAATTACAAAGAGCCAACCCTCTGCATCCTCGGGTCCCTTAGTTCCATCAAACACGGGAGGCTGAAGACGAGTGAATTCTCGTAAGTAAATAATCTCATCCGTCTCCCCTCCTTGAGGTTCGTGATCCTCCTCTGGGTTTTCCACGATGACAGGGTCCTCTTGGGCTCGGTCCTTGTTTCCACCAGCTCCATTAGTAGATCCATGATTGTTCTTTAGGACCCCAGACAATTCCCCTATAAAGTCCTTTATCGTCTTGTTCATGGCCGTGAGGAGTCTAGAGCTATCTCCCCCTTCGGTTTCAGGATCACCTTCCGGAAGGGAAGTTTGTTGAGTAGGAGCCTTGCCTCTACGCTTTGGCAGCATTCTATAAAATAACAGAGTTTACTCACAAAATCCAAGCTTAAGGTAGGATACAATGAAAAAGGACGATATCCTAGTCTACCCACACTCTGGCGAAGGAAGGATGATAACCTAATTGCTCTGATACCAACATGTGACGCCCCGAGTTCCGTTGGGAGGAAGAACCTCCGAAACACGGTAAGTCACGGAGCCGTACGCGACGGCGGTGATGAATTTTAAATGAAGAAATTGTAATGTAATGATAAAATGTGCAATGGTCAAGTATGAATAACACCATCAAATGGGAACATGCTAGGACTGTAGCTTCCCCTCCTGTTAACTCATGCCTTACAAGTTATTCTATACCGTTGCGCACCGGTTAACTAAAATGTAAGTCACTCGTCCACAATATTGCATTAGACAATTTAACATGTTCCTATAACTCCAAGATATATTAACTAGGGAAGAAAGAGTAAAGAACAATAAAGGTCTTCAAAGTACATACACATGTAATACACAAAAGTTATAAGATAGTCACACATAATAAAGTCTTTACAACTTCGAGTAAACTACAAAGATCATACTAACATATCTAAGGTGATATAAGTCAAGTTATACTACAACAAGGTTAGTAATATAGCCTTTCCGTAGTGGAAGGCTCTCACGCTATGTAGTATCAGAGGAGACTAAGATTTGTCGGCCTTTCCCTTATCAGCTCTTCCCGTTCCCTCCTTAGAAGTACCTGCGTAGGAAAAACTGTGTGCCAAACGGGACCAGTAAGGAACTATAGGATTTTATAAGAAAACATGTATGTGTAAGGTAAGCTTGTATAAAGAAAGTTTGGGGCTAGTCCATATGCATAACTTATTAATATACATATGTTTATATAAACAATGTAACATATATATAATCTCAAGACACCGCGACCAGGCCTACATCGTATCAATCATGTAATATACTCACGTCTAGGATTTTCTACATCTACTGTGCACAGAGATAGCCGACAACTTGGTTTCTTCTGCCCAAGGCAGGGACCACCTACCAGGTCCACCTAGACACTACATCACGCAGCCACGAAGGCATACGCTACAATAATCTCACGTAGCCATTAAAGGCTATACGCTATAGGTAATAACCATCTACCTGGTACGAGCAGTGTTGACTACTTTGTATAAAGAAAATCACCATTACCCAAATAACAATAATAAGGTCATATACATCTTGTAAAAAGATATAATAGTTCATTTCATGAAGATTAAGTAGTACAGAGTGCGTATCAAATGTTTTCTTTACTATACGGACTGGTATATACCTGCGCGCTAAAGGCCAGGAACAAGGGTTTATCATAAATCAAGAAAATGGAAGAAATACATGGGGAAATATGATATACCACATTTTATAAGTAATAATCAACCATTTCCATCATAATTTATAGGCCCAAAGTGTATATATACGCAGCAATAGTTATATGTATAGAAAATCCCCAAAATTTTGTATAAAATGGTGATTGGATGCATAAACTCTTAAAATAGGTTTTTAATACTAGTGTTCCTACCTCAGTAGCGTTAAACCTTCACCACATGAGCCGCGGATTGAACTCTACATGTAATACCCCGTGTTCTTTTTTTTGATTTGACCTTCTTTTTAGCCCTGTATGGCTTAATCTCTGTCAGAGAGTGAGCATTGGGTTCTGTGCCCTTTGTACTCAACTCGATAGTTCTATTATGTCATATTAGGTATATTTAGTTTGTGGGAGTGATCGTTTAGTTATTCGGGTGGTTCGGGACGAAACCGAGGCGTAAATCGCGTGTTTCGACTTTTTGCGATTTGTTGATTTTTGGCCAACTTTGAGAGGTCATAACTTCTTCATCTGATGTCCAAACGACTCTCTATTTTTGGCCACGTCTTCATTTCTTTTCCCTCTACAACTTTCGTGTTTGTGCCGAGTCGAGATTCAACCGTTTCGAGGTCCGTTTTAGGCTCAGAAAGTCATTTGCTGTTGTAGTGACTTCCATTATCGATCATGGTCCTCCAGAGAGTTCCAGAATGCTTCATGATCGATCATGGTTCACCTGAATGTCGGTTTTGAGAGTTGTTAACCCATTTTTGACCCTATTTATCACCCAACACTCCTCATTTTCGAGCCACACACCTCCACCACTCTCTAGAGAGTTCTAGAGAGAGAGAGGGGGAGATTCTTTCCATTTCTTCATCGTCCTACGAGATTGGACTGCCGAATCGCTTCATCCTTCGCTATTCATCATCTTCCTCACTTTCTTTCTCTATTAGAGCTCGTGTTGGAGTTAGGGTTTCGGCGAGACGGCTTCTACGCTTCCTCAACTACTCGTTCTTGCTTCTCTAAGGTGGGAACACTAGTACTAAACCCTCTATTTCAAATTATTACTTGTTGAATTAGAGTTTTGAACCCAAATTGGGGATTTTCATCAAAACTACATGTTGTTTGCATTTCATGGGGTTTAGGTGAGGTAAATCTAAGATTGGCGGTGTATATGGATAGTTTATCACTTAGATATCATGTATTATCACTTCTGGCCATACTACGAGCCTTGTTCTCTCACATACGCATCATATCTAGTTTGTAGCCTAAGGTATGAACTGAGGCTAGAAAGGATTTCGGGATTTATGATTAAATCATGGTTGATTATGGATTATATGGAATAGATATGCATGTATACGTATATAGTTGGGAGTGTTGAACTCTATTCATGTGTGTTGAACCGAGAATCCGTGAGGGCGTAATGAAGCGCAACAATCCTTGAGTTCAGAGCCTTGTACGAAGCATAGTAGGCATTAGTAATAAGGATATGACCTAGATGTTATCTAGTGATGTTGTAGATATTGTCGATGGGGCATAGGATGCCTTTACTAGAATTGTGTATGGCTAAGAAGAGTTATATGTACACTAGTTGAACTAGAAGCACGATGATTAATGCTTAGTTGGGCTACGGGGCTTGGGAACTACATAAAACACTTATGGATGTAGATTGATACGTATGACACATAATGAGATGTAATATATATTGATAACGAATCAATCGGCCGTATAATGGGAATTATTGATTAAATGATAAAGTCCCGGATAATTGGATTGATAATAATGATGATGTGATGAATGATGAACGATGAACGATAATCATGATGATGATGATGAATATGTGATTATGTATATATGTTGTTAGCCATACGTGTGATGAATGATTGAATGATTATACGTTGTTGAATGCGGAATTGATAAATTCCTGTTGATGCGATCACACGTATGGGCTGGATATGATGATATACCGAGCACCGGGTAGCTCCCCGTGACTCGAAGGGGGGCCGCCTATTGCCGCCCATGGGTGAAAAGGCCCTAAACCGTGCACGGGAAAATGAAGTCGGTGACTCCGCTGGTGGTTGTGTGTGCCCATAAAGGAGAGCCCACTCTAGGTATCTTGTCTTCCGACAGGACTATGTGTTCTCGGTTAGACGAGTTTTCCCAGCAGCGGAGCAGGTCTCGTGTGCCACTACTTTCTAAATGGTGAGTTCCCCGGGAAGTTGTTGGGCTTCTAATGGTCATCACCCTTCTAGGGTATCGCCTGGTGTAGTTCCTTTCAGAGTGTCGAGATGGCTTGTATGTGGTGTTCTCTTCGTTAACTATTCAGAGTGTTATTCCCGGGAAAATGTCTTGAGGGTTATCTCCGAATGAATTACTTAGAAAACAAGTCCCTGAGCCACTCCCCACTCGGAGGAGACATGAAATAAGAACCTTGGACCTTTCGAGATCCGTTGTTCTGGGCCTGGACTGACCGCGGGGTGAAACTGAGGCATTATACTGGAGACGTGATACGAGAGTTGTTGTGAGATTGTGATTGTGTTGTGATTATTATTGTATCGTATCATGTCTCGTGTTGATTTATATGTGTTGCCTCGGCTGTGATATAAATTATGTAAATACTTATGCGGACACATCTAGACGGAACAGAATACGCGTAGAGAACTGTCGAGCCTTTCATAAAATATTAATATATAAAGTAGAAATAGATAAGGATTATTGTACTTAGAAATGATGTATGGATATACGGACGCGTACGGATTACGAAATAACCTGATGAGAATACAACGTAATGTAGCGGTTTAGGCTAAGATCTTGGGGAGAATCCTCTTGGCAAGCCAAGTATAAGATCCATAATGTATTATGTTTAGAGTGATAACAATGAATACTTAGCCTATAGTTATGGTTTATTGAGCAAGGACCGAATAGCATAGAAGAGTTGGAGTTACACTTGAGAAGTGGATAATCTATAGCATATCGAACCTTAGGAGCCAGAGTTTGGTACGAGGTGACTTTGGATTAATGATCTCCTTGAATTGTGGAAGTTCCGTGGAGTTCTATATTGTGGATGGTTAGACGAGAGATCGGATTATTGGGTAAATGGCTTCCGGGTAGCTAGGATAGAAGTCCTAGTGGGGTTATATGCACTTGGGTTTGCATGGCGTTGCATTGCACGTTTTCAAACTATACATTAATGTAAAGTATTTTCTATATAAAACTTATATAGTTCCCACTGAGCCCGGTTTGGCTCATCCCTTTTTCTAACAATTTTGCAGGCATAGCGTCTCGGATGGGGTATGATGTACGTGTATAGAGGCCTCTGATGTCCACAGTCTGCGTCTAGTCCTTCTTCGGGAAAGGACTACATTATATAGTCATTTTGATTTCTATTTGATTTTAAACGATCTATGATTTGATAAACGATTTGTATTGTATAATTGTATAAATGGTTTCATATATGTGGAGTTGATTTAAGTATGGTTTGATGTGATTCCATTTGTATGGAAAAATAATTTTAAATGTACAGGTTAATTTATTACCCGAATAAACTCCACATGCCTTGATTTTGTAAAATGAGCTTTGAAATAGGATCACCTTTTTAATTAAGAAAAGATTTTAAAAGTTGTGATTTTATATTTTTAAACCAGCCGTCGCGCACAGCATCCGTGATTAATCGGGTTTCGGAGGTGAAAATCTTGGAACGGGATTCGGGGCGTCACAAGTTGGTATCAGAGCATAGGTTCGATTTTCTTCGTTGGATTTATGGGTAGTTGCACATGTTGGGTAAGTATTATGAGTGGAATCCGATTGAGTCACGGTTTGTTTCGCGTTAGGAATCACTCATTTGCATATTACACTCTTGTCTTATGAGCATTTAGCATTTATATTCTCTAAGGAGGTGTTATTTTAGTGACATAAGCGCTGCAATTATTTCTCTGCCATTAGTCTTGGTATTAATATCGACCCACTCTGGGAATAGTGGAAAAGGTGGACAGAGTAGTTTAATCTGAGTATCGCAGTGGAATCGTAGTGGGACCATTGATTTAGATATTTGTGAGTTATTGTGTAAGTAAGTCTCAGGCGAGCGGTTGTCTCGAGGAAAGATGTTTCCTCCTTTATTCATTCTATGTGCGGTAACCATTATTTATAACTTGTTTTATTGATGATTTATGTTATAATTGTGTTGTTTCCTTATGAATCTATTGTTTTCTTGAAAATGTGTTTTATACTAGGGATGTGTTTTGCTACCAAGTTAGCAATAGGCGACTGTTGAGTTATATTTTAGTCAGCCGCCTAATCAACGGATGACTAACTTATAAATCTGCGGTCTTCTGTCGCCAACGGAAAGTGAAACGTGGATTGTTTGTGTTCTTGGAATTGACTAAGCATATTTGTGTTTGATTCTCGAGTGTTATTATGATTGGATTCATAGGAAACTAGAATGCGTTAGATTTTTCGTCGATATAATTCCTTAGTTGAGAGTGAGCCTTAGGAACGGTATCGACTTTGGTTTAGTATCTTGATACGTATAAGATTATGTTGGTGTACGTTAGTGGTTGTTATCCCTATATTCCTAGTGTCGTGTGTTAGCTCATACGTTTTGAGTTAAGGCCGAGTTTTGTATCTTTTGGCTCACCTAGAGCTTGCTAGTCGTTAGTCCACACGGTGTGGCAAGTTGTTTCATTGTATACTTTGGTTGTGGAGGTCACCATTAGTCATTCTTGTGATTGAGCTTATTCGGAATTTGGGTCGTGCTATCGTATCCTAGCCTTAAGGATTTATTCCATGCCTTGCTAGGGATGTCATGTGAAGGAGTAGAATCATTCTTGTGTTGACCCATTATGAGTTCTATCCTTGTTGTTTCATCTTCTTGATGTCCCCTTGGATTGTTCTACTCACTTCTTCTTTGGATTCAATTTTAACTCGTGCTTGACTGTGGTGAGTCTCCCAAGGAGGAGAGACCGGGTGAAACTTTCGTGATCCTGTGTATATTTGTTATTCCACACCTATCTCCATGTAAATTTCGAGGACGAAATTTCTGAAGGAGGGGAGATTGTAATACTCTGTGTTCTTTTTTTCGCTTTGACCTTCTTTTAAGCCTGGTATGGCTTAATCTCTGTCAGAGAGTGAGCATTGGGTTCTGTGCCCTTCGACTCAACTCGATAGTTTTATTATGTCATATTAGGTATATTTAGTTTGTGGGAGTGATCGTTTCGTTATTCGGGTGGTTCGGGTCGAAACCGAGGCGTAAATCGCTTGTTTCGACTTTTCGCGATTCGTTGATTTTTGGCCAACTTTGAGAGGTCATAACTTCTTCATCCAATGTCCAAACGACTCTCTGTTTTTTACCACGTCTTCATTTCTTTGCCCTATACAACTTTCGTGTTTGGGCCGAGTCAAGATTCAACCGTTTTGAGGTCCGTTTTAGGCTCAGAAAGTCATTTACTGTTGCAGTGACTTCCATGATCGATCATGGAAGGGCCATGATCAATCATGGTCCTCCAGAGAGTTCCAGAATGCTTCATGATCGATCATGGGGGACCCATGATCGATCATGGTTCACCTGAATGTCGGTTTTGAGTGTTTTTAACCCATTTTTGACCCATTTATCACCCAACACTCCTCATTTTCGAGCCATACACCTCCACCACTCTCTAGAGAGTTCTAGAGAGAGAGAGGGGGAGATTCTTTCCATTTCTTCATCGTCCTACAAGATTGGAGGGCCGAATCGCTTCATCCTTCGCTATTCATCATCTTCCTCACTTTCTTTCTCTATTAGAGCTCGTGTTGGAGCTAGGGTTTCGGCGAGACGGCTTCTACGCTTCCTCAACTACTTGTTATTGCTTCTCTAAGGTGGTAACACTAGTACTAAACCCTCTATTTCAAATTATTACTTGTTTAATTAGAGTTTTGAACCCAAATTGGGGATTTACATCAAAACTACATGTTGTTTGCATTTCATGGGGTTTAGGTGAGGTAAATCTAAGATTGGCGGTGTATATGGATAGTTTATCACTTAGATATCATGTATTATCACTTCTGGCCATACTATGAGCCTTGTTCTCTCACATACTCATCATATCTAGTTTGTAGCCTAAGGTATGAACTAAGGCTAGAAAGGATTTCGGGATTTATGATTAAATCATGGTTGATTATGGATTATATGGAATAGATATGCATGTATACGTATATAGTTGGGAGTGTTGAACTCTATTCATGTGTGTTGAACCGAGAATCCGTGAGGGCGTAATGAAGCACAGCAATCCTTGAGTTCAGAGCCTTGTACGAAGCATAGTAGGCATTAGTAATAAGGATATGACCTAGATGTTATCTAGTGATGTTGTAAATATTGTCGATGGGGCATAGGATGCCTTTACTAGAATTGTGTATGGCTAAGAAGAGTTATATGTACACTAGTTGAACTAGAAGCACGATGATTAATGCTTAGTTGGGCTACGGGGCTTGGGAACTACATAAAACGCTTATGGGCGTAGATTGATACATATGACACATAATGAGATGTAATATATATTGATAACGAATCAATCGACCGTATAATGGGAATTATTGATTAAATGATAAAGTCCCGGATAATTGGATTGATAATAATGATGATGTGACGAATGATGAATGATGAACGATAATCACGATGATGATGATGAATATGTGATTATGTATATATGTTGTTAGCCATACGTGTGATGAATGATTGAATGATTATACGTTGTTGAATGCGGAATCGATAAATTCCTGTTGATGCGATCACACGTATGGGCTGGATATGATGATATACCGAGCACCGGGTAGCTCCCCGTGACTCGAAGGGGGGCCGCCTATTGCCGCCCATGGGTGAAAAGGCCCTAAACCGTGCACGGGAAAATGAAGTTGGTGACTCCGCTGGTGGTTGTGTGTGCCCACAAAGGACAGCCCATTCTAGGTATCTTGTCTTTCGACAGGACTATGTATTCTCGGGGTATCGCCTGATGTAGTTCCTTTTAGAGTGTCGACATGGCTTGTATGTGGTGTTCTCTTCGTTAACTATTCGGAGTGTTATTCCCAGGAAAATGTCTTGAGGGTTATCTCCGACTGAATTACTTAGAAAACAAGTCCCTGAGCCACTCCCCACTCGGAGGAGGCATGAAATAAGAACCTTGGACCTTTCGAGATCCATTGTTCTGGGCCTGGACTGGTAGCGAGGTGAAACTGAGGCATTATACTGGAGACGTGATACGAGAGTTGTTGTGAGATTGTGATTGTGTTGTGATTATTATTGTATCGTATCATGTCTCGTGTTGATTTATATGTGTTGCCTCGGCTGTGATATAAATTATGTAAATACTTATGCGGACACATCTAGACGGAACAGAATACGCGTAGAGAACTGTCGAGCCTTTCATAAAATATTAATATATAAAGTGGAAATAGATAAGGATTATTGTACTTAGAAATGATGTATGGATTTACGGACGCGTACGGATTACGAAATAACCTTATGAGAATACAACGTAATGTAGTGGTTTAGGCTAAGATCTTGGGGCGAATCCTCTTGGCAGGCCAAGTATAAGATCCATAATGTATTATGTTTAGAGTGATAACAATGAATACTTAGGATATAGTTATGGTTTATTGAGCAAGGACCGAATAGTGTAGAAGAGTTGGAGTTACACTTGAGAAGTGGATAATCTGTAGCATATTGAACCTTAGGAGCCAGAGTTTGGTACGAGGTGACTTTGGATTAACGATCTCCTTGAATTGTGGAAGTTCCGTGGAGTTCTATATTGTGGATGGTTAGACAAGAGATCGGATTATTGGGTAAATGGCTTCCGGTTATCTAGGATAGAAGTCCTAGTGGGGTTACATGCACTTGGGTATGCATGGCGTTGCATTGCACGTTTTCAAACTATACATTAATGTAAAGTATTTTCTATATAAAACTTATATAGTTCCCACTAACCCCGGATTTGGCTCATCCCTTTTTCTAACAATTTTGCAGGCATAGCATGTAACACCCAGTTTAAACATCTCTTGCAAAAATCACGATCTGTGTTGCGTATAAGGCAGGATGGGGCTCCGGATGGCCAAATCGGGTTCTGAAAAGGTTGGTATGGTTTGAAACCTCCAACAAGTCATATTAACATATTTAAGTGTGTTATAATGACCATAAGTTGTTTCGGGTGGCTCGGACGAAAATCAGCTCGAAAATCACAAGTTTCGATCCTACGCGATTAATGATTTTTACCCGACTTTGGATGACCATAACTTTCTCATTCGAACTCCAAATGAATCCCCGTTTTTGGCCACGTCTTCATTTCAATTCCCTCTACAACTTTCGTGTTTTGGCCGAGACCAAATTCTCACTCCCCGATGACTAAAATTGAGCGTAAAGTTGAGCCTGTGACCAAACAGCAAAAATTGTGTGCTGTGAATAGTGGTAGTCGACTACATAGGTTTTGATGTAGTCGACTACATGCTACTGGGCGAGATTTTTGTATTTTTTTCCTCCCCTTTCCTCCTCATTTTAACATATCTTTTGGAGAGGTTCTAGAGAGAGAGAGGGAAGGCGATTTTGGGGGATTTGCGAGTGATTCAACACCATGATCCAAGCTCATCCTTTATCCACCATTCTATACTACTATTCATCTCCTTCTTCACCATTTCATCACCATTTCTAGGGTTTAAGGCTTCAATTTGGGGATTTCGTCCTTGGCGCTTCTCTGGCTCGATTCATCCGCAATTCTTCGAGGGATTGACCCTCCTAAGGTGGGAACAATAGTATTTAAACTCCTTTTCAACTTATTATAACATATTCACACCAAATCAATTCGAACCTAGGGTTTTTACTCAAAGTTTCATATTCATGGGGGTTTGGGCTAATTTCTTTTGATTCTTTGTTTGATTTGAACTTAATACATATATAAATAGTGGATTTTATGATAAGCCCTAATTTCTATATTGTTTTTGGTAAGCTTTGTACAAAACCCTTATGTACGGATACGATAGGGTACTGTGTACTCTAATACGCATACATACATTGCCATACTTGGTCTCAAAAGTAGGCTACGGCCTTGATTACTCTTATTGGTGATATTGTTGTTGTACTTTGACTGTTGGTTTATATATTGTGAGTTTTGTTACTTATTTGGCCAGTCCGTAACTGTGCTGAGCATGATTATAACCCTTTTATATATAATCAAAGCATTATGGTGTTAAGGGGAGGTCTATATATATTGCGTATACTATGAGAACTACATTATATTTGGCTTTGGTGCCACGTTGACTGAACACATATAATGCCTCCCAAATTCATGATCTTTTAACTGAGCCATTAGTTGACGGACCTGGCAAGCCTAGCTCAAGTACAACAGCAATACCACTATATGTTATACAATATGCATATGTACACATATCATGAATAGATATATATATATATATATATATACGAGCTATACAAATACATATGGAATGTATGTATATTCATACCTATATCTGTTGGATTCTATATTCTTATTATTTCACGGATTTGATGTGTTTATTATTATTTGGTATTGATTAGCGGATAGCCACACCGTTCGTACTAGATAGATGGTGATTTCCTGTAGCGTATAGCCTTGGTGGCTACGTGAGTATTATTAGTAGCGCGCGCCTTTATGGCGGCGTGAGGTAGCGCATGCCTGTGTGGATGCGTGAGGTAGCGTCTAGGTGGACCTGGTAGGTGGTCCCTGCCTTGAGCAGAAGAAACCGAGTTGCCGGCTATCTCTGTGCACAGTAGATTTATGAAAATCCTAGACGTGAGTTTGATATATGTGATTGATGTGATAGATCTAGTCGCGGTGTTGTGGCATATATTGTATGACGATGTATATATACATTGCCTTTCTTGTGCTTTGGGCTGGGAACATCATACATATATTTCACGAAAGGTTTTCTATGCATTGGCTGCTTCTTAATTTTATTATATACATATATATGTTTACATTTGTATATACACATTTCTACCCAGTAATAGTTTATTATAGAGAAGCAGCTTATAAACTTAATTTACTTTTATTAAAATGCATAGCATGGCATGCATGGTTTCTAATCTATTTTCTTATTCCAAACACTTATAGTTCCCACTGAGCCCGTTTGGCTCACTCCCATTTTCCAAACCAGGTTTTGCAGGTGTTCGCGAGAATGCTACGAGTACAAGTCTAGATAGCTCTGAGGACCCTGATCACCTAAGTCGTTAAGAAACGACTTATGTACTAGTTGATTAGTTAGTAAATGATTATTTATTATAATGTTGTATTTTGATATAAAGCTTATTGAGATTGGGACCTCATTGGAGGCTTTGTATAAATGACTTTTCTTTAAATGTGGAGTATTTATTGGAAATGGATTAAGTGTACATTTTAACAGGTTTTGGTTTACCTTTATGAACAAACTCCACGTGCCAAAATTTTCTAAAATTACTGCTTTATAATGAATTCCCTTTTTATATAAGTTCTAAGTTTTATTATTTTTACCCGTCGTCGCGTACGACTCCGTGGCTAACCGGGTCCTGGAGGTATTATCCTCTAAACGGGATTTCTGGGCGTCACATAGCATCTCGGATGGGTTATGATGTACGTGTATAGAGGCCTCTGATGTCCACAGTCTGCGTCTAGCCCTTCTTCGGGAAAGGACTACATTATATAGTCATTTTGATTTCTATTTGATTGTAAACGAACTATGATTTGATAAACGATTTGTATTGTATAATTGTATAAATGGTTTCATATATGTGGAGTTGATTTAAGTATGGTTTGATGTGATTCCATTTGTATGGAAAAATGATTTTAAATGTACTGGTTAATTTATTACCCGAATAAACTCCACATGCCTTGATTTTGTAAAATGAGCTTTGAAACAGGATCACCTTTTTAATTAAGAAAATTTTTTAAAAGTTATGATTTTATATTTTTAAACCAGCCGTCGCACACGCATCTGTGATTAACCGGGTCCCGGAGGTGAAAATCTTAGAACGGGATTCGGGGCGTCACACTACACGACTGAGGCGCAAGGTACCATTGTTGAGTTTGGAGCCCTAGCTTGGTGGATATGAAGAAAAGAATATGATGATGAAGATTATGTGTTTGATTCTTAGTTTAGGTTGTAGGATGAGATAACATCACTCTCATGAACCTTTCTCTATGATTCCACACTCCTCTTAACTCTCCCCCTGAGCTCTGGTCGGAAGTGGAGAAGAAAATGGGGTGTATGGTATATAAAAATCGGGTCAAGGCTTGTAAAATACGATTTTGACTTCTACAGGGCAATGTAATCAACTGCATCACTCTTCATGTAGTCGACTACATCATCTAGTCGACTCCCCCACTCCATGTAGTCGACTACATGGTACTGGAGGTTGGCTCATGCTCAGAATTGCTTGTTTATGCCACCAACTGATCTTGTAACTTTATTTTGACCAACGAGAGGTGGAAATTAGGTTCCGGGCCAAATACGAAAGTTCTTGAAAATTGAAATACCTTTCCAATGACATCAATGGGGTTCCATTCCGATATAGAAAAAAGTTATGATACTTCGAATGACTAAAGGTCAGTTTGTCGGGTAAGTCTAGAACATGTAATTTCGCGAATTTCGACCGGAACACTTGAGATAAATCTTTCTAACCTAAAAGATGAATGTAATAAAATCTATAAAATAGTGTAAAAACATTCCCCACATTTGGATACAGCTCAAGCATTCTCTCGCGCCTAGGACATAAAATGTGGTGCATTTACTCTACGGGTGTTACACCTAAAGTAAGTTGAGTTTATGGTTTGATTCAAAAGATAGGTGCTGTTCGAGCTTAAAATTCATATTTAAAAAGCTTTTGAGTCAAATCTATTTTTAGGTATTTTTACCCAGTTTTGTCGTAATTCGAAAAAGCTCAATCGACACAAATTAGTAAGAAAACTTATTTTTTTCATGTTTAACATATTCTATAAAGTTGTCCCTGAAATTTGAGTCAAATTGATATACAAACGAATTTAATACGGAGAAATCAAGTAAAAAGAAAACTAAAATAAAAAGATTTTTAACTAAAGGATTTTATTAAATAAAAGAAAAAAGTAACTTTGAAAAGTCAAAGTTCCTTTATTTTAAATCCCACGGTGCATCATCAATTAATTGGAATTTTAATGGGCGTAGCCCATTTTCATTAATTGCCTTGCCTAGTCCACGTGTAAGAATGTTAAAAAGGAACGCATTGCAATTTTACATGGTGGACTAGTACACAATTTGCTAATGTGTACCGGTCCGGCACAGGGGATTTTTTGTGAAATTACTTTTCCTCAATTTCGGACTGATCCACACTTTTCCGACCTGTACTGGTTCGGCACTATTTTTTTGGAGCACAGTTTTTATTGTAAAAATTTCTTTTTTAATATTTTTAACCTATTATAAAAAGGACTTTGACCCTATATTTTTCTTATAAATATAACCATTGGTTTGGGTAAAAAATACACAATTCTAGAGAGCTTTTTGAAAGAGAAAATATCCAAACGCTATAATCAATTTTTGAAAGTTTTGAAACACCATCTAGATTTTGTGTATATGCCATAGGAGATCCTATTGTTCTTCAATCTTAAGAACTAGGGTTCCAAACGTTCACGGATCCTACAAGAGTGTCTTTGGTTGCGATTGAAGACGGGTTGAGCGAAATGGCTAACGCGATAAGGGAGATCGTAGACGGTGGTGAAGGATTATGATCAAGTGCGTAGAATGAGGCAATGTGTAAGCCGGAACCGCGGAAAGCGCTATACCAAGCCAGCTGCGGTTGGATTCTACGTTCAAGGGATTGACGGGACTGTTGCATAAATTGTGGGGAATCAATTTTTGTAAGTCATCGAGTCTGTAATTCCTTTTTGATCATAGTGAAGCACTGTCGGTTAGTCCCGAGGATTAGTCCTACGCAAGTAGGGATACCTCATAAAATCCTGGTGTTGTGTGATTGATTTTTGTGTGCTTGCTTGATATACTTGTTAGATAACACAACACAGGTTTCGACAGTAAAATTGAGTAGACCAATGGTTTTTGATAAAAACCCTAAAATAAACCTAGGTAGTATGATCCCCCTAAGTTTTTGGATTCATCACAATTATCATATAATTTTATGAGATTAAATCACACTACTCAAATGTCTCAAAATAAACAAATTTAGAATTCAAAATGAATAGAGTTATAAATGAAATAATTCTTGCAACCAAAGAAACCCTTATATGTGTGTGCATGTATCTATATATTAGAATATGTACATGTACAATTTGTCTCTTATGGAACATGCGTCAATATATGGATTGCATTTTTTACAACAAAAATTCATCACAAACAGTGAACCCCCCCCCCCCTCCCAAACCTAGATTTTTGAAATTTTCACTACTATCCCCATGGTTAAAATTTAAAATAATATCCTCTTCAACTTTTTTCCTATAGCTAAAATTTATAACATTTAGGTTTTAAACATATAAATACAACCAACCCATCTAGAAAATACAAGCCAATAATTACATAAAAATTCAGCCTTAGGAATTTTTTTTCTTTACCTCCAATTGTTTCAAGGTTCCAACTTTGTGCAAGATAGTGTTGCCTTCTCTATCTTGAGAATTTTAAAAGGTGTGATCAACCTCCACCAATTGCTCTAGAGCTTTCGGACCATTACGTATCACATACAAGTGAAGAATCATGATGGATTTTGTTTTCTTCAAGGGGTATATATTTGCTTTTGGTCTTGCTCATACCAATTCATTTACAACCTCAACTCGGCCTTTGACCATGGCGGCTAAGTGAAGAGGAGTCCTTCCAAATTTGTCCTCCATTAAACAAACACCAGCATCTCTGCTTTGAATAAGAGCTTCTCAATCTATGTATGTCCGTTTGTAGAACCCGGCCAAGTGAAGAGGCGAACGAAGCCGAGAGTCTTGTTCATTGACTAGAACCGACTTGTATTGTAGGAGAGCTTTTGCAAAGTCTACGTGACCTCGAGTAGCAGCTATGTGTAAGGACGTTTCGTTATTTAAAAGAAAATGGAGATGGCCTTTCATAGTAGTTAAGAATGAGTTATCTTCTCTGAGTAACTCGTCTAGAGACTGGATATCTCCTCTAAACGACGCACCGTAAAGCTTCTTCTCTCTCATAAAGCTGATCTCCATTGAAAATTACTGAAGAGTCTTGTAGTTGTGCTACTTGGAAGAAAATACAAAGTGGTAGTATTTATAATACATCAAGAACTTTTTAGTTTGTCCACAATCTATAGTTCTCTTTTAAAGGAGAATCTGACGTACGTGCTTATAAAAAAGAATCATTTTATATCTTAATTAATGAGGTCCACAAAAGAATATAATTAGAAAAAAATACAAATTGATTATGCGTGAAATAATTTCTTCTTCAGAGGGTAAAATAGGTAAAAATAAAAAATAAAAAGTTGTCGACGAAAGTTTATTAGAGATTCCACTTTTGATTCCCTCTGTCTACGTCCCCGGTTCTCTTCCTTTCAACTCAAATCGTGGTTGTATCACAAGTTGTATTGTTTGTATATATATATATAACTATTGTCAATTCGTATTTGAGTTGTGTTTTGAGTCAGACACAACTCAATAAACAATAATAATTAAGTAATAAAATGGTTAAATATTTATTAATCTTTTTTTAAAAAAACTAAAATGAATTTAATGCAACATCCAAAAACAAGCATAATTTTATTAGAAACTGGAGCACCTATAATGAGAGCATCATCTTAACCTATATTTCTTGTTGAGATAAAATTAAAGTAGTAACAGTTGGACCAAACCTGATAGTGGTATCTTCTTCTTTTTAATTGTTGAGTAGTATGTTATTATTATTGGTGGTGATAATAAAAATGATGTCCGTACGTACATTCGATTATTACAGTAATTTCTTCTTTCCAAATTGATAACCAGGTTCAATAAATTTAAAAATTGACTAACATAGAAACATGCCTAAATTTGAATATGAACTCTTACATGACCACAAGCTCCTAGCTAACGTAGAAAAATTTATTATTTATTCAATAAATTTAAAACTTTATTATTTATAAAGTTTGTAGTGCCTATTTATCATTTGTATAAAAAAAATAATTTTAAGTAAAAAATTACATAAATAGATTTTTTTTTCTAAAAATACTTATATTATGTTTCAATATTTTTAGGATAATCTTATTGTCAAACTAAAATATTTTTGCCGTAACAACTTTTGTTTAAATAGACAAAAAGAAAAAAGTCCTTACTGCAGATAACAGATGAGATTTTTTTTCATCTATTTAAGCATCTAAAAATATTTTGGTCTCCAATAGGATCATCCTATTTTTTAAATGTTAAAATTTTGCATAAGCCCACAATGATCAACTTACGGAAAAATTGGCTTTTCAATCACTTGTACAAAACTGTATATATATTTATGGCAGATGTTAACTGCTCAACAACTATTGTACCCAAAAGCCCACAAGGGAAGGACAAGTATACCTAACATCTAAATTCATTACCGACAACTTTTTTTAATAATAACTTTTTAAATATGTATTTTATAATTTATGTATTAATTTTAAAAGTGATTTTTAAAAACTATTTTTAAATGACTTCAACAAATTTTTTAAATGATAATATATATATTTGTTTCTAACAATTAATAAAGTTGGTATTTTATTTGACCGACACAAACTTCAATAAAATAAAATATTTAAAAAAAAATTCTAAGAACCTATTTTTACTATCAAAATTTGAAGAGAGATGATCACTCTTCAAAATAGAGAGCCATTTTTATTAATTTTGTTAGAATCAAGTTTACTGAGATAACAACTCTTCAAAAAAAATGTACTTTAATCCTTTTAAAAGCTTATCGGAGATGCTCTAATGGACATACCAATATTTTTTTTCTTTCTTCAACATATTCCACCCACACCATGTGAGCTCTCCCACAGAAAAAAGAAAAATGTGTGGGTTAAATCTACATTTGAGATTTAGAGTATAGTATTTCGTAAAAAGTTATATCATATAGTTCTATAATTTTATATTATTCTGGTAATAAAAACAATTGCTTAGACTGATTCGAAGAATTAGAAAGAAAAAAAAATGTTGCATTTTGATGTGTATTGATATTAAATAACAAATATAAGATTTGTAGATTATGTAATTCTCTACATTGCTCATTTGATCCATGTCAATGTTTTGCGTAAACAATATTTATAAAAAGAATGTGATTGCATATGGACCCATCCATTTTGAAGGTAGATTTGCTAGCTAGGATGTTCAATTAACAATTATTAAAAAAATTTCTATGTTAGTCAATTTTTAAACTTATTGTTGTATCTGGTGGACCATTTGCACATGAGAAGAGATAAGAAATAATAAATTAAGAAAAATTACAAAGTAACCAAAGCTTCAAGAAATATTATAAAGCAGCCATATTGCCAAAGTAATATTCTATTTGCTGTAATATAATATTATTTTAAAAAATTATACTATACGCTTTTAAAATTGTACTTTGTTATAATAATATAGATAATTGCTTTGATAAAAATGTCATCCTTATTATATATCCAAGTTTTACACAAGAATTGACAAAGAAATAATATATACAAAACTCAGTTTAATCATAATTTTACGTAATATATATATATAAATTAAAGATTCTTTTATTATCTCTTTTACGTGAGTCATTTGGCATGCATTTTTTTCCCTTCATGGCATTACCAAACACGAATTGAAATTAATCAAACATCATAATCAAAATAACCTACAACATGTATAAATTTAAGAAAAGACACAATTTACACCTGACTACTAGCTAGCTAGCCGAAGTGAAAAAAAAAATCTTTGCTGAGGGAGGGATCTCAAGTTCGATTATACAACTTTCTTATCCAAATTGAATTACAAATGTATTTGAGTACAACTGTACATGCAGCCGTTTTTCCCCAATAGTAAAATGAAGTGATATATTAAGAATATATTCTTTTCTTAATACAATTTATTCTTATTGTGAGGTGTGATATATTGATCAAATAAATAAAAAATAACTATTAAATTGAAACTTTTAGGAAAGAAGGAATAAACTTATTAATTCAAGATAGAAGCAATACTTTTTTTTTTATATCAATCACATATAAGCCAAACTAATAATAATAACTATTGACAATTCGTATTTGAGTTGTGTTTTGAGTCAGACACAACACAACAAACAATAACAATTCAATTATATTATGTTTAAATATTTATTTATAGTCACCAAAATTTAACATGTAGGGCTCACAGTCGGTCCCAGAACTGTACTAAGAGCAATAACTGCTGGATCAAGTCTGATGATTAGTATCTTCTGCATCTTAATTATTGAGTAATACGTTATTATTACTGATGGTGACAATGAAAATTATGTCCGTACGTCAATTACAACAAAAAATTCAATTATTCTTTCCAAATTGATAACGAAGGTTAATAAATTTAAAAATTTACTAAAACAAAAACTTACCTACATTTGTGTATAAATTTAAAAATTTACTAAAACACAAACTTACCTAAAATTGGTCACATGCGCCAATCTAGACCCCACACGAAGTTCCTTGAAAATACAGTTGACATGGCCCCTAAATATTAAAGACATACCTTCCCTTTCGGGAATACCTCAAATTCTTGGCATTTGCCAAAGTCAGTTTTCCACTTTGAAATTCTAAATGTTAGACTTACTTTCAATATAAATTTGGGGGACAGAACTCAAATGACTCAATAAAACAATAGATATAAAACAATAAAACAATATTGACAATTCCTATTTGAGTTGTGTTTTGAGTCAGACACAACACAACAAACAATAACAATTCAGTTATATTATGTTTAAATATTTATTTACAGTCACCAAAATTTAACATGCAGTGCTCACAGTCAGTCCAAGAACTGTACTATGAGCAATAACTGCTGGACCAAGTCTGATGATTAGTATCTTCTGTATCTTAATTATTGAGTAGTACATTATTATTACTGATGGTGACAATGAAAATTGTGTCCGTACGTCAATTACTACAAAAATTTCAATTCTTCTTTCCAAAATGATAACAAAGGTTAATAAATTTAAAAATTTACTAAAATAGAAACTTACCTAAATTTGTGTATAAATTTAAAAATTTACTAAAACAAAAACTTACCTAATATTGGTCACATGCACCAATCTAGACCCCATACGAAGTTCCTTGAAAATACAGTTCACATGGTCCCTAAAAATTACAGACTTCCTTCCCTTTTGGGAATATCTCGAATTCTTGGCCTTTGCCAAAGTCAGTTTTCAGACTTATATTCAATCTAATTTTGGGGGACAGATTGAACTCAAATGACTCAATAACACAATATAAATAAATCTTTTTTTTATTTGAAGTAAAAGGTTAGTTCAGACCTTTGCCAAACCGGATATCGATAGATTGTATTAAATTGAGTCGAATTTGATCCGTTAAAAACCAGTCCAAAAAAATATCGAAACTGAATAGATTCGATATGGTTTTGTGTTCTACGTACCTTTGCAAACTTTGAACTGAACCGAATTTCCCCAATAGTACGTCGATTTGTTTTTTTTTTCATTGAGAACCCTAGTCCATAATTATTTTGTTACTTTTGGCCTCTTCACTTTGACTTGTCCCACGCTAATGTCTTTCTTGTACAAAATTTGATGTCTATATTTTTTGTTGATTAGGTTATAAGATTGGTTATACTTGTACATACATTTTGTGATAGTGCTAAACTCTTTGGTTGTACATACATTTAAAATATTCATGTTAGGTTGAAGTTTCGACTTTGTTTTGATTTGTTTCTTAGTATGCTATTACAACTTTTTGAGTTATCCGGTTAAGAGAAAAAGTTGAATGTACTATAAAAATTAAATTATGCTGGTTGAAAGTAAAATAAAGTGATATATTAAGAATATATTGTTTTCTTAATACAATTTATTCCTATTGTGAGGTGTGATATATTGATTAAATAAATAAAAAATAATTATTAATTTGAAACTTTTAGGAAAGAAGGAATAAACTTATTAATTAAAGATAGAAGCAATACTTTTTTTATATCAATCACATATAAGCCAAACTAATAATAATAAAAACGTATAAAAAAAAATCTTCATTTTATACTTTGAGAATTCACGTGTCTTGTTTTTGTTTGTAAAAATAGCACCCCTCTTTTTGGGTGCTACAAGGGCCTTGCTCTTACGGAAGGTCAATATTTTATATGCTCTTTTGGAAGGTCAAATATTTTATGGGCTCTTTTTCAAGCCTATATTTTTGTGAGAGGGCCCTATTATCAATCATTTATGATTCAATGAAACGGTTGATTTTTTTAATTTGTGGGTAACATTTGAAAAGATAAACTAATAAGATACAAATCCACATACTATGGCATTACATGCAATATTTAATATATTTTTTTTCATTTTGTATACATAATTCTATAGTCAAAGTAGATCATAATTTATAGATCTTGACAAGTCCGCTTCAAATATATAGTTTTTATTAAAATTCAACTCGTAGATCTGAAGGTTTCAAGCAGTTGGATGAGAGAGAAAGATAACTTAAATGTATAAATTGGGTATGTAAAATAGAGACCGATCACTTTACAAGTTTGCATATATAGTTGATAATAAAAATGATGTTCCTATGTACATTCAATTATTACAGTAATTTCAATTCTTCCTTCCAAATTGATAACTAGGTTCAATAAATTTAAAAATTGACTAACATAGAAACATACCTAAATTTGAATATGAACTCTTACATGATCACAAGCTCCCTTTGTTGTTGTATCTGGTGGACCATCTGCACACGTGAAGAGAGAAGAAATAATAAATTAAGAAATATTACATAGTAACCAAAACTTCAAGAAATATTATAAAGCGGCCATCCTGTCGAAAAATATCTTATTTGACATATAATACAACTTTAAGAAATTGTACTATACGCTTTTAAAATTATACATTGTTATGACAATGTAGATAATTTGCTTGACAAAAATGTCATCCTTAACACGTTTTACACAAAAATGAATAAGAAATAATATGTGCAAAACTCAATTTAAGCATAATTTCACGTAATATATATACAAAGAATCTTAAGTGAGTCATTTCACATGCATTTTTCAGAAATAACTTGAAATTTCACAATTATGCGCTGTAATTGGATAAAGGCTCTTAATTCATCAAAAAAAAATTATACTGTTCAATTTTATTAAATTATCATTTTTTCCTTCACAGTATTACCTAACACGAAATACCAATTATTTACGACTTGGCAAACATTATAATCAAAACAACTTACAGAGTGTAAAGAATTAAGAAAAGACTCATTTTACAATTGACTACTAGCTAGCTAGCTGAAGTCATAAAAAAAAACTTTCTTGATTTATGGAAGGATCTCAAGTTCGATTCTCCAACTTTCTTATCGAAATTGAATTACAATTGTATTTGTGTACAAACTGTACACGCAGCTATTTTTGCAAAAAAGGAAATGAAATTTTTTGGTCTCGCACCAATCTAGACCCCACACGGAGTTCCTAGAAAATGCAGTTCACATGGCCCCTAATTAATATTACAATGAAATTAAGGTACAAAGGATTCTGTTGGAATTTTTACATCTACGATGGTTTTTGTTTAAATTTAAAAGTAGCAGAAAATTATTACCGTTGTTGTTGTTGTTGTTGTTGTTGTTGTTATTATTATTATTTTGTTTCAAATGCTTTTAACCAAAATTGAATTCTTGCAATGTAAGAACATTTTGCTCACTTAAAATACAAATTATCACATGCGTCACAATTTGCAGTCAATATTGTGTAAAAATTATAGACATAACTTCCCTTTTGGGAATACCTTGAATTCTTAGCCTTTGCCAATGTCAGTTTTGCACTTTGAATTTCAAAATGTTGGACTCAGTTTCAATAAATAATATCTGAGGCCAAAACAATAAAAGGTTAGATTAGATCTTTAACTTGCTGAACCAGAAAATGGATCGATTGTACTGAATTGGCTTCGTTAAAAACAAAACAAAAAATATGCTGAAGTCAAGTAGAATTGGTACGGTTTTATGTTCTACCTTTGCAAGCCCGAACTAAACCGAATATCCCCAATAGTAAGTTGATTTTTTTTTTTCATTGAGAACCCTCGAATGTATCCATAATTACGTTGTTACGTTTAACCTCTTTCACTCTGACTTGTTGCTAACGTCTTGTACAAAATTTGACGGCTTTAATTTTTTGTTGATGAAAGTATAAGATTAGTTGTACATACACTATTTGATAGTGCTAAACTCTTTGGTTGTACATACATTTCAAATATTCATGTTAGGTTGAAGTTTCCCACTTTGTTTCGATTTGTTTCTTACTATATATGCTCCTACCAATTTTTTAGTTATCCGGTTGGAAAAAAAACTAGAAATTAGGTGGAAGGGCTTATTATACATTGATTTTTACCAAAAATCCAATGAATAATATTTTTTTGAATGAAGGGCCTATTTTTAATTGGTAATTAGTGTAAGAGGCCTATTTTGTTTTATATTTTAAATGAATGTATTTGAATAAATTTAAATATCGTTTAATTAATAAAAACATGTTATGTATTACCTAAATTACCCTTTTTTATGAAATTTACACTAAAAATATCGACTACAAAGTTCATATTGCAGTGAAATATGAACTGCAAAGTCACTGCAATATGAACTTTGCACTAAAAATATCGACTGCAAAGTTCACATTGCAGTGAAATATGGACTGCAAAGTTCATATTGCAGTGAAATATAGACTGCAAAGTTCACATTGCAGTGAAATATAGACTGCAAAGTTCACATTGCAGTCTATATTTTAATGCATATTGGTATTTTTTAGTTTATTCTAAGGGTTAGGATGTCATTTTACAATGAAAAAAAAAAGACACATGTCATATTATCAATAAAATAAAAAATAGGCCCTTTATTTAAAAAAAAATTATTCCTTGGCTTTAGTGTGAAAATCTTACTCTAATAAGCCGTTTTTTTTAATTGCCCCGAAAAAAAAAAGAGTTGAATCTAATATAAAAATTGAATTATGTTAGTTGAATGTAAAATAAAGTGATATATTAAGAATATATTATTTCCTTAATATAATTTATTCCTATTGTGAGGTGTGATATATTGATTAAATACGTTGTAAGAAAAAATAACTATTAATTTGAAACGTTTAGGAAAGAACAAATAAATTTTTTAATTCAAGATAAGCAATATTTTTTCTTATATCGATCACATATAAGCCAAATTAATAATAATTTTTCCCTAATATAATTTATTCACGTGTCTTGTTTTTGTTTGTGAAAATAGCGCCCCTCTTTTTGGGTGCTATAAAACATCACGGGCCTTACTCTTTTGGAAGGTCAATATCTTATGGACTCTTTTTTAAGTCTATATTTTTGTGAGAGGGCTCTTCTATCAATCACTTTATGATTCAATGGAATGGTTGATTTTTTGAATTTTTAGGTAACATTTGAAAAAAATAATAATAAGATACAAATTCACATACTATGGCATTACATGCAATATTTAATATTTTCTTTTTCATTTTTTATACATAATTCCATTGTCATAGTAGACCATAATTTATAGATGTTGACAAGTATGACTTCAAAATTATAATTTTTATTAAAATTCAACTTTTAGATCTAAAGGTTTAAAGAAGTTGGATGAGAGAGATAGATAACTTGAATGCATAACTTGGGTATGGAAAATACAAACTAACTTTACAAGTTTGCATATATAGTTAACATGAGTTTTATACTTACTAAAATAATATTAACTTGTGGCCAGAATTGTGTAGGGGTGCAATGCTAGTCTTCAAAGTTTCTTAGTTATGCAGGGAGAGTGCTACTTACTAGGGGTGTTTTCGGTTTCGATCGGGGTAGAGATTGGGGTACCCCAAACCCTCCCCAAACTTTATAATTCGGTTTCGGTTTGGTTCGGTTTCGGTTTTGATACCTATGGAACCCAAACCCTCCCCAAATGATTCGGTTTCGGTCCGATTCGGTCGGTTTCGGTTTTTTTCATATCGTTAAAAACTGTATTTAAAAAAAAAAAAAAGCACTAAAATGTGCCTATAAAACTACACTTTTGTGGTTTGTTTCTTTCACAAAATTCCACAACATCAAGTCAACCCCGTATACAAGCAAAGCTTCACACCTACAGCTACATAAAACATTTGAAGGATGCAAATCTACAACAATGTTTGAACATATGCTTATGCCTTTCTCATTCTTGCATGCAAAGGCCAAAGCAGTCGCCAATGTGCAGAAAGGATCATCTTTGGTGGTGTACTCAATTGTAACATACAACATTACAACTCTATTAACATTGACAAGAGCCACAAGCCAAGAATAACCTGCACTTTAGAGAGTAAACAGTTGTCTTAATAATTTTAAAAGCACAAATTGATGAACTTAAAAAGAAAAGATAGAAGACTAATGAGAAAAAGAAACGAAGTCAGAAGAGTAAAAAAAGAAATGCACCTTTAACCAAGTTACCCCTTCACCTTTCTATTTGTATGACACTGAAAAAACTAAGTCTTCTGTAGACAGTAATTTTCCTCCTTAACCAGATTCCATATGCCTCAAATTAAGAGTTTCAAGTACACCAGAAATTTTATAGTCCCAAATCTAAAAATGGTCTATAAACAGAGTGATAAACCAAAATTAACATTTTATTTCCATAGATGACTATTAATTAACATATTGCCAGTTCACTTTCTCTCCCACTTTGTAAAACTACAAGTTACAATATATGAATATCATATTAAAAGAGCAGAAATATCCCTTTCTCCTGTCAGGTTGAAAAGCTAAATGCTGCAGATAATGCTCTCTCTCTACATCTATATATATATATATATATATTCAATGGTTCAAACACAGCATCAATGATCAAACGAAATATATACACAAATCTACACATTTTCAGCAGTAAATCCTTGAATATACACAGGGGAACGAACGAACGAACGAATGAACGAAAACAGATCTACACATTCTGCACATCGAAATCAAAAATTGCAAACACAACTTGAATATTAAAAAGGTTTAGTTCATATCTAACCAACTGAGGCGATGAGATGCGGCCTGCAGGGGTGAGCGTGAGCGAGAGAGAGACGGCACTAAGAGTGAGAGACCGGGAGAAAGATGGCACTGTGAGAATGTTAGAGACGAGAGAAGAGTGTGTTGTGTCGGTGGGTGAGAGACGTCGAGACGAGATGAGTGAGAGAGGAAGTGCGGCATGAAATAAAATTAGGTCTTTCACTCTTTTGTCCCTTTTTTTTTAATGTTTCGGGGCAATTCGGTCCCTTTCGGGTCAACCGAACCCGAACCGAACCGAATTGTTCGGTTTTTATTTCGGTTTTTGATTTCGATTTCAGTTTTTGTTTCGGTTCGGAAATTTTCGGTTTATTTCGGATCGGATCGGTTCGTTCTCGGTTTTCGGATTTCCGACAACACCCCTACTACTTACTATTTTTTTTTCTTCGTAGCATCCAAGCCTATTGGTGTTTTATTTTTGTGTTGCCTAAGCAAGTTTTGAAGGAAATTGATAGCTTATTGAGGAGTTTTGTGTGGTCTAGTTTTGATATGAAAACAACTAATGCTAAAGCGACTTGGGTAGAGGTGTATTTCTAGACAGGTATGGACTTTGATAAATCGTTTTTTTAAGTATTTTTAACCTAATTCTAATGGGATTTAGTCATGAGCTTTGCCTATAAATAAAAACCCATGGGTTTAGGACAAACACACTTTTTTAGAGTTTTTTAGGCTAAACAAAAAGATCAAATACTCTAAGTTTTTTAAGAGAAATCCGTCACCACCTAGGGCTTATTTATATGCCGTAGGGATCATATTGTTCTTCGTTTCAATGAACTAGGGTTTCATTGTTCGAGAGATCTTGTGAGAACGCTTCGATTGCGATCGAAGTGGGTTGGTTAGAAGCGGCTAACTTACGATAAGGGAGATCGCTTGATAGGAGGTGAAGGATTATGTCAAGATATTTGAGGGCGTTCCGAGATAGAGAAATCGGAAGTTATGGGAAAGCGTTTTCCAATCCAAGCTGTGGTGAGGACTCGTCAATTAAGAGGTGAAAAGACAACTACAACTTTGCTTGTAAGTCAGGTCATGTCTTGTAACTTTGTTTTAATATAATGAAACACTGTCAGTTAGTCCCGGCAATTAGTCATACGTATGTAAGTACAGATACCTCGTTACTTCCTGATGTTGTTTGATTGATTTATGTGATTGTTTGATATAAACTATTAAATAACAAACACAAGTTTTAGTAGTAAAATTGGATAGGCAATTAGGATTTTCTTCTGCTTTATCAAATCTCAAATAGTTTTTGATAAAAACCCTAAAATCAATCTATTCATATGATTCGTATTAAATTTTCAATTAGTATCAAAGGGGGTTCCATTATTTTTCTAGGGTTTGCAACTAAGTTGATTGTGTCAATTTGTTGCTATTTGATTTGATTTAGTTTTACATGGCTACAAAGAATGGTCCTATGTCTAAATCTATGGTTCCTATATTTAATGGGTCTAATTATAATTACTAAAAAATTCGCACGACTATTTATTTGTAATCTTTTGATGAACAAATTGCTGTGATAAATCTTAATATTCGCAAGCATACGAATCAATTTATAGTGTAGCATGTGAGCGAGGTCGGTCGCACAAAGATTCAAACAGTATATTTTATAATTATCTTGTTAATCTTTCACTAAACTCCTAATCTAGTAAAGAAAAGTTTAAGTGAATCAAACAAATAAAATAAAGCAAATAAAATAAAACAAAGCAAAGAAAGTAAATTAAAATAATGGAAATAAAATAAACAAAATAAAGCAAGATAATAAAATTAATGAACTAATTGACTAGGGTTTCGGAGTCATATATTTAATATCTTCTTACTAAGTCTTCATGCGCATAAACTTTACTTTTATCTCGCACTAATTTAATCTCTCGACTCTATTAGATACAAAAAATAAAATCATTCAAGTTCAAGTAATTTATAAAATTCAATTATAATTTTTCCACAGCAAAACTTATGTAAAAAATCAAAACACTCAATATATCCGTCAAAACATACCCTATATCCGTTCTCAACAAATCATAAGGTGAATCCAACAAAAAATAATGAGAATCAAACTTTATTTTTAATCAATTAAAATAAGTATCCAATAGGAAGAATTTTATTTAACATTAAAGTTTTAAATTTGTAGATTCAATTAACATAACTACGTGCAAGGCCTAGTACAAAATTTTCGTTAGTATAGATAAAAATAAATAATAAATAGAATTGAAAAAACTTACTTGACATAAATTTAATTGAATAAAACAAACTTCAAATCTTCAAAGTCTTTAAAGTAAAAGAAAACATTAAAAGAGAAAAATTGAAATAAGAAGTAACTAAGAAAAGGTGCGAGCACGGCTCCCTCCAATTTATAATGTGGTAGCATTCTCCTTTGATTAGGAATTTAGGTTAGCAAAGTGGCTAATATGGAATGCTTCTTTTTAGTTGAATGGGCTTTAATGGACATTTACTTGGATTGGGCCCTCTCTCGGATAGCTAGGAGTGAGGATTCATATAAATTAGGCTAGTGGGCTGCTTTGTAGTATTGGGCATGAGACCCTCTTTTGTACAATGAATTTTCGTCTTTTTAAACAGCTGCACCTTGTGTTATAATTTTACACCCCGAAATGGTTGGATTTGTAAAAGTGTTGAACTATAAAGTTATAACTCTCGAAATTCTATTCAAATTAGGCTCAAGAATCTCATGATTTAGAGTTCCGAGTAAAATGTTATATATGTAGAAGTATTAAGCATTTTTAGTTGTCTTCATAAGCTTTAATTTCGTTATTTTTTCTCATCTTTTCAAATTATTTTCTAGCACCTGAAAAACATTAAAAGTAGAAATATTAATAATATTTTACGCTGTCTAAATTATAAGTTAACACAATAAATTATACCAATATCTTGGCATATCCAATTTCCCCAAACTTACACTTTGGTAGTCCTCGAGTAAAGAAAAAGTCTTAAAATAAACTATTTTCTTAAATCCAAGATTTTCAATAAAATTAGAATGAAATGGTTCTTTTTGAAATTCGATTACATTTCTTCACAAATGCAAATAACTCAACAAAGATATCAAAACACCCACATGCTAAAGCAATTTGAGACACATGCAATATCAAAGTTCTCAAACTAGTAAGATTAATAAACTATTTCATTCTCACCAATCCTCATCGTGCGTGTGTGAATTGACAACAGCATAACATCATTGATATTAAAGTAAGAAAACTTTCAAATCCCATTCAAATTATGCTTTGATTCAACTCCTCACATATCATACACTTAACAAATGAAACACTCGATAATAAGGTGTACTAATGCACTCATTATATGCGGGCAATAAAGAGTAGATGTACACAAATTCAAAAGCCTCTCGTATGTATATATGAAAAATGCTATAAATGAAAGAACATTAGTCTCATGAATAGATATATCCTATTAGAAAAGCGAAATGCATAAATAGATATCATTTTACCACTCTTGCCTCTAAACCATATTCCAAATGATCATTAGGACTTTTTCGGGTTGTAACGTGAGGCTTAGGTAAGGTTATGAAATGAAAGGTATATAAGAGTTCAAAAATCTAAGAAATACTTTGATATATAAAATTGACACTTTTTGGCTTAACTTTGACTTCACTTGAGTTTTTTCTTTTCTTTTTTTTTTTTAATTCTATTTTTTTAACGTCCCTTTTTTTTCACATATTTCTTTTTCTTTTGTATTTGGAGGAGACCTCATAGCTTTTTTTTTCATATTTTTTTCTTTTTCACTTTCTTTCTTTAGTTCTAAGCTCAGTTTTCACTATTGCCCATACATATAATAAATAATCTCAACATATTTTAAGATAAAGGGTAGACTATAAATATGGTTTAAACTCCTAATTGAAGTTGGGTAAAGATATCGGGTTGTCAATGAAAGACTACTATATAAAAGGCTCAAAAGGGCGACTAGCGATATAAATGCAGAAGTAGGATAAGGCTAATATGTAGGCTACCCGACAGCCTAAACCATTTTCTATGGTATATAGTTCTTTCAGTTCTAGTAGTATCAAGGATCCTTAAAAAAAATTGCACCTCATGGACGTATCTTTATAGTATTCAATCAAAACAAAGAATAATGAGACTATACAACGAATAACGCTTTTCAAAAATTTGAGTTAATATATAACCCTCAAAAAGGAAGATTGGCTAAAATACTCACCGGATTTATGTTCTTCAGAAAATTTTAAATTATACTCACTCATTCATCTAGTCATGTAATAATTGTCATATGTGCTAAAATATAATGATGATCGAAAATCATGAAATTTCCACTAATAATGATAGTAAGAGAACTAAGCATGCAATGTAAAGCATTAAGATGCATGCGTCATCGTTAGCACACTAGATATAAAGAAAATCTTAATTAAAATCAAAGAACCATTGCAATTTAATTTTTTTAATATGCAGGACTAGCAAAATTAACAATTTTATCCACTTCCTCCATCTTGAATATTGCTTTGTTCTCAAAGGAACATGTGAACATAAAATTTAGAAGAACAAGGAGGGATATAAGATATCACATGGATAAGTGATTCATAAAAATAAAAAAGTTAATGCAAACTACATAAAAATTTAAGCACAAAAAGATTTGTTAATCGTGTCAATAATATAAATGGCATCCAAAAATATGTGAGAATAAATATATAGCCAAATATCATTATTAAATATTTAATATCCCAATTTTATCATAAATCAATAATATAAATAGTTGGGGATCATCTCAATAAAACATATATATCACCATAAGCTTAAAAATATAATCAAAACAAATATAGCAATTTAGCTCGAGATAATAAAACTTCATTATATAATCTTGACTTACTAGATAATAAAAATAGTCAATTGATGGTGGCCATGGGTTTTGAGATATATGGAAAAAATTATAATCATTCTTAAAAGAATTATAAGCATCATAAGTATCATCATTCACATTGGGTTCAAAATAAGGGGAATTAAAATTCAAAACTTCAAAATTATGGTTAAAATTCTTTAATGGTGTAGGAAATAAATTAATGAGCACAATCTCATCTTTGATCTTATAAAAAATTAAATTGATTGTTTTATCAATCACTTCTAAAGTCTTATTATCATGCAAAAAATTTGGGTCCATTGTCATACTATTTTCAAATTGAGAAAGATTATTAGAACCATTATTTAAGAACTTATCAATAGTTTTCTCCAAATCATTAGAATTAGTATCATATAGAGATTCAAGAAAAATACTAGCTTCATAGGATATATCATCATCAATTGGGCCACAAGTATTTAAGAAATCTTCTAATAAGATGTCACCAAAATTTATATCTTCTTTTAAAGAAAAGTAATCAACATTATTTTTAAAGAATTTATCTTCCACTAGACTGTCAATTAAATTTATTTCATATATGACGCGATCCCGGATCGTCTTTCCTAACCTGGCTAATGGATCATCAACTCTTGAACTACGAACGTAGCAAGAACCTTGGAATACGTCGAAGATGGAAGGCGAAAACCTCAACTCAAAGAAGCGTAAACCTTGGTATAATGAATGACGCCACAATCTAGTGTGGTTGCTAGATTGATAAGCCAAGAACAACTGAATCAATTCAATTCAACATGTTCAACATGCTCTTAGAGAACACAAAGAGAAAACTCTCAATTTAATTAATCATTAAAACTCTTAATAATAAAACAATAATGTGCCTCCTTTAAATAGGAGTAAACAAAGCCTTAATCCTAATTCAAAAAGGAAAGTACTTCCTACTTAGAAAAAGGAAAATAACTTCTAAAATAATCCTAATACAATAAAGAAATTAATAATAAAAATAATACGAAAACTTATTCAAAAAGGAAACTACTAATCTTATTTCTAATTGAATAACGAGACTCAAGAAGCCATATTAATTTAAAAACAACTTAAATTAATATCTTCTAGTTTATTCTAATGGCCTCTGGTTCTTTGGCTAGAATCTCTTCTCTTCCCTTTGCAAAGATCCTCCTGGCTTCCTTGGCTGCCTTGGAAATTCCATGCTCTCCTCTATAAACAATCTCCGTATTCCTTTCGAACTCATCAAGCTCCATGGCTGCCATGCTATTCAACTCCCCCGCTAAATTCAGCTCACCTACAACACTCTCATCAAAGCAAAGAAATATAGTCTTATTCGTGCCTAGAGTGCACTTATTAAGGTAAACTCACCATAAGCAATTGATCATTTAAACTAATCAATAAGCAACAATTCAAATTACTATTACTACATGGCAGTGTGAAATTCAAATGTTCAAAACCCTTCAAAATAATTTTTCCCAACAATGGATTCAAAACTTGATTCTTTAAACTCAAAAAAGCATTATTCAAAATCGAAGAATCAGTTACCCATTCAAACTAGCCATACTTTGTTTTAAATCCAAGTAATCTCTTTGGAGAACAACTTACCAACTCCAAATTAGAAAACTCACCAACTCTTTGCTTTAAAATTTGGTGGCCATGTGCCAACTCAACTTTTCCTTGGTGCTGATCTCTAACTCTCTGCAAATAAGACACAATAGATATAGGCAAAACGGGATTAAAATTGTTAGTATTTGAAAATACTTCTTCCGATTCACTCTTTTTTGCCTTAATCTCCCTCACTTCACTCAAGTCTTTTTCAAACTCATTCTCATTAGAGATCACTGAATTTTCTTTTTCTCTCTCTTTTACCTCAGTCTCTATTATTTTACTTTCACACTCATTCTTTTCCTCACTAGCCTTTTCACTAGGCTCTCTAAAGTTTTCACTATTTACTTCTCTTTTCTCGTTCCATCTTTTTTTCCCTCTTCACTGGATCTTCATGAGCTTGCTTTGGTGGCAATGGAACAAGAGTAATGGTTCTCTCATTCATCCAAAAAGAGTACTTATTGGAAACGCCATTGTAATTGACTTGCCTATCAAGCTGCCATTGTCGACCCAAAATCATGTGGCCGGCTTGCATTAGAACCACATCGCATAAACTTCATCCTTGCACTTCCTAATGCTAAGAGAAATAAGCACTTTCTCGTTCACCCTTAGCATAAAACCATTGCAACTTATAAAGACACAGGTGCTTGAACATAGGCAGATTCAACTTCTCAATCATTGTTGTGCTAGCAAAGTTTGAGTAAACTCCCCCATCAATTATTAAACTACACACTTTCTCTTACACGAGGCATTTAGTTCGAAATACATTTGCTCGCACGCTTGGGCCACCACATGTAGCTAGCAACTCACCTTCTACGGCATGTTCCTCAACTTCTTTCAACTGGTTAGTTTACATGACCTTTAATGATGACATAGGTTTAATGGATGTTGTACTCTCCATGGGTGGTTTGGATTTAACTTCATTCGGCATTTGGATAGGCAATGAGTTACCTCTTCTCTTAGCTTGCTCATAGGCTGTGGCAACCATCTCCTCAAACTTACTACAATCTTCATCCTCAAACATGGAAGACCTTTTCTTCTTGAAGTTTGTTTTTCTTGAACTCAGCTTTCTAGAACCTTCCTTCTCGTCTTCTATTGACTATTATCAGTTCCCATTCAAATTCATATTTAACTTTACGAGGCTGACTTCTCAATTTATCTTTAGGAGCCTTATTCAACCGCATACGCCGTTCGATCTTTAATTACATTAATCGCGCACTGTTGCGTTTAATCTCCTCTTGAAGCCACCTTTTTCCATGTTCAAAGTTTAGACAAGACATACTTCCTGCAAAACAAGGATTAGTGTAATAAAGATAATTCTCACCACACTCCCTTTTGTGTTTTGCTCAAAGATATGTCACTCTAATTTTTTTACCTCTCGTGTTTGCCACTCAAGATATTGATATACTCACAATTTTCTCTTTGGAACTCCAAAACAAGTTGAATAATACGAATATCACAAGACCTCAACAACCAATCGCACACTCAATAAATTAGATTTAGATGCGTTCAACAATGTAATACCAAGGACTAAAGAAACCAAATTCTAGCAATTTTAATGAGCCAAACAAATTGCTAGAATTGCTAGAATAATAATACAAGCAGACTTTCAAACGATGGGCAACAAATAATCCCTAATTTATGATGCAAATTAAATATCCTATGGCTTTCTAGATTTCCCAACCAAAATAGAATAAAGCACAAAGAAAAATAACAATCCCAACTATAATAAAGATGTAGCAAGAATCGACAAACCCAAACGATTGAATATTATCAAAAAATTTCTAGGGTTCAACGAAAATCTTCAATTTCAATAATAGTGCAAAAGTTCATAGCAATCAAAACCCTATTCAATGAAGCATGAAAAATCTAGGGATTTCATTTCAACAATTCAAACTTCATTGTATTCTAATTCAAAAAACTCACCCTAAAAAAATAAAAAAAATATTCGATGGTTTTCAAGCAATTTAGAATTCAGTTATTTTTTTATTTTTTTTTTGCAGCACTGTTTACGCGCAGCATTATTCACAGCAGTCACCTTTTTTTTATTCAATGCAAGTGTTATCGTAAAATAGCAATAACTTTTCATCCAACTGTTGGATCGGGCTGATTTTCGGATATGTTTTTCGAAGCGCAATTTTACATTAATTTCGCGAAAATCAGGACGATCCGAGGTCCTTTTGATAGCGAAAATCATAAATTTCGACAGCCCAACGGGATTTTGATAAGAAAAAAAAAACAAATATAATATTAACTTCTTTCTTTCTTTCTTTCTTATTTTCTTTTTTATGAACCTTAACACAAAGATACGGAATCAATAAATCACAAGATCCAAGATTAGGGATTTGAAAATGAAAACACAAGAATTAAAAGATAGAAAACCTGGATGGAAAAGTTTCCTTTGATACGAATGACGCGATCGCTCTAATACCAATGACGCGATCCCGGATTGTCTTTCCTAGCTAGGCTAATGGATCCTCAACCCTTGAACTACGAAATTAGCAAGAACCTTGGAATACGTCGAAGATGGAAGGTGGAAATTTCAACTCAGCGCTTAAAGAAGCGTGAATCGTGGTATAATGAATGACGCCACAATTTAGTGTGGTTGCTAGACTGATAAGTCAAGAACAATTGAATTAATTCAATTTAACATGCTCTTAGAGAAAACAAAGAGAAAACTCTCAATTTAATTAATCATCAAAACTCTTAATAATAAAACAATAATGTGCATACTTTAAATAGGAGTAAACAAATCATTAATCCTAATTCAAAAAGGAAAGTACTTCCTACTTAGAAAAAGGAAAATAGCTTCTAGAATAATCCTAATACAATAAGAAAATTAATAATAAAAATAATATGAAAACTTATTCAAAAAGAAAACTACTAATCTAATTTCTAATTGAATAATAAGACTCAAGAAGCCATATTAATTTAAAAACAACTTAAATTAACATCTTCTAGATTATTGCAATGGCCTCTTTGCGATTTTAACCTCTTGAACTTCCACGCCCAATCTTTAGGAACCCCATGGAATGTATAATCATCGTTTAAGCTTCTTGCATCAAGCATGTGAAATTATATGGAATTCCTTTTGAATTTTCATGTTCTATCCTTGTAATTCATCATGTGTGGATCATCATTTAGAATGCCATGAACCACCATGGTTGAATAGAAACTGGAGCTAGATCAGATCATATCAATACACACGATCATCTTCATAGTCTAGAGATATTTTAGTTACATCAAAAATATTAAGTTCAGCAGTGAGATTGCCAAAAAATAACTTCATTACACGATTCTGACAATTTATAAAAGCATTAGATGTTGCTAAAAATGGTCTACCTAAAATTCCTAGTATTTGCCCTTTCATATTAAGAGTAGATTGAGTATCAATAACAAAAAA
The DNA here is from genome assembly GCA_021464415.1 of Lonicera japonica. Lineage (NCBI taxonomy): Eukaryota > Viridiplantae > Streptophyta > Magnoliopsida > Dipsacales > Caprifoliaceae > Lonicera > Lonicera japonica. Next base: position 42,225,724 of record CM038466.1, on the reverse strand, counting down.
ATTAACTGGATAGTAAAATGTATCAACTTTAACCAAAACATATTCTATGACTCCTCTAAGAAGTTTTATAAATCTATCAGCCAATTGAAGCATCTTAGGTGTAGAATTTAATTTTCCAAGTTCTAATTTCTCATAAACAAAATATGTTCCTAAATCAAGAAAAGCACGCTCTATATGATGGTCCCCTATTTTACAGGATATAGTATAACAACCTGGATCTTTACATTTAATGGGAATTTTGCATTGAATTATTGAGCTTGCTTGTTTAGCTAATGATGCCTTTTTGGGAACATTATTTTTCATCTTTTGAATTACTAAAAAATTTAGCATAGGAAGGGATTTACTTAATTACATCTAGGAAAGGTATATTAATATGAATTTGCTTAAATACTTCTTGAACTTCATCAAACTGAGCTTCCTTCCTATTGTGTTTTAGTCTTTGAGCAAACGAGGCTTTAGGCACAAATTTTCTAACTTCAATTTTTTTTTATTCATTAGGGTTAATGGTAGGATTAAGGTCATTCATAGGAGGAGTGTTTGACTCTTCGGGGATACTTTCGTCCTCTTTTTCCTTTACTGGCACTTTTAACTTGATTATCAATCTGGTGCCCTGATTTAAGACTAGTGATTGCATTAAGTTGCCCTTGATTATGTTCAAAAGGTGTATTTTGAATTATATAGAAAATTAAATCTAGATAAAGATAAAATTCGATTATCATCCATCTCATAAATCAAAATGTTCGCAATGGAGATGATGCCATAGACATCATCTCTCTCAGATCTACTTTATCTCTCTAAAACCTTGATAAACGCATAATATTGTCATGTTTAAGCTCTTTCCCGGAGTCGCTTGTCGCGTTTGTTGCTTTAATTCTGCCTAATTACCCACTTATCTCGAGATTAGTGCCTTAGCGAGTTTTGTATCTAACATGGCCCAAGTTGGTGTGTATTTTGTAGTATTCCATGTGTTTGTAGGATAGGGATACAATGGTGTTGCATAGATTGATCAAGAGTAAGCTCGGAGGCTTGCAAAGTGCTGAGTGAAGAAATTCCAGGCCATGATTGATCATGGTGTGAACACCCCAATCCACGACTCTCATGTGAACACTGGTTTTCTTAAAACAAGCATCTTGCATTTAGTACTGAGTCATCATGCATATAGAAGACCGTTAAGAAAAGACTCCGTTTTCAGCTACGTTGGGAGTCTGACATAGCCTTTGTTGCCTCTTCGCTTACTAGGACGGGGATCGACCTGCCCGGTCAGGTCGCGGGATGCGGGGCAGCGCCCCGTTAGAAAGATTAGGTTCTTTTTGCGCGTTTCTGTACATTTTTGGAGAGCCAGCCGCACGCCCCCAACCGTACGGCTACCTGCCAGCCGTACGGTTGGCCCCCCTGTCGCAAGCCCCAGCCGCAAGCCCCAACCGCACGCCCCAACCGCACGCCCCAGCCGCACGCCCTGCGGCTACCCCCAACCGCACGCCCTAGCCGCACGCCCTGCGACTACCCCCTGCGGTTGGCCTTATTTGGAGCGTTTTTTGGCGGAATTTGTGCTATAAATAGGACCCTTGGGATCCCTTTTGGGATCATCAACACCCAATAGTGTTTCTAGTAAGTGGAGATTCTGTCAAAATTATTAGAGAGGTTTTTTGAGGGAATTTCTAGAGAGAGAAAGTTAGTGAGAGAAAGTCTTAGAGAGAGAGGGTTTTGGAGAGAGAAAGCTAGTGAGAGAAAGCTTTAGAGAGAGAAAGTGCTAGAGAGAGAAGGAAGCAAGGAAGGAAAATCAAGGCAAGGTTCTGTTCTATCTTTCAAGCGCATCAGGTATATTTTCTACAACTCTTCTAATTTTAATACCGCATTTCAACATCCGTTTTAATATAGAAAATTAGATAACTTGCAAAGAAGTTCATTGCTTTCAAAATAAGTCCTTTCTAAGTTTTACAAGAAATCTAAAATCCGTTTTGACACGTTTTCAAAACAAAAATAAAAATAACAAAAACAGTTTCCAAATAAGTGGAACTACGAGACTCTGATTTCATTCTACGAATGAATACGTAGGCGCTCGCAAAGCTCGAGTCTGATTTTAAAATACTGTTTTAATCTAAATTCATCCGGAAAGGACTATTATAGAAACTATCCAAACTACTTGCAAGATATCTAAAATAGGAATTAAATACATGATCCATTAAGAGACCGAAAGGGCGAATTAGGTGCCTAACACCTTCCCAATTCATAACGTAGTTCCCGAACCCTAGCAAAGTAAATTTTTAAATAAATCTCTGGTTTTTAAACGTATGAACGATAATTCGTCTTCGAATTGTCCTTCGTACGATCTTTTGTTTGTTTTCTCGTAAAACAAACTGGCGACTCTACAAAACACATGTTTCCTTTAAAGCCATAAAAAAACCGAGAGACAGGAGGACTCACTTCGCCCTCTCCCTCGGGGGTCGCGGGTCCGGATTCTCACACATGGGTATAACCATGATCGATCATGGGCAGAACCATGATCGATCATAGGCATGTCCATGATCGATCATGGGCATAACCATGATTGATCATGGAACCATTTTTTCTGGCAGAACACTTTCATGATCGATCATGGGCATAACCATGATCGATCATGGCCTGGCGAGTACACCAACTACCTGCTCCTTTCAGCCTGTTTCGAGGGATTATTGTCTTTAGATATTTTTCCTTGTTTATTTTATTATTTTCTTAGACTTTTGTGGCTAGTTTTAGGCCAAGCAAAGGGGTAGATGATGATGATCTAGTTTTACACACTTACAAGTTCTAGAGAGAAGGGGGAGCTCTTGTTCATTTTGTTCTTCATTTTCCCTTGTAAGTATTTTGATTTGTAAGAATGATTTCTTCATCTATAATATTTGTTTTTGCATCTATTATGGAGTAGTCTTTTACTAAGGTTACGGAGGTTGATTGCGATATGATTTTTGATGATTAATGGCTCAGTCCATGTTTAAAGTTTGATAAATATTTGTGAATCCTCTTCTTCTCCATCATATCTACCATTTTCAAGCTTTCTAGGTATTTTCATTTTAATTTAAGACTTTATATGCCTTGTATATTTAGTTCGTGGTTGTTAAGAAACATACAACATATTTATATGGTTCTAGAAAGCTTGTAGTCTCTTTCCCCCATCCATGGAGTTTTTCCCTCTTCATAGAAATTATGAATAGTTCTTAAAACTCCATAGATGGATTTCAAATTTGTTTAGCTTATCTTTGATTCATTTATTGATATATTGAGTGCTTCTTACACTTTATGTGATATTTAGACTCTTTATTTTCTACCATATGTGATAAATGATGAGATGACAAATTTATCCCATAAACTTCATTCCGTTTCATTGTTAGGATTCACTTTCTAATTTTCATTTTTTAAATCATGAGATTTCATACACTTGCTTTATGTTAAATCTTTTTATGATGAGTTTGTCATATCTATCTCGGATTAGCTTCATCGGGAATGGGTTGCCTTGCTTCACACCCGTAGCTAAGAGGTAGGAATGATAACCTCGTCTTTGGTGGAATGTTGTTTGTCTCTCTCTTGATATAGCTTCAATCCGGGAATGAGTCGCCTAGCGTCGCACCCTTTGCTATTGAGAGATACACCAACACTCCCCGTATCTCGAGAAACCTAGTGTTGTAATCTTTGTATGAGCTAGTGATCACCGTCTCTCTTATATCGTAACTAACCTCCACCTACCTTAGTGCTTTCTAATTAATTTTCAAACTGTTTTACATTTACGATTGTTCTACAACCAATCCAACTCACAACAGAATCTGAAAACCGTAAAATCCGTAATCCATTCCATCCCTTTTCACTTATCCCTGTGGTTCGACACTCGGACTTCCGAGACTATACTATAACTTGACGTGCCTGTACTTGGGCTACATTGAAGTGCGCTATTTAAGCGGCGTCAAACCTCTTATCTCATTTTCCATTACAAAATCTCCACTTTCTCTCTCTCTCCCTCTCTCCTCCACTTACTCTATCTTCTCCACCAGTAGCACTAACGTAAGGAACATCGGCATCAACCACGGCAATGGAGAATGAAAATGAAGAATGAAAGTTTATGAAGAATAAAAATTTGTGAAAATCAATGGAGATGATGATTGTGAACAACACCCTTTATCTTGCTTGTGTTTCAAAATCCGTTGCAGATCTAAAATTTCTTAATCGAGCTGAGTAAGAATGGCAATTCAAATTAAGATCCTTTTTACCTATGCTTAAATAAGAGGGTAAAATCGGAATGTTATTTTAAAATTGTATTAATGAGAAAAAGAAAGGTCAATCGCTTGTAGTTAGTAGTCAAATTTTAGCCTGTTAAGAGTTATTGGGTAAAGGTGGGCTGGAAAGTGTACTTATGGGTCATTTTCCCGTAAAAGGGCCTCTCACACAAATTAAGGCTTAAAAAATAGTCCATAAAATATGGACAGTATTATTTACAGCCCCATTTCTGTCACAAACACCATCATTCAAAACTTAACTAAAAACATATATTTAACACCAACTAAAAACATCATTCAGTCAAATTTATTCCATTTACTCTCTCCACATCAGGAGAGTAAATATCATATGTTCTCCCCACATTAAGAGAGTTTAAGATTAATTTATTACCCATGGATAAATTGATAGATTATTTTTTTTAGTTAATGTTAATTATATTTTTAAAGTGTGTGATTAATTTTAGTTAAGGTTAATTATATTTTTAATTACATACTTTATATAAATTACTTAAGGTAAATAGGAGAGGTAAATAGGGGGTGTTAGTGATCAAGAAGCCATATTTGGGGGGTGTTAGTGAGAGATGGAGGTTGTAAATAGTCTCACCCATACTATTATTATTGGTTTGGCTTATATGTGATTGATATATAAAAAAAGAAGAAGAATAAAGTATTGCTTCTATCTTGAATTAATAACTTTATTCTTTCTTTACTAAAAGTTTAAAATTAATAGTTATTTTAATTTATTTAATCAATATATCACACCTCGCAATAAGAATAAATTGTATTAAGAAAATAATATATTCTTAATATATCACTTTATTTTACTTTCAATCAACATAATTCAATTTTTAGAGTACATTCAACTTTTTCTCTCAACCGGATAACTCAAAAAAGTGGTAATAGCATAGTAAAAAATGGAAAGTTCCATTGGCTTTCACGTAGTTGGGGAACTAGGTTTTGTACATTTTGAGTCAAAATCTGTTTAGAAAGCAAACCCCAGTCCAGTCGTACGTTGTTGGAGATTTTATCGTCCTGATAGAATATGACCCTGTATGAGAGAGAGAGAGAGATTCTACTTCTCTCTCTAGGATAAGCAGGGATATCAACTTTTAACTAATTTATTGAATAAGAATCAAACAATCTTCTATACAAAATTAAACTTGGAGTTGTTTATTTTGTCTACTAAAATTTGAAAATTTAAAATTAAGTAGTGTGAAAATTGTTTGTTTAAAAACTCAAATACGAATCAAAAGTCGAATCTCTATCAAACTTTTATCTACAATTTTTTTTTACCTATTTTACCCTATAAAAAAGAAATTATTTCACGCATACACCAATTTGTAATTTTTCTTAATTATATTTATTTTTGTGAACCCCATTAATTAACATATAAAATAATTTTTTTTAATAAGCACGTGTCTCATGTTGGTCAAACTTTTTTTTCTTAATAAGAGAATTATAGATTGTGGATAAATTAAAAGTTTATTGATTTATCATAAATAATATCACTTTGTATTTTCTTCCAAGTAGTACAACTACAAAACTCTTCACTAATTTTAATGGAGGTTAGCTTGATGAGAGAGAAGAAGCCTTACCATGCGTCGTTTACAGGGCGATACTCAATTTTTAGACGAGTTGTTCAGAGAAGATGAACTCATTCTTAACTACCATGAAAGGCCATCTCTATTTTTGTTTTAATGAAACACTCTTACACATAACCGTTAATCGAGGTCACGTAGACTTTGCAAAAGTTCTCTTACAATATAAATCGGATCTAGTCAATGAACAAGACTCTCGGCTTCGTTTGCTTCTTCACTTGGGTTTTGCAAACGAATATGTAGAGATTGTGAAGCTCTTACTCAAAGTAAATGTTGATGTTTTCTTTAATGGAAAACAAATTCAAAAGGACTACTTTTCACTTAGCCGTCATGGTCGAAGGCTGAGTTGAGGTGCGTTGTAAATGTATTGGTATGAGCATGACTAGAAGCAATTATGTACCCTTTTAATAAAATGAAAATGATCACAATTCTTCACGGGTATGTGATACGTAATAGTTTGGAAGGTTTAGAGAAATTGGTGGAAGTTGATCACTTGATCACACCTTTTTAAATTCTCAAGGTAGAGAAGGCAACACTATCTTGTACAAAGTTGTAGCCGTGAAACAATTGGCATGTATTTTTCTAGGTCGGTTGTTTTCCAAGAATTAGGTTATTTAGATTTATTTATTTCATGAGTGCAAAATGGATTAATATAAAAGGCTATATATATATTGAATTCAATCTTGAAGACATATATACAATAAGACTTTAAAAAACATTAGAAGTTAGATAATCAATTTACAACTATGTATAAATTAATTTATGAGATTAAATCACACTACACAAATCTATCTCAAAATAAATAAATTTAGAATTCAAAATGAATAGATTTATTAATGAAATAATTCTTGCAACCAAACAAATCCTTAAATGTGTGTATATATTGGTATTAGTATATGTACGTACAATCTGTCTCTTATGGAAAACTCGTCAGTATACGGATTGCACTTTTGCGTCGAAAATTCACCACAAAGACAATCTATCTCTTCTGTAAGTAGATTAATTAAAAATCTAAAATTTTAACGTCCCGAAATGCGCATAAAATTTAGTGGAGATGGTCTACTCTTTATAGAGATCTTCTCTACCAAATTTTATGAAAAAAATTATTCGTCTATCTTCACAAAATGGATGGTCGTTAAATTAGTTTAACTTATTGACAGTTATCAAGAGAAAGGAAAAAAGACATGTAACCAAAATATTAGAAGAAGAAAAATAGACTAGAAATGGGTGCATAGGACAAATCTCGGCCACATAAAAATCATAAACAAGTAACCAAAATATGTCTAGGTAACAATAATCTTGAATGCAACACAAACTTTTATTTTAATTAATTTTGAGCACATGTATTAACGCGATAAATATTTTTATTTTATTTTTTTGGAAAAAGATTATTATATATGAGATGTGCCGTTTGAGACTGGGATAATTGTTGAAAAGGTAGTATTTTTAAAAATTATTTTAGTTTAGCTATAGATGATGATTTGTTAAAGAAATAGACTAATGTACCATGAAAAAAAATAATAATAATTGAGATAATGTTTCAATATTGTATTTTTACTCCTAACACTAAAATAGGTAACGTAAAAGTAGCAATATGCATATTGATAAGGAATGATAAATAAATAAATGCAACATGTATTATGCATTGGTTGCCTGCTAATCGTAAATAACTATGGTGGATATACAGACCCACGCCTCCAAACAACCTTTCAAATTCAAGTTCATATCACTAGTGCCCCACAAGTCTCTACCACTTTTGCTGCACCCTTCATCATCAAATGGTATATAAAGTCCAAAACCATGCTAATGAAATTCCAATCAATAATCCCCACTCTGATGAAGCCTTGTTCCTCTAAGTTGAGTCAAACCAGATATTGTCCACACAACACACAATTGGAGTGTCATGTGGACTATAAATCTTTTTTCTTTGAAAAATATGCAATTTTGTATTCAAACTGGTGATATTTTTGTGCAAGCATCTTCCATGAGGGAAAAATGCTTAGATATCGTTTGATGGAGACTTTCTCCCTTAGTGGATGCCAGATATTGTCATTTGGAGCTTCCAGTTATCCTTCTATTATGGTTGCTCTTTTCCATCCTCTATATATTTTTTTCACATAAGCTAGTTTTTTAATTTTTGCTCAAAACTATATCACCAAAATCTTACTGCATTAATCACAATGGGTTTCTTAGACTATCTCTCCCCAAATAAACAGTATATGGGAGTTTTTGAAGTTTTAAATTAAAAGCAAGAGCATAACAACATGGGTTACTCAATATGCCTCAATGTAGATCGTGCAGTACGTGTAGTGTGTGGGATATGCACGAAAACTCTAATGTGATTGAAATAACATTTTATATCTAATTCTCAAAGTATTACGCACACATATCTCCAAATTAAGCTTATAATAATAAAAATTTAGAGATATCCAAAAATATAAAGCAGTTACAATCACATCGCATGCAAGTAAATGATTTCAAAAAATTTAGTAATATTGCTGTAAAAAATTCAAAACAAAATCCACTTTGTTTCGTTACCTAGACCAGGAGCTAAAACCAACTAAAGTAACAAACTCATCTAACATAGCCATCCATCTAACAAATCGCATGTTATGCGGACTCCCTATCACCTAAGCAAGTGTAGTGACCCCTTTCGGGACCTAAATCTTTCTAAGCTGTAGAGTCTTAACTTTCTTTTGTTCCTTAGTTTGTCTACGACTAGACTCACTACCCAAAACCTTAACCTTCTTGTTTTTCTTCTTCTTTCCCTCAACTTAGAGTTAGGTCTCAAAATTGAAACACTCATTCACATTTGCTTCAAAGCATGACAACAAAACTCTCTCATGTTACCCCTTCTCTCGCAGTACTGACACCAAAGAGGTTGTGGGAGTGTGTGTTTCTACAATCAAAATGTATCACCTAATCTTCAAAAACTTCCGAATAGAAAACCTTTGGATAAACAGGTTTTTTAATAAAATCTTGTTTTGTTGTTTGGACATTCTTGGCTTTCTTTGGAGCTTAAGGAGTTCTATCAATGAATGGTTTAGACTTCAAAGAAGTAGCGTCATTAAAACTTGAATTCTGGTGAGAAGTCTTAACAAAGACGGTATTGGTTTGCTTTTGAGTATCAAAATTTAAAAACCCAAGTCCTTTTTTGCTGTCGTCATTCTTTTGATTTGAAAGCATGTTTTCAAGTTTGTTCGAGCTAGTTTATAACACAAGTTAATAGTTAGAGCTATTTTCCTTATCATCACTAAGAGTGACATGCATTCTCTTTTTACCATACTCTTTATTCCTTTTTGATCTCTTAATCCTAGCAGGGCACTAGAAATCTTTGTGACTACTATCTTGACACTGAAAGCAGTTGTCCACTCGATTAAGGCTTATTATCAAGCTTACTGTCAACATTCCCTTTACTTAATTTCCTAAAATTTTGACCACCATTGCTTAATTTTTTTATTTAGCTTCATGAATTTATTAAAATAACCCATAAAATTATATATATCTTGAAAATTAGACATAGAGCACTCATTAGATTTAGCTAGGTTCCCATCTCTAACTCTAAGAAATGGTTTGTTGTACTTTAATGTTTGAGTCTTGTGTTTTGAAAGCTGGTTAGACTCAAAAGTTTGAAGAGAGCCAATCAATTCATTCTCAATTAAGGAATTCAAATTATTGTTTTCTTTAATGGCAGTAATTTTTGGAAGAAACCTATCAGGTAAAGACCGTAGAATTTTTTTCACAACATGAGATTCAGAATAATTTCGCCAAAGTTGTAGAGAGAATCCGCAACTTTAATGGGGAGATTTATAACATCAATGCTCCAATCCCATTTTGCGACGGTGCTCCTTTAATAGGTCTACACTTCCCCTTTTCTCCAATTTAAATTCCATAGGGATATCATTTTAAAGACGCTCTCGTGGGATTAGCAGAACAAGAGCAATGGGGCTTGGGCTAATGGGATAGATTATTCATTCTGTCTCTCAAAAAGCTTAGAGTGTTTGATCTCGTTGTTTAGCATAAGCAATTCTAAAAAAGTGTGTTTTTGTCCTATACCCATGGGTTTTTTTATTTATAGGCAAAGCCTATGACTAAATCCTATTAGAATTAGGTTAAAAATACTTAAAAATGTGATTTATCAAAGTCCATACCAATCTAGAAACACACCTCTACCCAAGTGCCTTTAGCACTAGTTGTTTTCATATCAAAACTAGACCGCACAAAACTCCTCAATAAGCTATCAATTTCCTTCAAAACTTGCTTAGGCAACACAAAAATAAAACACCAATAGGCTTGGATGCTACGAAGAACAGATAAGTTGCATTCTCCCTGCATAGCTAAGAAACTTTGAAGACTAGCATTGTACCCCCTACACAATTCTTGCTAAAAGTTAATATTATTTTAGTTAGTATAAAACTCATGTCAACTATATATGAAAACTTGTAAAGTTAGTTTGTATTTTACATACCCAATTTATGCATTCAAGTTATCTTTCTCTCTCATCGAACTTCTTTAAACCTTTAGATCTAAAAGTTGAATTTTAATATAAATTATAAATTTGAAGCGTACTTGTCAAGATCTATAAAATATGGTCTACTAAGACTATGGAATTATGTATAAGAAATGAAAAAATATATATATATTAAATATTGCATGTAATGCTATAGTATGTGGATTTGTATCTTATTAATTTATTTTTTTCAAATGTTACCTAGAAATTCAAAAAATCAACCATTCAATTGAATCATAAAGTGATTGATAAAAGGCCTATCTCACAAAATCAAGATCTAAGAGGTTGATAAGATTTATCTATTGAATTTTCTCCTTTTTGTCATGACAATCTTGATCATTATTGACCACAAAGAACTCATCAACAAGCTATCAATTTCCTTCAAAACTTGCTTAGGAAATACAGAAACAAAACACCAATAGGCTTGGATGCTGCGAAGAACAAAAATATTAAGTTGACCTCTCCTTTCATTATAATGCCCTAAATCCCGTTAGGAGGATTTCTCCTTCGGAATCCGGTTCATCACGGGTGCCGTGCGCCGACAACGGGTTAACTGAACACAAATCTTATGTGAAACTAAAAAAAAAAATCCACATTCTAAACAGCAAGAACGATTTCTATTTCATAAAAGAATCCGTCCACCAAAGCAAGATAAACAATATGAATAAACAATTAGCCTCCAATGAGGTCCTAAGAACAAGTATTCAATCTCCACATACTACATAGATTCTCGTATAAGAACAATACATATACCATATACAATAATTCAAGAACAATGGTCCTTCTATCATGAAGGATCCGTGACTAAATAGTGCTACTAAGGCAGTCTATGAAGGTGCGCCCTCTCTTTTCCCTTTTTTCAGAGGAACTTGCAAAAACAACTGGATACAAAATATTGGGATGAGTCAAAGGACTCAGTGGAAATCATACATAATAGATTTAGTTGCGAAAACCTTACTTGGAAAATCCTTAGTGTAATGGCCTAAAATATTCCATTCATATTCGTATATAATAATTCCAAAAGAAACCCTTTTCCCGGTCTTATTTAAATACTTTCAAAATCCATAAAAACGTAGGTTTGATATCACGTAACTCCTATGGTACAATTAACGTACGTACATCTCATGAACCTCGAGCCGAAATCTAATAAATCTCGCCACTATCTAAGTGTACAACTAAGTCTGCATTTTGTGGCCTTTCACCCACGCGGCAGCAGGGCCTCCCATGCATGATTTCAAGTCTTGCACGCTGGAGACTGTGTCCCATCTTCTGGTCCCAATCTTTAGATACCAAACTCAGGACCGATCATGGAATAGTGCTCACATATATATATATGTCAATAATATCTTAACTGGCTCGTGTGAAAAGAAATTCTGCCATAAGAACTTTTCGTTTACCACATAAAACCTCAATCATGTAATTAACCTAGGAAATCTCATATCAACAATTCGGTCTAGTTAGATACTTATAAATAGGTGTTTGGTGACATAAGAACCACCACTCAAACCCACACTAGTAGAAGTTTAATTTTGTAGAACAAGTTGCCAACAATCAAATGGGTTCCAAGTGGGTTTTGTGCAAACCTAGTGAATATCCTTGATTTCTTGTTAAAACCTATGTTTGAAAATATAAACAGGCTATTTGATTCATAAAGTTTGATACAAGTGCATAGTTTCACGTATTTCTGCAAAACCCAAGTAAAACTAAGTATTTATATATGTGTATATATAGCATGGGGTAAAATTGTAGCCGAGTAAAAATAGGTCGTAAAATAGGGCATAATGTTAGATTCCCACTTTTGTTGAAGCTTTACAAAAGGATTTGTGTGTTGGATCGAAGGATTGGAGTATAGCCACCAAGAACTATTAAAGCCCTATCTTCACTTTGAGCTCCCATGGTGGATGAAAGGTTGAAGAAGATGACGGAGATTGTAAAGATGATGATATTGGACCCATAATATGATTAAAGGGTTGGAATCTCCTTCAAATCTAACAAAATAACCCTTTTAAGCTCTCTATGTGGGTGTATTTGTCATGGATGAAATAAGTTTTGTTTTACCTTTTAATCGTGCTCGAGACCCCTTCAATCGATTGATCTATCCCATCAGTCGACTGATGGGTGAAATCTGGCTCAACATTAGTATTTTGGTTATAACTTTTCATTCAGAACTCTGATTTGAGTGATTTTTATGTCTACAGAAAGGTAATTTATATATATAAAACTTATTAAGAGTAAGTTTCCCTAAAATATGGATATAAAATTCCCATAATTTCATCGGAGAGAGCGGTCTGCCACAATGTTACCGAACGATCAGATTTTTCTAAGCAGCCTACTTCACACCCTGTTTTGACAAAAGAGGAGTGTGAATTGGCTTTCGGTCAAAACATGAAAGTTGTAGAATATATTAAAACATAACTAGGGAAATAAACATAAACTCAATCGGATAAAAAATGAAGAAGTTAAGACTTCTCAAAGATAGCCAAAAACCATAAATCGTGAGTAACATGCCAATTTCAATTCGGACCATCCGAATTGCAAAACATTACTCCCATAAATGTAATATGCCCAATATGACATGCTGGAAGAATCATATCAATGAGGAAGGGTTCGGAACCAAAATCCACCCCTCTAATAGAGATATATTCTTAATATATATATATATCACTTTATTTTACTTTCAACCAACATAATTCAATTTTTACAGCACATTCAACTTTTTTGTGAAAGCTACTTTTGATGTAACTATGTATGCTGCTCTTTGTTTTTCTTCGCATGTTGTGATTGAATCTGATTGTAAAATTGTTATTGACGCTATCACAATGGAGGCTTCTATCTTATCATGGGATGATATTGGCGTGGTGGAAGCTATTCGGAATGTGGCTAGAAAAGTCCTTACAATTTCTTACTCTTTTGTTTATAGAGAAGAAAATGCGCCCGCTCATTCGGTTCCTACTAATGCTAAGCTAGGTAATCTACCTTTAGATTGGACTTTCAGGCCTCCTCCTACTCTGTCTCACCTTCTCACTCTCGACGTTGATCGTCAAGGCATTGGATGATGTTGAGCTTGGTGCTCACTTTGCATTGTTTTTTTTTTCTTTATTTTGTTTGTCTTTGTTATCCCTGTGTAGACCCAAAAAAAAAAACTTTTTCTCCTAACCAGATAACTGAATAAGTGGTAATAGCATAGTAAAAAACAAATCAAAACAAAGTGGAAACTTCAACCTAACATGAATATTTGAAATGCATGTACAACAAAAGAGTTTAGCACTAACACAAAGTGTATACACAAGTACAACAAATCTTATACCTTCATCAACAAAAATTTCAGCCATCATATTTTGTACAAGAAAGACATTAGCGTGTGACAAGTTAGAGTGAAAGTGGCCAAAAGTAACAATGTAATTATAGACTAGGGTTCTCAATGAAAAAAAAAATGGACGTACTATTGGGGAAATTCGGTTCAATTCGAGGGTTGCAAAGGAAGGACACAAAACCATACTGAATCAATTCAGTTTTGATATTTTTTTCGGTCTGGTTTAATTTAACAGAACATCTGGACTCAATTTAATACAATCTATCGATAGCCGTTTCAATGAAGGTCTGAACTAACCTTTAACTTCAAATAAAAAAGATATTTACATCTATTGTTTTATTGAGTCTTTTATGTTTTGTCCCCCAAAATAATATTGAAAGTAAGCCTAACATTTAGAATTTCAAAGTGGAAAATAGACTTTGGCAAAGGCCAAGAATTCGAGGTATTCCCAACCAAAAATGAAGTTATGTTTGTAATTTTTAGACAATAATGACCGTAAAGTGTGATGCATATGGTAGTTTGCGTCTTAAGTGCCGCACTGTAGAAATTCAATTCCCAACCAAAAGGGAAGTTATGTCTGTTATTTTTACACAATAATTACCGTAAAGTGTGATGCGTATAGTAGTTTGCGTTTTAAGTGGGTGAGTTGTCCCCGCACTACAGAAATTCAATTTCAGCTTAAAAGCATTTATGACACAATAATAATAATAATAATAATAATAATAATAATAATAATAATAATAATAATAATAATAATAATAATAGTAATAGTAATAGTAATAGTAATAGTAATAGTAATAGTAATAGTAATAGTAATAATAACAATAATAATAACAATAATAGTAGTAGTAGTAGTAGTAGTAGTAGTAGTGGTAGTAGTAGTAGTGGTAATAATAATAATAATAATAATAATAAGAAGAAGAAGAAGAAGAACAACAACAACAACAATAGTAATAACAATAACAATAACAATAACAATAACAATAACAATAACAATAACAATAACAATAACAATAATAATAATAATAATAATAATAATAATAATAATAATAATAATAGTAATAATAATAATAATAACAATAATAATACTAATACTAATAATAATAGTAATAATAATAACAATAATAACAATAATAACAATAATAATAATAATAATAATAATAATTATTATTATTATTATTGTTATTATTATTATTATAATTATAATAATAATAATGACAATAATAATAACAATAATAATAATAATGATAATAATAATAATAATAATAATAATAATAATAATAATAATAATAATAATAATAATAATAATAATAATAATAATAATAATAATAATCATGATGATGATGATGATGATGATACTACTACTACTACTAATAATAATAATAACGATCGTGGAGACATGACAACTTCTTATTGTGGCTGAGTGGGGTAATTTTTAACACCTTTCTTACAATGGGATTATGTGATTGATCTTTATGTAGTTAACAACCACTAGATTAGAATATTCGAGAACAGTCTTTTTTCCCCTTGTGCAGACACCCGTCTTGGGTTGTTTAGAGACGGTTTAGAGATGTGTGACTAAAGACCTCTAGTGTATATCCAAGTGTATAAGAGTTTAAGAAGAGAAACTCCATTCCTTGTGTTCGATAGATAATTATCGCTTAAGTATATGAGACACTGTTTTTCGGATAGACCGAATGTGATTTGAATATAGTTACGTAATAGCTGCGTGTTTTAAAGTTCAAGTGCACGGTCCTTAAAGAGTTTGATATTCTATATAGTATAGAATTTCTCAATTTCACTTCTAGCTTGGTGACTTATACGCTCTAGACAAGTTCCTTTGGGGGAAACAGGTTCGTTAGCAATATCCTTTTGTGTTTGGAATGGATTAGGTCAGCCATGTGAGTTATGTTTATCCAGCAAATAAAAAGCCTAGTAAAATCTTTAGTACCTCTTTATTTCCCCATTATTACTTTCTCATTCAAATTCTTTGCTGAAGGTCCTTCCATTGTGTAAGATTAAGGCTTGATCCGCACTCCAATTAGGAGGTTGAGGTTCGAGTTTCATTCTCAAACACTGATAACTTGAGTTATCATCTCTAAACTCAGATGAAGCTTAGTATCCGTAGGTTATCTGATGTGACTGATGTCATCACAAAATTCTATATCAAGTTATTTTCAAATCACCTTCCATGTTGAATCGATTTAAGTTTTAAATCTTTGAATTGTTCTAAATTTTCTCTCATTTTGACTATCGTAGTGAGTTTTGTTTCATTTGTGGCAATGGTTCCTCTTTTAAGGAGGGGAGACTAAGTGAGAAATTGAAATCGAGTGTTCTTTTCTGTCGTACTCCTCCTAGTGGAATTTCGAGGATGAAATTGTTCAAGGAGGGGAGATTGTAACACCCAGTATTCCACTTCCGAGTTAATCCTTCCATTAAGCCCGGTTGAGGCTTAATCTCCGTTAAGGCTTGGAATTTTTTTCTGAGCCCATCTTAGGTGATTTGAAACTTCTAGCATCTCATATTTGGTCTATTAAGTTTGCGAGAGGTATTGTTTCTTGATTCAGGTTGCCCGAATTGAAATTAAGACATTAATCGCGTGTTTTTACTCTACGCGATTTCTTTATTTTAGCTAACTTTGAAGCTCCGTAACTTTTCCGTCCCTTATCCAATTAAGTCATCATTTATGCTTATGTCTAGGTCTCATACCATTATACAATTTTTGTGTTTTGATCGAAAGCCAATTTGTACATCCCGTGGGTCAAAACGGCATGTGTAGTAAGTTGGTCGTTAAATCTGTTCATTTGGTAGCATCGTGGCAGACTACTACCTTCCACAGAGTTCTGGGAATTATCTAACCATAATTTTGGGGGACTTCCTCTTAGGAAGTTGTATATCTTTTAATTAGCTTTCTCTGGACATAAAGATCACCCCAATCTTAGTTTCGAGCAGGAAATTATGACCCAAATACCAACAGTGCACTTTTGTCCGTAATAAGATCGATCTTACTCATCAGAAATTGTTGAGAAAATAAACCATTGCACTTTTTACCTGGAGTAGGATCGATCTTACTCATCAGCGCAGGCGTATTTTGACTACTTTTGACCCGTTTTCCCACACTTTATTAACCTAACTCAACCATTTTCTATTATAAAGCTTCTATACATCTCAAGAGAGTTCTAAAGATAGATAGTGAGGGATTCTTAAGGGTTCCTCATCCCCATACAAGATTTGGGGCCATTTCTACACTATTCATCATCATCTTCATCTCATACCCCCATTGGAGCTCAAAGGGCGAGCTAGGGTTTCGGTTCTTGGTGTAATCACTCAATCCATCACTCAATATTCAAGGGATTAACCCTAGAAAGGTAAGAACACTAGTATTTAAACTAATTTTCAAATTATTACAGCTTGTATACACCAAATCAAGCTTAACTTAGGGTTTTTTTTTCACCCAAATTTGCATGTTCATGAGGTTTTGGGGTGATTTTTCTTGAGTTATGGTTTGATTTAGATTTAATTTGATTATAAATAATGGATTATACAAGATGCTATGGTATGCATACCTATGATGCTATACATGGTTTTGAAAGCATTTTTTGACCTTGGTTACTCGTATCTGTGATGTTCATGTTGTACTTTGGCTGGTAGTTTATTATTTATGGATTTTGTCACTTGTTTAGCTAGTCCGCAACTATGCTAGGTAACGTTACAAGCCTATTTTGTATAAACAACATATTTTAATCTTATGGGGAGGCTTTATGGAGTTTATATATTACGGAAACTATGTTGTACTTGGCTTGGTGCCAATTTTGACGAAAACTTACTAAACCTCCTAAACCTCCTAAATCCTAGTTATTCTTGTTTAATACAATAGTTGACAGATTTGGCGGACCTATTCTAAGTAGAACAACAATACCATTATATGACCTATGGTATACATGAACACTTACCTAAAAGGAAATGCATGGACTATGGATATACTTATATGGAACATATATACAGTTTAATGTGTTGGCACCATATTACACGTTGGTGATTTCCTATAGCGTATAGCCTTGGACACTACGCGGGTTATGAGTTGTCCATTGGGGACATAACCTATGTGGCTATTGGAAAAGTAATTTTGAAATATATAAATATATCTATATTTTCTAGATGTATATACATGTTGAATGTATCTTTGTGCCAAGCATATGGATTTCGGATATTTCATGCTTTCTTAAGCGAAAATTATGATCTTTATACAAGTGTGGGTGTATTGAGTATATGTTTGAGATAATGATAGCTTTTCACCACTTTTATTCTGGTTGGCTAGTTGATGGGTTCGGTATGGACCATTATATTAGTTATCTGGCATAATTGTTCGTATGTGGCCTTGTTGCTTGAGTGATTCGATATGTATACACACATAGTTGCACTAGTCTATGGTAGGTCCCAAGTATGGTCTCTAATGATTGGGATCGGAAGTTGGGACACAGTTTCTTGGGTGCAAGACCCAAAACCGTGCACGAAAACGAACAGGAGGCCCAGCTACCACGTGGATGAAAGGGCACGAAATGCAGACCTGACAGTCTGCTTGACTAGTTATGAGTTGTTGAGATGATCGCCGAGGGCGATATGTTTTTAGATGATACGATTGTGGTGCCATATTGTATGAAATAGCCAACAGTCTTATATTTATATTTTCTTACTAAAGATTATTTGTATCTTAACGATACTTCTTTTACTGTACATATGAGATTTATAACTATTTAATGTTACTAGTTAGCTTTCAATTGTATTTTTAATTGACTTATATCTTATAAGATTTCGAGGATGGGAAAGCATCGGCATGCATGTTATAAACTGCTTTTCATCACTAAGAAAACTACTTTCATTATTACACTTGCACGCATCATTTTCAAAATATATTTTATATAGAAAGTTTACATACTGATTATATACTTATATTTTATATTCATTAGATCGATAAAATGATTATATACTATACTTATATACATATTGTTGTAAATCATTGATGAGATTGATACTCCTTTGGGGGCTTTGTAATTTATACTCATTGGTGATTTTGTACAAACATTCATTCTTATTATGTTTATATAATGGATTTATTTATATATCTTGATATGTTTTGGTTTTTACAATACGGATAAACTCCACATGCCAAATTTATTAAATGACAATATCTTTTGGACATTTTTTTATATAAAATCGCAAATTTCAATTAATTCACAACCATCGTCGTGCACGACATCGTGGCTAACCGAGTCCGAGAGGTGTAATCCTCTAAATGGGATTTCGGCATGTCACATGAACTCATTCTTAACTACTATGAAAGGCCATCTCCATTTTGTTTTAATAAAATGCACTTACATATAGTCGCTACTCGGGGTCACCTAGACTTTGCAAAAGCTCTCTTAAAATACAAGCCTGATCTGGTCAATGAATAAGACTCTCAACTTCGTTCACCTCTTCATTTGGGTTCTACAAATGGACATGTAGAGATTTTGAAGCACTTACTCAAAGCAGATGCTAATATTTGTTTAATGGAGGACAAATTCGTAAGGACTTCTCTTCGCTTAGCCGCCATGGTCAAAGGCCGAGTTGAGGTTGTAAATGAATTGGCTTGAGCAAGACCAGAAGCAATTATGTACCCCTTGAATAAAACGAAAACCATCATGATTCTTTACTTGTATGTGATACATAATGGTATGGAAGCTCTAGAGCAATCGGTGGAGGTTGATCACACCCTTTTAAATTCTGAAGATAGAGAAGGCAACACTGTCTTGCACAAAGTTATAGCCTTGAAACAATTGGAGATAAAGAAAAAATAAATTCCTAAGGCTAAATTTTTATTTAATTCTGGGCTTGTATTTTTCTAGGTGGTTTGGTTGTTTTCCAAGTTGCACAAAGTTGCACTTGAAGTTTCTCTACAAACTCTGGTGGATACGTTTTAAGGTGGGCTGAGTTCTTGATGCCTTGGCTAGGCTCTGATCAACGGCTCGAACTTTTGGCTCATCTGACATGATTAGCGTGCTCGGTCTTACTAATATTCCTGTATGATCTCGTCTAGCCCAACCTTCTAGACTATAGTCTTAAGACTGTAGATAAAAACCATGGGGCAGAGATAAAGATTACGGTGTTACTTGATTTTGCCAAAAGAACCACTAAGAAAATGTACCACCGAGACAAACCTTGGAGTTTGAAAACGATCTTGTAAAGTAAGCTATAAAGTGGTACATCCCTTATGCCTGTTTGACATATGTTTTACTCTGACTCAATCTTATATGCAATGCAGATGAATGTAGGGTTAAGGCTTCAGGCTTGATATACCCCAAGGGCGGGTACGTGCGATAGTCTTTTAATATACTTCTCGGGTGTATATCAAGCCCGAGAAGTCTTTTAATTACCACAAGGGTGGTCGAGGTCTCCAGGTGTTCTCGATCTTCAGTGATCTGACCACGGCTTTTGTGAGAATCCGCAAATGCGACCCCCGGGTCTCAATCCCGAGTTTTAGGAGTTTAAAACGTCAAATGGATTCCATCGTTTCATTTGCTTCAAAATATAGGGTTTTGTCCTATTTTCTATTTTTAAATGCAATTGGGTTCATTCAGAGTCGCCAACACGTTTTACGAGAAAACATACAAAAATTCACGTAGGGGCAAAGGCCAAAACACGCCTTATTCCCATGTGTTTGGTCTACGAAACCGTGATTCTTATAGGGTTTGGGAACTATATTACGGTTTGGGAAGGTGTTAGGCACCCATTCCACCCTTTCGGTCTCTAGTGGCTTATATGTTTATTCTAAACTTGGAAAACTTGGATGCTTTTATTGGTTTTCTACTATTTTCTGGAAATAACTCATGAAAACCTGATTTTGGGAAAAATGGGAAAAAAGGTTAAAACCTTGTATTCCGTGAACCGATATTTTGGTTTTGTTAAAATCTAATTACTAATGACGATAGTTTATCTTATATATATTTTTTTTTTGAAAATAGAGTGATTCGATATTGTTTCCTCAGATAACAATATCAATTATCTCGTTAGGTTAATTTAGAAAATATCGGATCTTATCGTAATGGATTTGATATGGAATTAAACTCTTGAGGGGAGTGTATCAGATATATTACAGTCAATATGGAAGACAAAATATATCTGAATTAAATTCCTAAGTAAGCGTTATCAGTCCGGGTTTTAAAAACTTGGTTTTAGTTGGATGATAAATGGTCTTACTTCTTCTGTTTTTACAAATGATTTTTTATCAGGATTTTATCAAGTTGTTTTATTTGAAAAACAATAGAATATCAATAATTTGACAGTAAGTTTATCCAGCTAGAAAGTGGATAGAACATCAAATAAAAAGAGTCTACAAAACAACTTAAATTTTGAGGATAGTGGAAGTAAATGCTTTCGGTTTATGTTAGTCCAAGCAAGCCAACTCCCTACTCACTTATAGTACTTTCGAAAATAACAAACACATATATATATAGTAAACTTAAATAAGATTTAAACAAATCTATAATTACTAAATAAAGTACAGTGACAAATAGTATGCAGATATATTATTCGATTACTAGAAGAGACTTTAGTTACCTTCCTGATGATATATAAGATTATAAGAAAGAAAATATAATATGACCGAAGATGATCCAGTGGGTATAGACTTTCCTCTCTAGCTTTAGTCAAGAATTCGACTTTTGATATTAGAGACGTCGAGTGTTGGAACATGGAGATTCCTCGAATACTTCTCTTTTAGAAACTCAGATTTTTAGATAATAACTTTCTCTTTCCTTTTTTTATCTTAGTCAAAATTCCCCCTTTTTCCTCTTGGGGTGCTGGCCTATTTATATTGCTCGGGGGAGATTGTCACGCGATATTCCCTCAAAAAGGGCAAGTGTCACGCAACAAACGGCTGAAGTGATGTCCCTGACTAACTGATGTGTTAGGGAGTGGATTGTCTGGGTCCGAGGGTTTGTCATGCGACACCTGGAGGTTTGTCGTGTGATAATCTTGTTTTGTCGCGCGACATATACCAACAAAAGTAGATTTGTCGCACGACAAATACCTCTGGAAAAAGGCTTATTGGGCTAAAAAACTTCCCGGAGCAGTTTCTTAGTACTTGGGTGAGTAATAGACTCAACAATGGTACTAGCAAATGTTCATTAGGGTTCTTACGGGGGTCACGGATTGGGGGGCTACAGACCCTCTCGACTAAAGCTTCTTGCTTGCAAGGAATTGAGGCGACTAGAAGAGACCGTGATACATGACTCCTGCAAGAACTCTAAGAGAGTGCGTTCATGCAGAAGTGCCCGTGAGTGCTTCCGGAGAGGGCTTGTGTTACCTCGTTGCCTCTTTCAACGGTTTTTTACTCGACTTGCCTCTCTGGGGGGCTTTTTACACCACTTTACCTCTCTGGAAGGACTTTTTGCTCCATTTTGCCTATCTGGGAGGGCTTTTTTGCTCCACTTTGCCTCTTTGAGAGGGCTTTTTGCTCCACTTGCCTCTCTGGGAGGGCTTTTTGTGATGCCCCGAGTTCCTTTGGGAGGTAGAACCTCCGGAACTCGGTTGATCACGGAGCCGTACGCGACGGCGGAAGTAAATAAAAATTTTATAACTCTGGCGAGGAAAGGCAATTATGCGAGGATCAAGAACATATAACACAATCAACTGGGAACATCCTAAAACTGTAGCTTCTCCTCCTGTTAACTCATGCCTTACAGATTAGTCTGTACCGTTGCGCACCGGTTAACTAAAATGTAAGTCACTTGTCCACATTAGGCTAGCATTACACAATAGACATGTCCCACTAGTACACTAAGCCAGAACCAAAAGGGTAAAATTAAAGAAAAGTAAAAGTTCACAAAATACATATAAACTTAGTACATATCAGTCACAAAATAGTCATACATAATACAATCTTCATAACGTCAAGTAGGCTACATAGATAGCACAAACAAAGATACATAACACAAGTTGAGTTATAGTACAAAAAGATTGGTAACATGGCCTTTCAGTAGTGAAAGGCCCTCACGCTATAGTATCAGAGGAGACTAAGACTTGTCGGCCTTTCCCTTATCAACTCGTCCCGTTCCCTCCTTAGAAGTACCTGCGTAGGAAAAACTGTGAGCCAAACGGGCCTAGTAGGAACTATAGGTTTTGTGAGAAAAACATGTATATGTAGTGGAAACTTTATAAGGTGAGTTTGTAATTAATTTGTACTCATAAGTCATGAACATGTATATAAACAATGAAATATATATATATATATCTCAAGACACCGCGACCAGGCCTATATCGCATCAATCATGTATAATACTCACGTCTAGGATTTTCTACATCTACTATGCACAGAGATAGCCGGCAACTCGGTTTCTTCTGCCCAAGGCAGGGACCACCTACCAGGTCCACCTAGACGCTACCTCACGCAGCCACGAAGGCATACGCTACCTCACGCAGCCACGTAGGCATACGCTACAATAATCTCACATAGCCACTAAGGCTATACGCTACAGGTAATAACCATCTACCTGGTACGAGCGGTGTTGGCTACTCAGTATAAGGAAAATCATCAATACCCCAATAACAGTGATAAGATCATATACATCTTTGAAAAAGGATATAATAGTTCATTTCATGAATATCAAGTGATATAAGGTGCGTGTCACAAGTTTAATTACAATACGGACTGAAAAGCACCTGCGCGCTAGAAGCCAAAAGCTAGGGTTTATCATGATTTAGAAGTAATAACTAACCATTTCCATCAAACTTTGTAAGCCCAAAGTGTATATATACACAGGGATAGGTACATACGTAGAAAACCCCCAATTTTGTATAAAAATGGTGATTGGGTGCATAAACTTTCCAAAATAGGTTTTAATACTAGTGTTCCTACCTCAATAGCGTCAAATCTTCACCACTCGAGTCACGGATCGAACTCTAGATGACGGAGTTGCAAGATACCATAGTTGGCTTTTGTGCCCTAGCTTGGTGGATATGAAGAAATGAAGAAGATGATGGAGCTTATGTGTTTGATCCTTGATTTGGGTGGTAATATGTGTTAAAATTACACTCATGAACTCATTTCTACAATTCCTCACTTCCCTCAAGCTTTCTCCATGGGTTCAGGTCGAAGTGGAGAAGAAGAGAGGGTTGAAGGTGTATAAAAATCGAGTCAGAGCTTATAAAACAATATTTTTGACTTCAACTGTGCAGTGTAGTCGACTACATCATTCCATGTAGTCGACTACATGGTACTGGAAAATGGTTAATGCTCAGAATTACTTGCTTATGCCACCAACTGATCTTGTAACCTTATTTTCACCAACAAGAAGTGGGAATTGGGTTCCGAGCACGAAAGTTTTTGGAAATTGAAATACCTTTCCAATGGTATAAATTAGGTTCCCTTCTGATCTAAAATGAAAAAGTTATGATGTCTTGATTGGCTAAAGGTCGGTTTGTCGGGTAAGTCTAAAATGTGAGATTTTGTAAATTTCGACTCGGGTACTCAACGTAACTCTCTCCAACCTAAAAGATGAATGTAATAACATCTATAAAATAGTGTGGAAACATTTCCTACTTACAGATACGGCTCAGGCACACTCTCGCATCTAAGACCTAAAATGTAATACATTACCCTACGGGTGTTACATTTTTTGCTCTACTTTGCCTCTCTGGGAGGGCTTTTTTGCTCCACTTTGCCTTTCTGGGAGGGCTTTTTGCTCCACTTGCCTCTCTGGGAGGGCTTTTGCTGTATATAAGTAAAATATATGGTAACTGCCTCCGGAGAGGGCTTTTGTGCTTTTGGTGTTATTGCCTTTAGAGAGGGCTTGTGTTTTGTGATTTCCAAGGATCATGCTCTTTATATCTTCTCCTGCTGCTAGAGCGAGAGAGAGAAAGTTTTTGTAAGGGGTGAAAGAGCTTCTTCTTAATCCCTTTCATCCGGGAATGCTTTGAAAACCCTTCTTGCTTTCTTTCTTTCTTTGGAGAAGTTGTTTCCTGAAAAGCAGTTTGTTGGGTTCTATTGTGTTTCTGCAGAGTGATGCTTTCCAAGTTCTTCTGTATCGTGCTGCAAAGAAAATTTTCCTGAAAGGAATTTTTGATCTCTTCCGGGTTTTATCCGTTATCTTTTTTTAGAGAATCATGCCCATATTGTTTTATGTTTTTCGATATCCATATTTCTCCCTCCTTTGGGGAAGCTTTTCCTGCCTTTTCTGTTTTGGTCAGGAGCTTCTTTTTTCCCGTTTTGGCGTGATCAGGAGACTTACTCACCCAAGGCAAAACCCTGAGCCAGTTTGGCCTAGCTGTCACTCTTGGTGTGGCTCTCCCTACCACTCTACATTTTTGTTTCTCTCGCTTACCGTGGGTGCTCATGCGGGATTTTTCTCTTTTATACTCTTTCAATTTTTTTCTATTCTCGTTTTATTCTGATATTTTCTCATTTCTCATTGCTAGATTTTGATTCCCTAGGGATCATAAATTCCTTTGCGGTTTGTTCATGATTCTGAAGATATGACTTTTACTTTTTCAATCACTCGTAAGTGTGTTTCTGTAATGAAAAAAAAACCCATAACTCTTTTTGGAGGTGTTACTTCATAAAGCAAAGAAAGAAAAAGGGGCAAAAATTCGGGTAAGGGGAAATGGTGTGCAACATTTTGGTGAATTGCCCTTTTGTCGCGCTAAAAAGAGGCCATTTGTCACGCGACAAACGACTCCAGTATATATGCCCTGTGCTGAGCTCATTCTACCTCATTCTTCTCATTATCTTTCTCTATTTTTCTCTTGCGGGAGCTCTACCGGTTTAGACCTTTTCTAGTCTTTCTCATACCTTATACTGATATTACCATGGATCCAGTCCAGGGAGGACACCCTGACAGATTGGAGGGTGATCAGGAGGAGGTCACTTTTACAGATGCCCACGGTGTCTTGCGCTGCAGTCCCCACCATGATGATTGGGATGCATTAGATTGGTACAGCGAGGACGGCGTGGATCGCGGCCGTTCCATGGTTTACTGGGACATAACCCGGTCTGTTCCGGTCCCGACTATTCCTTGGCTTTTTATGGAGCCTGTGATGGCCCGAAATCCCGTTTAGAGGATTTCACCTCCGGGACCCGGTTAATCACGGTGTCGTACGTGACGACGGGTGATAAGCTGTAAATCATAACTTAAATAAGAAAGAGAATTATTAATAAAGAGGTAATCTTAGAAAATTTTGGCATGTGGACTTTGTTCATAAGGCAAAGCCAAAACCTTTAATATGTACATATAAACCATTTCCAATAGATACTCCACATTTAAAGAAAAGTCATTTATACAAGCCTCCAACGAGGTCCCAATCTCAATAAGATTTATATCAAAATACAACGATACAATACATAAACATTTATTAACTGAACAACTAGAACACAAGTTGTTTTCCAATGACTTAGATGATCAGAGTCCGTCAGAGCTATCTAGACTTCATAAGTGTACCATCCCCGGGAACACCTGCAAGACCTGATTTGGAAAATGGGAGTGAGCCAAACGGGCTCAGTGGGAACTATAAGAGTTTGCATAAGAAAATAGATTATAAATGATGCATGCCATGCTATGCAACTAATGAAAGTAAATTTATGTTTATATGCTGCTTCTCCGTAATAAATCACATTTCTCTTTGTATATACAAATATAAATACATATACACATGTGAAGCAGCTAATGCACGGAAACCTTTTGTGAAATGTATATATAATGCCATCCCAGTCCCCAAATCATAATAAAATAGATAGAACATAGGTTTATCGGGCTTTTCTATATCTCGTGTAAAAACATGTATCTCCAAGATACATTTATATATATATATAAAACTATAAGTATGAAATGGTAATAATCTATAGCCCGAATCTGTGTAAAAGATGCCACAACACCGCGACTAGATCTATCGCATCAATCACATATATCAAACTCACGTCTAGGATTTTCATAAATCTACTGTGCACAGAGATAGTCGGCAACTCGGTTTCTTCTGCCCAAGGCAGGGACCACCTACCAGGTCCACCTAGACGCTACCTCACGCAGCCACACAGGCATACGCTACCTCACGCCGCCATAAAGGCGCACGCTACAATAATACTCACGTAGCCACCAAGGCTATACGCTACCGGTAATCACCATCTATCTAGTACGAACGGTGTGGTCATCCGATAATAAATACCAAACAGTATCTAAATAAAATCAACTCATCAAATCAATGGAATCAC
The DNA here is from genome assembly GCA_021464415.1 of Lonicera japonica. Classification (NCBI taxonomy): domain Eukaryota; kingdom Viridiplantae; phylum Streptophyta; class Magnoliopsida; order Dipsacales; family Caprifoliaceae; genus Lonicera; species Lonicera japonica. The sequence continues at coordinate 42,198,819 of CM038466.1, read as the reverse complement.
AAGAACATACATAATTCAATAGATGTAGATTTGTATATACATACATTCCAAATGTATTCGTAAAACTTGTATATATGTATATATCTATAGCGTAAAACATGTAGTAGTATTGTTGTTATGGTTGAACGAGATCCGCCAAGTCCGTCAGTTAATAAGGGAAACCAGAAAATCATCAGTTTGGGAGGTTTCATATGTTTCATCAAATTGGCCCCACGCCAAGTCTAATATAATCAAACGATGTATATGAGTTCCCAAATAGCCTCCCATTATGATTCAAAGGCTTCATTTATTTAAAACATATTTATATATTTGACCAGCATACTCACGGACTGGCTAGGTAAGTAGAAAATCTCATAAATGTAGTTCATAGCTTAAAATACAACAACAATACCACCAATATATGTAACTTTGTCCAAAATATAGTTTAAATCCCATATATGACATCATACATAAGCGTATCAAAGCTTAGCGTATATACTCATATGCGTACTTGAAGGTTATATACCAAACTTTCTCATAAATCATTTATAATTAGGGCTTTTTGTATAAAATCGTTATTGATGTCATATGTGGTGCAAATCCATCAAAATCATCCAAAGAAATTGACCCAAGCCCCATGCATACGCAACTTTGAGTAGAAAACCTAGGTTTTGCTTGATTTGGTGTAAATATGTTATCACTTGAAAAGAAGTTTAAATACTATTGTTCCCACCTTAAGAAGGTCAATCCCTCGATGTATTGCGGAAGAATCTAGCCGAAACTACGTAGATGCGAGAATCCCCAATTTGAGCTTCTAAAACCCTAGCCATGGAGGATTTGGATGAAGAAGGAGATGAAGATGATGATGGAGATGATGGTGATGATGTTAGTTTGGTGGGGAATAATACGCATAGAGTAATCTCTTAGTATCCCCTCAAATCACTCCTCACTTCTCTCTCTAAGGCTCTCCAATGGTGGGGTGAAATAAGGATGAAAGGAGAAGAAGAAATATATAAAAAACCTATCCAGCACGATGGAGTCGACTCCCTCCTTTCCATGGAGTCGACTCCCTAGGCCTGAAGGTGCCCCTTTCAGCTTTTGGTCAACAACTCAACTTCGCACCCACATTCGGGCTTCAAGGAGTTGGAATTGGATCTCAGCCAAAACACAAAAGTTGTAGAGGGCATTGAAATGAAGACATGGCCAAAAATGGGGACTCATTTGGAGTTCGGATGAAGAAGTTATGGTCATCCAAAGTAAAAATCATTAATCGCGTAGGATCGAAATTTGTGATTTTCGAACCGATTTTCGTCCGAACCACCCGAAACAACTTATGGTCATTATAATATACTTAAATATGTTAATATGACTTGTTGGAGATTTCCAAACCATGCCAACCTTTTCAAAACCCAATTTGGCTACCCGGAGCCAAATTCAGTCTTATACGCGATATGGGTCGTGATTTGCAAGCGATAAAGAAACCAGGTGTTTCAGAGCCAGTTTCTCACAAGATCCGTCGGCGGCACCTGGTATGTTTTCCTTAAAATCCTTCCTTTTGTGTATTTACGCATGTTTTTCTTTATTTGTTGTTTACTGCATATTTTAAAACATAGTATTAGTACCTATGCTTGCCTGATAATTTTATCCGACTAGAAAAGTACATACTTTTATGAAAATTACATAATTTACCCCGTAAACCCTATAACTCTTATAATTTTACCAAAATACCCTCAGGTTCTAGAAATTACATAATTTACCCCCGTAAACCCTATAACTCTCATAATCTCACGAAAATACCCTCAGGTTCTAAAAATTACATAATTTACTCCTGTAAATCCTATAACTCTCATAATCTCACGAAAATACCCTTAGGTTCTAAAAATTACATAATTTACCCCCGTAAACCCTATAACTCTCATAATCTCATAAAAATACCCTCATGTTTTGAAAATGACATTATTTACTCCCGTAAACCTTATAACTCTTTCATATATATCCTCCTTATTGTCTGTAGTGGGTTGGTCGAGGTTGGGGTTCTCCCAACACTATTTCTGCGGAGTGGCAACAGGCACCTGCTTCTGTGCATGAGTTGCTCTTTGCGACTCCCTTCGCTTCTTTCTTGGATGCTTTGCTGGAGCGGGTGTCATGTGCGGTAGTATTGGTGACTGCGCTGGCCTCTCACTGGTAGGATACTACGCACACCTTCCGCTGGAGTTAGGGGGAGATGACGATGATGCCCCTGGATCTCTTTACTTTGACTGGGATACCCTCGGGGGGTGTCTCTATTCAGAATGATGTCCTGCTACGCCTCACCCCCTAGGGTATAGTGGGTGCTTTGGGGTGGTTTTCGAAGCGACGGAGCTCGGGAGACGCGATTTTTCATGCTGTCTCGATTGCTCAATTGCGTCAGAGAGGGCTTGGGTTATTACTGCCGGAGGGCACATGACGAGACAAAAGGCCCGTCAGTACGTGCGGATCCTTCTTTTGCTGACCTTTCATGACCTTTTTGAGGCCTGTGGAGGAGACATAGCCCTTCTTTGGTGGCTTTCGTTCCTCAGAGACTTCAGCGCCCTGTTTGACCACGATTAGGGTGGCTTTATCATGGCCGTTCTTTATGATGACATGGACTAGGTTTCGCGTCACTTAGCCCTTAACCTTAAGGGCTTTTCTTTGCTTTGGGAGGTATGATCATTTTCTATCTAATTGCTCTCTCTTTTTATCTCTTTATTACTTGTTTGTATGTTGCTAAATATTTGTATGCTTTTCCTTTCAGAGTTGGTTCATAGCTTACACCCGCAGGGGTTTAGCTCAGGTTGACCTCCTCATGGAGAACGAGGATCAGTTCCCACTTCTCCGTCGATTTGTGGCGGGGAACTATCGAGCTCCGTATATGTATTGAACGCGGGAGACTAGTGTCGCTGCAGTTTATGACCTGTTAGAAGAGCATGTGAGTTTTATATATGATAAAGAGATAGATTAATGCTTTATATATAATATATTTAAAATTTCTTCTCTATTTTCTCTTTGCAGATTAAGTGGGCCTCGTGGGGTGATCTAGGGTTGCATTATGGTCATGGTCGAGCCCTTATTGCCTCGAGGACGAGGAGACTAATTCGTGATAAGTACGGCCTACACTTTTATCTAGGAGAGCGGGTCATTCATCAGCATACCTCGGTTCAGTGGCCGTGGGTCCCGGCATTCCCCCCTGTTCTGATGAGGCGGCCCGGTGAGATCGATCCCGTGACGGTGCTTTCTTTGGTGGTTGGGCTCGATTTATTGCCCCTAACCAAGGAGGGTGATTACACTACTTTTGCAGCTCTTTACTTGATGAGGGAGCTGAAGGGATTTCGAGGTAGGGTTTTTTATAATCGGTATCAGGCGTTGGGCGGAGATCCCAACTACATTCAGGGACAATTGCATCTATCGAGGACAGTCCCGGGTTATTTGCCACAGGTCCCCAACCAAAGGGACCTTGTACCGGATTCAGACGATGAGGACCCTGATGGTGAGAGGGTGGTTCCCCCAGCTGCTGAGGGAGGAGCTGTCGGACCTGAGGGGGGAGGTGGTGTTGAGATTGAGGATCCGGGATCGAGTCCCAGGGCAAGGCCGGCAGAGGGACATTATATAGCTGTTAGTACTTCTACCGAGGGTGTCCCACTTCCTACTAGGCCACTAGGGACCATTCTTGAGGAGTCGGAGTTTACTGAGAGGTCTTAGGGGCAAGCCGATCTTGGACTAGACTTCGATTATGATTAGTTCAGACGGACGCCACCTGCCGGCATGGCTACTCCATCCAGTGGGGTCCCTCCCCTGAGAGAGACTGCTGTGGTGGACCCTCCAAGTGTGCGGACTTATGCTATGCTAACGCCTCTGTCTCTTGCTGCTATGGGCGCTCCTCCTCCTACTCGTAAGGGGGGCGGTTCTTCATCTGCAGTTGTAGACACCCCGATCCGTGACCCCCGCAAGAACCCTAACGACCTTCGAAACTACTGTTTTTTAGTCCGGAACTCACCCGAACACTCGAAACTGCCCCGAAAGAGTTTGTTGGCCAAACAAATGCGTTTTACGTTGAAATGTCGCGCGACAGTCAAGTATGTCGCGCGACAATCCCCTTTCCAGGGACATGTCGCGCGACATTCACCCCACCACTCCACTTTCTGACTCAGCAGTGGGTCAGAATCATCATTAAAGTAGAATGTTGCGCGACAGTCAAGATTGTCGCGCGACATACTACCAAATGTCGCGCGACATACACCCTTTCCAGGGACATGTCGCGCAACAGACACCCCACCACATCATCATTAAAGTAATTGTCGCGCGACATATCGCCAAATGTCGCGTGACATACCCACTTTCCAGGGACATGTCGCGTGACATACTACCAAATGTCGCGCGACATATGCCCCTTCGGCACTATAAATAGGCCAGCACCCCCATGAGTTCTAGACACTAACTTCATAGCATAAAAACAGCAGTTTCGGAGCAAAATCAGAGCTGAAAGCAGTGCAGAAAATAGCAACAAGCATTTTCGATTATCGTCTTATTTCTGAAGAGTCGAATCTATTCTCGACACTCGACGTGTCCAGTCTCGGGAATCGAACTCTCGGAAATATCTGAAGAAGGAGAAGATTATTATCGCCGGAGATATCTCTGCCGTATTATATTCTCTTTCTTATTATTATTCTCGTCGGAAAGGTAAATAAAGTCTCTTCTAGTAATTTAAATAAGATATCTATATATTAGTTGTATTGTAGACTCGTTTTAAAAACTCAATTTTTCTAACGGGGCGCTGCCCCGCACCCCGTTCTAGTAAGCGAAGTGGCAACATGGTTGTGCTAGATTTCTAACGCGCCCGAAAATCAGGTTTATCTGTATACTTGTTTTATTTCTGTTGTTTTGTCCACGTTTTATTTGAATAAACTTATTGTCAAGTTATAAATAGTCTACCGTCTTCAAAACAAAAGACCCCGATAAAACCATTTGCAAAACCAGAAGAGTAAGTACGTTATCATCCGGATAAAATTCAGTTTTCAAAACCCGGACTGTTAAGACTTATCTAGGAATAAAAATCAACATATCCTGTCTTCTCTATAGACTGTGGCGTGTCTGATAACTCTCCTCTCAAGAGTCATGATTCCATATTAAATTAGTCCCGATACAAGATCCGAGCTTTTACAAAAATAATCACAACACGAGAAAACTGTTATTATCTGAGAAATAATACGGGATACTCTTTCAAAATAAATAAAAGGTTTTGTCATTTGTATTTACATCTTTCAATAATAAAAACATCGGATTTCGGAACACAAAGGTTTTATCCCTTTCCTACTTTCCCTAAAAATCAGGGTCTTTATTCGAAAAGTAGTAGACTGTCAGTAAAAGCATCCAAGTTTTTCAACATAGAATAAACATATAAGTCCACTAGAGACCGAAAGGACGGAATGGGTGCTTAACACCTTCCCAAACCGTAATATAGTTCCCGAACCCTATAGAATCCTGGTTTCGCAGACAAACATGTAAAGAAAGGCTTATCTGTAGCCTTTCCCTTTACACAATCCTTTTTGTTCGTTTTCTCGTAAAACGTACTGGCGACTCTGAATGAACCCTCTTGAACCTAGAAACAGGATAGAGAGACATCCGATATGAATTATCAAAACAACTCCAAGCAAATGGAACGACGGGATCCTTTCTGACGTTTCAGACCACCACGAACGGGGACGAGACCCGGGGGTCGCATTTGCGGATTCTCACAGCAGTGGTCCCAGTGGGTTCTCCCATTCCGGTGGTGACCCTACCATCCCTGCCCCGAGATATTGATTACGTTGTGGCAGGTCTTCGCTGGTATGTTGTCCTTGAGTTCCCTCTTCCTTACGATACATTCGATTACTTGGAGGAGCGTACAGGTGATAAGGTAGACTCTTCTCCTTTCTCTTCTACTAATATTTTTTTATGTATGTACTCTTCCTTTATAATTGTGCTGATCTTTCTCTTTTCTTGTATCCCTTTGCAGTTGCTAAGCGTCCGGGCTGCAGATCTGACGGCCTTCACGCCAATTATCTATACAACTAGAATCTTCTCTTGTATGTTGGTCGGGATCCCCCTCCTATGCTAGCGATTACCGGCGGGCGCTAGAGGCTTCTCTGCATGCGGACGATCCCATTGTTCCCTCCCGGACGCGGACTGAGTCTCGCAGGAGTAGTAGCCAGACTTCTAGGCATTCCCGATCTTCGGTGATCCGACCTGCAGCCCCTTCTCTGGTTGCAGAGCCATCTTAGACCGTTGGACCCTCACAAGTTATTCCCGTGGTTCCCCCAACCCTTAGGAGGCATCGGGTGATAGTGAGAGCGTGTCGAAGTGCACTCATCATGATTAGTCTCCCTGAATAGTTTCTTAGGAACTTTTCTTATGGACAAATGTTAGACAATTTTTTATATACATAAAAATGTTTCGTAGTTTTGACCTTTTTAAGAAATATTTATTATTTTTAAGAAATGTCCTTAACTGTTTGTGTGATGCGTATATATTATTGCAATGAAAATCATACTTTGTTTGCAGAAAGGTTAAAGATTTCTGCAAAACAGAAAACGGTGAGTAGAAAAAATAAAATACATACATAAGTACTCATTTTGGCAAAAATTCCTAAAAAAAGTGAGCTCGTAAGCCGAATTATCGTGTGACAATCCTTACTGGAAGGCAGTTTGTCGCGCGACTGTAACGACCCTGGACCCAACTCAGTACGATATTGTCCGCTTTGAGCGGCTTCGCTCCAGCTACAACTGGGTAGCCCTTTCTCGCACGGCTTTGTTTTTGGGAGCTCACGGCCAGCTTCCCAGGGGGTCACCCATCCAGGGATTGCTCTGGCCAAGCACGCTTAACTTCGGAGTTCTTATGGGATCCGAAGCCAGTTAACTACCCAAAAGGCCTCGTACTTAATTAGCGACCAACTGTTACTTATATGGGTCTCCAAGGATCCCCCATTTTCCGATGTGGGATGCCCCCTTTGAGCTACCATTCCTCCCCTCCAAGGGAGTACTCATTACTCGCAGGGCGTCACATCCTTCCCCCCAAGGGAATCGACATCCTCGTAGACACATCGTACTCTGTGGGGTCCGCTCTGATACCATTTTTAACGACCCTGGTCCCACCTCAGTACGATATTGTCCACTTTGAGCGGCTCCACTCCAGCTACAACTGGGCAGCCCTTTCTCGCACGGCTTTATTTTTGGGAGCTCATGACCAGCTTCCCAGGGGGTCACCTATCTTGGGATTGCTCTGGATCGATATTGTCCAGTCCGGGCGGCTCCACTCGGCCCCAACCGAGCAGCCCTTTCCCTCAGGGTTTTGTTCCTGGTAGCTCACGACCAGCTTCCCAGGGGGTCACCCCATCCTGGGATTACTCTGGTCCACTACTCGCTCAACTTCGGAGTTCTCATGGGATCCAAAGCCAGTGAGCTACCCAGGAGGCCTTGTCCTAGTATCAGAGTACGCAGTACCATCAACCTTCAACCTTCAACCCAAAGGTCTAGCCCCACAGGGGATGATCGATATTGTCCCGTCCGAGCGGCTCTACTCGGCTCCACTCGGCTCCAAGCGAGCAACCCTTTCCCTCAGGGTTTTGTTCCTGGGAGCTCACAACCAGCTTCCCAAGGGGGGTGACCCATCCTGGAATTGCTCTCGCCCACTACTCGCTTAACTTTGGAGTTCTCATGGGATCCGAAGCCAGTGAGCTACACATGAGGCCTCGTACTTAATTAGCGACCAATTGTTACTTATATGGGTCTCCAGGATCGCCCATCTTCCAATGTGGGATGCCCCCTTTAAGATACCATTCCTCCCCTCTAAGGGAGTACTCATCACTCGCAGGGCGTCACAGCGACAATCTCTCCCTAAGATGCGTTTGTCGCGCGACAAACAGGTATATGACATTTTTTCCTATAAATACCCCATGTTTTGTTTCTTCATTTTCACACCATTCTCTTTTACTCTCTCCTTATTGTACTGAGATGTCCTCTTTTCGTTCGAAAATGACTTTTTGTTTTTCAAAGCCCGGGATGCCTTAGTTTATTCAAAAAATGGTCTGAACTTCGATGTCTTCAGTCCCCTGATGGCATGGGGTTTTTGCCTAGTAGACTTTTCTTTCCTTCTAGGGGCCCTGTACTTCTCGCAATCGGGAGACCACCTCTTCCGTTATGGTCTAGATGAGCTTTGTCCGACATTTGAGGAATTCTCGCGACTCCTCCGTTCTGACACGCAGTTGCCCATGGCTATCCCCATTGATGATGTTAGTCCCCAGGATATGCTCATTGCTTTATTATCTATTCCCCAGGCAGCATGTGATCATTTTATTACCGGGGGTTTGCTGGATCTTCATCGGATGGTCAATTTCTTTCATCGGTATGAGGATGATCCTTCTTTGAGTTCTGATCGTACTGCTGCGGCCTTGATCTGTCTGGTCTTGGACATGCTGTTGGTCATGGGCTTTACCTTGGTTGATCCTATGATTCTTAATCTGATTCACCAAGTTCAAAATGGGAAAACAGTAGTGCCCATTATTCTTGCTGAGACTCTGAATGGCTTGGATGATCTTCAGAGGGGGTCTTCAACTTTTCTCAGGGGGAGCCCACATCTGTTGTACATGTGGTTGCTGGAGCGCCTTCGATCAGTGGGTTCTAATGGGGTTCGACTAGACAATTCCAAACATTTCTTCCGTCGTCCTCTTTTTTGTGCTTTGACCATGTCTTCCTCTAACCGAATCATATGATTTTTTGAGAACTTCCATGCAATCCGTTGGCATATTTCGTGGTGGAAACTTAAGGAGATGGTGGTAGGCGTGGGTGGGTAGAATTACGTTTGACTTAGGGGTCTCTGGTTTACCTATTTCTATCTTCCCGGGTGTCTTCTATGGTAGTTCAATATTCCCTAGAACATCCCTTTTAACTTGAATAACTTTTCTTTCGAGCTTAAATTTGTTACTCCACATATTTCTCTATCTATGGAGCGGCTGTGGCGTGACCATCTGACCCGA